>VZTD01002352.1:209937-389745 GCA_013397725.1 Rhagologus leucostigma
GCTGCCGCCGTGGCTCCTCTGCCCGGCGGGGCGGCGGCGTGGGCGGCGGGGGAGCGCGGCCTTTGCCAGCGCCGGCCCCGGCCGAGCCCCGGGACTCCCCGTAGTGGTGCTCGGGAGCTGGCGGCTTCCCGCGCCCTCCTGCCGGCGCTCCGTGCCTTCTTGTGCCTGCTTCGCCCTGCGGGGTTTTTGGTTTTCTTTTGGGTTTTTTTTTTTTACGTGAGGAAAGGGAAAGTTTTGCAGCGAGAGTGGCTGACTCGAGGTACGTGTATATATATATGCAGTGCGGTCTCTACCCATGGCTCGGTCCCCTTCTCTCTGTGCTCGTGCTGGCCAGCCTGCTTGCATGGAGAGGGGGATTACCGTGCTCCTTCAGGCAGGTAGGATCGTGAAATCAGAGTCGTTTAGGTCGGAAAAGTCCCACGAAAGTTAACTTTCAGCTTCTCAAGCGAAATCCATTCACGGTTCGAAAAAACTCCAGGTTTGTAAATTAAGCAAGAAGTTTTTAAACTAGCTCAGCTAAGCAAGGACTCTTTATCCCGTTCAGCGGTGATGAGACTGAAGCGCTGGGCTCCCGCTCGGAGAGGTGAATAGCGGCCCCTTCGTCCTCCAGTCTGTCCGTCTCTCCCTCCTACCCCTCATCTCTCGGGTGTGTGCTTGTGTGTCTCCCTCTCCCGCCTGCTAAAACACCCTCCTCTGCTTCGAGGTTTGTTCTCAGTGCTGACATAGCAGCGAAAGGCTCGGCGGGACCTCTGTGTGATGCCCGCCTGCCCCTGCGCCCAGCCCCGGGAGTCTCTGGGGGGCGGGATGGGCTGCGGGCGCCCCGCTCCTGCCGCGGGCATTTCGGCAGCGCTGGGTGTTACCGGAGCTTTCTCTGAGGGCAGGTTCAACCTCGTCTTGTCGTACTCCGCTTGCACCCTATGAGTGCTTCCCGAATGCCGACCGGGGTGTTGCTGTCGTAGTTCCCGCTCTACAGGGAATGAATCAAAAGGGAAGTAGAGCTATGAGTTAGGTGAGGGATTTGTGACTTCTGGAGTGTATGTCTCTTTTTTTTTTTTTTTCTTGTAGCATTACGTTTTAGTGTGATCCTCTTTGGTTACATAAAGTATTTTCACAGGCTTAGCTGGAGTTTAAGTTGATGAGAAGTTAGGAATGTTCTGAGAGGTGAAAGTTTGCCCGGGTTAGTTCGCTCCCAGCAGCCATTACTGCCGTGTCTCAGGACCATGATGCTCACTGGACTGCGTGCCTGTGGTCAGCACTTGGCAGGAGCGCGGCTCAAAACTGAGGCAAATTTGGAAAGCAGACTTATGTTTTCAGACAGCGAGAGATGGATACTCCCAGCCCTCCTGAGCGTGAACATGTGCGTGAAGGGGCCGGTGCCAGTGAGGGGACTGTCCAAGCAGCCTTTGTGAGGAGAGGATTCCACACAAACGTGCTGTGCAGTTATGCGTTAACATATAAATAACTTCCACAGAAAGATCTCTTTTTTTTTAATGCTTGGTATTGGTTTAAACAGCAGTGCATTGTTCCAATGAAATAAACCTTTTGCTTTGGCATGTGGAATATTTGTATAAAGCTTTTCCCTCATTGTGTTTCTTCTCTTGGGTGCTGAAAGTTTGTTACCTTGCCAGATTAAAGAGTAAACTTGCTAATCATTTTAAAAGCCCTTATTCTTCTTAAGCATGCTTGGCTTCCTTTCTTGCATAATTTATTTTACTTGCAGGTTCCTTGAACAGGTAACTCTTCAGCTGGACCCTCAATTAGTGTTATGCGGAATAATTTGAGGGCTGGCTGTAGTTTGGAGGTGGATCTTCTGACTAATGCAAACACGTGTACTTTGAAATGTAGAGGAATAAATTAAAGACTGCTGGTGACTTTTGTTTGTGCTGTTGCTTTTCAGTTTCTAGGTAAACACTGGACTTCTTTAGTACACAGAGTCATTTTATGTCACTCCCTGCATGACAAGACTGTAATAAAGAAATGAGATGTGGAAAATTTTTCTTTATGGTTATACTTTCATCTCTGCGCATGAAAACAGACACTTTAATAGCTGGCTAACAGCCTTATTAGCACAATGTTTCATAGTTTATTTTCAACCTGAAATAGTTATTTACTGTGTAGTTCGCAACCACAGGGTTTCATGTTTGACCAAGACCAATTTATTTTACCTTATGATTACATTTAATCCTCAAGGTTAGTTTCATGAAACAAGTGATTGGAGGAGAGCTTATGCTATTTGTTTTCTTGCGCATGCCTTCTGTGAGAAGGGATGCCACGATCTTTACTGAACTGGTTGAACTCTGGGGAAAATTATTTGGCTGGTGATATCTGCTGCCAGTAGTTAGTGCTGTGGTGCTATGGAGATGTATTTTAGGAGCATGACGTAAAAAACTGCTGGGAGATGCCAGCTCTCAGTGGGGAGATTGGTTTTGCAGATAATGATTCTTACTTATCATACAACGATAAAGAATATCTTGGCAAAATGTAGAGAATGGTGGAAATAAGCGGTCTGACCCAGTCCATTTTAATGTTCAATGTGAAACTGAGAGTATTTGTCCATGAACAGAGAAGTTTTCCCCTTCTCTCCCCCCTTTCCAAATCTTTTTACAATCAAACTTCGATAAATTAAAATGCCTTTAATAACTTTTCCAAACCAAAAGGAATCATGGAAACTTCCCCTTTCCTGTGAAACAAACTCCTAAAAGCAAAATCCCAAAGTGGGCTGTATGACCGCTGCCGGACAACTTATTTGCTCTTGGTCAACTTACTTTTTTTTTTTTTAGTTGCTTTAAAGTAATGTTTTTTAATAAGGTAGCTCTTGTTCTGAAGAGTTTTGCTCTGTGATTTTGAGTTGTTCAGTCCTTGGTAAATGCTGTAAAAAGCATTTATCTAGGATTTAGAATAGAACCTATCAGGAAGTAGTAAGCTGAACATAAATATTTTTAGATATTTGTAGTCAGGTTTTAAATAAAAAATGCTCTGTTCATTGTTACCAACAACAGCTGATACAAAACACAGTTGCTTGTCTTCTCTTGCTAATTCAGACTAGAATGCTGCTATTTTTTGTGAACAAGGGTGTTTTTTCTGGCACAGGGCACTGGACTGTCAATAGTGTGCTATTCAGCTAATAAGAGCTGGTCTGGTTAGAGGAAGACTTGTGCTTTTATTGCTAGCAATTTTCTGTATACATGAAGCATTTCTCAAGCTTTGACTAAGGATAGGATAACTTTTTAGCTGCAGCATCAATATTTGAAAATGGTCTGGTTTTTTTTTTTTTATAAGTACCACCTCTATTTCTGTCTGGAAGAAGTGATGGTGTAGTTTTAGGTTTCTCTTACAGCGCAAGGAGTTCAGATAGTATTTGGGGGCCGTACTCAGCCATGAAAAGGTATGTATTTGCCTAAGATGCTTTGTTGATTTACTTGCGGCTGGGCTGGCATGTAGTTTATGCTCTTTGAACACTATTGTCCTCACTGTTTCCTAACTCTGCTGAGAAGATGTATTTGGAGTTTGTTTCTCTGGGTTGTTTTGAGTTGATCCTTGTTAGTTGATCCAGACTAGCATCTGGATAGTGTTGTAGTTGACCTGTGATCTTGCTTTTGTGCAGTGTAAGATGCTTGAGGGCTCAAAAGTCCTCACCTGTATATCACAGCACTCTCTTATGTGCCTGAATTTCTCCAGAGGTTCCTCAAGAGGTATTTCTAGAGTTATTCAGGTTGTTGCAAGGCAGGTGAGTGGCTATGGAAGTTGTAGCACATCTGCAGTACACTATAAAAATGACTTAGTTTTACTGGCATAACAACAGTTTGAAGGAGACAGGGCAATATTATGGTGTGGTGAAACTTTTTCTGGTCTCAGAAGCCCCTGGTTGCTGAAACTGCTCAGCTAAGGTCCTTCCTCAAAAGATGTAAGGAAGAGGAAAGCAGCGTTTGGCATAGAGCTCCTGCGTGAGAAATGTCACTGCCGTCTTAGAGAACATCTCTGTGCCTCCTCTTTGTTTGCTGTAGCCTGATCTGTCTCTTCCCCCTTTCCCCAGGCTTCACATACTTATGTGAGTTGTGACTTCAAGCCAAATTTTACATGGTAAAGACAGTTTGACGTGCTTGTGGTTAGCAGCCTCTGTTGTTGTGAGGCTCCATTACAGTCTGGCCTTTGTCGCTGAAGCTGTAGACTCAGCTGCCTGGGGATCACGCGTCTGCCTTGGGCTCATTATTGCACTCCAGGTTCAGTTATTCCCTTTCTCAGTAGTTCATGGACATTACTTATTCCTCCATCTGTTTTGCCATGAAATACTCAGATTTCCATTCCTGGTAAAGCTGTTGGGCAACTACATTTATAGATGTGTCTGGAAGAAGAGGGAGAAATATGCTAATTTATTAATAGTTAGCAATTAATCGTGAGGGCCTGGTGTTCTTTTTTTAGAGCTATCTTGCTTACCCAGGGAGATTTCAACAAGGTCAGTGTTGCTAACTGTGTGTGCTGGGAGCTGCAAACCAGAGCTGGGTTTTAGAAACAATTATGGGTGATGCTTAGCACTGGAGTTATTTTTTAGCTTTTCTTGTTAGGCACTCTCAAGTGAATGCTGCTGTGTTCAAATTATTTGGGAAAATCTAACGCTAAGAAACCCCTGGTTATTTTGTAAGACAAGAAGAGTATTTTGCTTTCGGTGAGGAATAGCAGGGAGAGCTGCCCATAACTGGGATACAGAAGAATCTCTTTCCTCTTTCCTGATGTTTACTTGGTTACCTAAAAAATACTCTGGACGAGTATTTATTAAATAGATCAGAAAATGGTATTGAATAACCACTCTTTGCAGATCTAAGCTTGCCCATAATGTTTTACTAGCAAAAGGTGGAATATACTAAATACATCTATTTATATTTATTTGTGGGCTGAAACAAAATGAAAACTTGCACAACAAGTTTGTTCTACTGCAGTCTTAAAATTATTCATGCATTGTTGCTAAGATGAGTGAATGTGTATGGAAAAATAAATCAAAGGTAGCCTCTGTGTTCATGTGTTTAGATCACGTTTTCATGGTTTTTGCTGTGTTGCACTTTCTTGAGCTGCTTGTGGGTTGTGATTTTATTTCTTCCCTTGATATTTTCATATTCACAGTCAGCTCTGTTTATTTGCCATTAAGTTGCTGTTCAAACTACTATAACCAAACATCAGAAAGTCTAAAAGTTGAATGCTGTCAGCATAATGTGTGGAAAAGCAGCATTTTAATAGCTAAAATCGCAACAGGCATTAGTGGAAAGTTGATCGCAACTATATAGAATGTAGTGAAACTGCCTAGTTAAAGGTGCAGAGATTGGCCAGTGTGTAGGCTGCTTTTCTCCTTCTTTCTTTAAAACTTTTCCTAGAGGGACAGGAAGTAATTTGTATCTGCTGTTGGAGACTTCTGTGGGAAAAGCCTCATTTTTGATGAAATATTGCATGGGCTCCAGGTTTTCAGAACTCTTATGTGTTCCTTCCTTGCAGTTCTTGCCTGGAACCCTGTGTTTTCATCATGCAAATCTTGAACAGGAATCATGCCTCTCCCTGTTTTTACACTCTTTAGCACATTGCAAGAGCTACAGGAAGACAAAGTACAGGGCACTAGATAAAAATGTGTGTTGAAATTTGCCATGATGATTTGTTTTGTTTAGTAAAAGACCCCAACAAAAAGCTGTTACTCAACACGTGCTGCAGGATGAATTGCAGTTATGAGTGATGTGTGCACACAGCCTGTTATCAAGCACTCAAAAGTACGTGGGGGGTTTTGGGTGGTGTTTGTTTGTTCGTTTGTGTCTCTTAAATCAAAATTTCTGTATTGCCTGATTTAAGTCATGGAGCTCCTTCCAGGCATGTCTAACAGATGATGACGAGTCACAGAGAATTGCAGAAGAGGTGGCAAGACAGTTTTTGGTTTGCTGTATCATCTTAGGACAAGATTTTCATTGATGCTTCGCACAGAAGGCGTATTGATGAGTAAGTCTACACAGTGCCTCTGAATTAAGTGAAGAAAGTTGATTTCAATTGTATATTTTCCGTAGAAGTGATGATTGGTCTGAATTGTCTTTTCCTAATGGTATCACACAGTCAAGTCTTGCCTTCCTAGAAGAATGGTGTATCTGCAGTGTTTCTCCTTGCTCTGTCCTCCACGCACCCCAAATGTGTAAATCCTGACAAAAGGAGGAGGTAGTGAGGTACTGACCGTGTCAGGGCATGTTTGAGGAGAGGAAAGGAAAGGTGGACAGGAGTTAATGGAACTGGGGTCTCTGTAGCAACCTCTCACAAATTTATGGGAGTTCTTCAGGCCCCAGCTGCTTGTGGTCATGGGATAGCTCAAGATTTTAGTGTGTTTGTTCACAGGGCTGCAGTAAGAGATAGGAGATCCAAATAAAAATGCTGTTTAACATCAATCTGTGACTGATGTTAGACATGGTATAGAGTCCTTATGTCTTTTGGGCTCTCACTACCAGAGTGAGATAACTTTGGAGTCTAAGTCTACCATTCAGATCCCTGGGCCATGCTTCCTTTGCACGAGGAGACTGCCTGTGGGTCTCCATATGCTTGCCTCCATCTTTTCAGAGTACAAGCAATAATGTTTCATAGCTTGGAGGATCTGCAGGAGGTACGCTGAATCAGCCTGATCTGTTTCACTGGCTTTAAACGTTCATTACCTATTAAAATAGGTACTTATGATATTATGAAATGTAGCTAATTTTCATCAAACATCACACATGCTGGACAAAACCAAGCATCTGTGTTTAATTTGGTGAGGTCAGATCACTGACCTCCATAACTGGTCTACAGTCATGCCTTCAGCATCTGACTTCTGTTATAAAACAGTATCAGTGCTGTGTTAAAGTAGTTTCTTATACGTGCTTCTCTATATACCCCTTTGCATGAAGAATGTTCTTTGTCAGTGTAATGACAAAATATTTTTTTAGACTGTTTCTTACGCTGGTAGTTAGGTGTAGGTAAGCAAAGTGTATGGTGTGCTGTTGCAATCAAAGCTTTGTGGCGTAAATGTGATCTTATCTTGCGCCTTGATCAAAGCAAAGAACTTAATTGGTGCTCATCAAGGGCTAAGGCTTCTGCTAAGCAAGTGTTGGTACACGCTTCTGGGCTAATCATCCCGATGTCTCTGTCTTGGGTGTGCAAAATGAATGTTGCTTAGGTTGCCATCCTTTTATCATTGTGTTTCTTTATCTCACAGAGTCTTGTTTTAGCGAAATGGAGTTGGCTGGGTGAATACTATATTAAAAGCTCTGCAATAAGCCCATTTTCTCATTAAATAAAAGAGATCTTCTCTGGTACAGGTGCTTTTCAAGCCAGAAGAGAAGGACTCAAGGTTTTGCAGGAGGCAGAACTTTGTACCTGAGCACTGCACTGCTGAGGTGTGTGCTTGGCCGTGGGGGTGGGGAGGGACAAGGGAACAAAAAGGGATGAAGACTTATTTCCCCTCCTCTTCCCCCCCCCTTAATAGGACTTGCCCTGAGTAAGGAGGGCTCTAAGAACAAGTTCAGACATGCCTGAAGAATGTGGCCTGAAAAACACGTGTAGTGGATGGAGATATGCCCGGAGAGTATTGCAGAGGAAAAGTGGAAACCTAGTGAAATACAGATACCTGCTCTGACATGAGACTTGTTTTTTTTTTATTCCCTCCCTGTCTTGTTCTAGTCAAGATATGTATTCACTGCTTTTCTTGCATCCTTTGCAAGGTGCAGGATTCTGTTTGTATTCTGTCAATTTCACCAAACAGAATTATAAAAGTATTATGCAAAAGTTACATTTAGTAATTGTTGGCATTCCTAAGGTGAGCTGTAATGGAAACTTTGGAAGAAAGAGGAGACAAAAGATAAATATGCTATAAATTCTGTATGTTTGTATTCTTTCTCATCAAAATTGTAGTATGTCTTGTAGTATTTGGACTTTGTTTTTACTGGAGGGTGTAATATTATACCTCTTGTGAAATATAATGCCTGTGTCAGCATAAAAGCATTGTAGTTGTTTCCTTGTATTTCAAAACAGTTCATCTTTCGTTGTAACTGTACATACTTCACACTATTTCAGATGATAACGTTGGGTAAATAAATCTATTTGTGATTGAAACAAGGACTTGGAAATCAAACCTGCCAATAATATTTTTGTATCTTGCTGGTTTTGGTTTTATGTCCTCATAACATGTTAGGCATTACTGCGTTTTAAGAAAAAACTGGTAAGAACATATTTTGCCCTCAGTTATGATTATAATTTAAGGATAATCTGGGAGGAACATGTAATATTGGCATTTGACTGAGAATGAGTTGCATTGCTTATTTGTGAGGGTAAGTGTGGGTTTGATGCAGCAGTGCCAAGGCTGGAGCATTCAAATGGACTGAGATGGATGCTGTGCTTACCCAGCAGGTACTCACTGCCGGTGGGCGCTCTGAGTGGTGGGGGGGATCTATTTTTATGGTTGCTGTTATGATAGCTTCATGCCAATTTAATATTTGGTTCCTTACTGCTTTATGAGACTATGTGTACCAGAGTGATGCTGACTGGTAGGATTCTGGCCAATTGTACTTTTATTCAGATTTTAAAACATCAAGAGAAGATGACTGAAGTAGAGCCTTGAGAAACAAAGCCGCTGGGAGCTGATGAAGTATTCTTTTGTTGCCTTATGCAATTTTTGTCTTAATTTAAACTTAACACATCATTATGACAGTGTCCCTGGTGTAACACGGTTTTTATTTTATTCTATTTCAGACAATAACATTGGATAAATAAATATGTGGTTGAAACAAGGACTTGGAAATGAAACCTGCCAGTAACATTTTTATATCTTGCTGGTTTTGGTTTTATCTCCTCACAACACGTCTTCTTAGACCACATTGTGGTGCCTAGGTTCCAAGCTAGTTAGCATCTTTGGTGTATAAAATTATCTCTTCAAACAGGACAATTGACAATTGGATAATCCCACTGGATGTGGCCATGGTTCCTGTACCAACAGTGTGTGCCCGCTTTTATTGTAGTGAGATTATTACTTACTACTGTCTTCTCAAGGTGATGTATTTGGAGGGGAATTCCAGCTCCCAGTAGAGTCAGTCCTGTGCTAGGCATGTCTGGAGACTTTTGTTGAGCTGCCCTTCATGGAAATGATAATTTCCAGGATTGTCGGATTGTATGCACGCTTGCAGGTTTGCTCGAATTGACATGGCTTGGTTGCTGCAGAATACTGAATGGACTGTGTGGTTTCTAACATATGTATAATTGAGCATAATGCATGTAAATTTTATTGTCCAATATCATCCTCAATTTTCTGAGGGTTAAGAAAGTATTGAAATGATAGTTGGAAATTTAATTCTCTTTTGTGGCTTTACTGAATTATATTTTGCTCTTTAATATTCTTCCTTGTCATTGGGTGTTCTCAAAAATGTGTTAACTTCTGAAAACTAATTTTCTGTTAAGATTTAAACTATTTTCATTCTGCCTGCATCATCCCCTTAGCAGCTTTGTTAACCATGTATGCATGGGCCCTCCCTTGAGATGCTTCTTGCATCTAAGAATTATGCACTGTCTGGAAGTTGCAGCAAAAAAATTGTACTCTGTAACAGATCTTTCAAAAAAGAAAAGGCAAAGAAAGCGCTCCCAAACCCAATTTAGCTGTGAGGAAGAGGCAAATAGCCATCAATCAAATTGCCTGAGTTCCCTACAAATACTCGATGGTGCTTTGCAGTGGCTTAAAAGTATCAGGGACACTTGTTTGGAGCTTCAGGAGGTCAGAAATACCTTGACACCACCCCACTAGAAGGGTAGAATATCTGCAATATCTGCTCACACTCGTGCCTCTTCATCACGAAAACTGAGGGTGTCAGATGGAGTGGCTGAGGTACTTGTAGGGCTCTTCCCTGCCCTCTTCTGTTCTACTTTTTGTCTAGGAAGGAGGTAGGTCTCCAGTTTAATGGTATTTTGGACTTGTGTATGATTCAGACAGAGCCCTCAGCTTTAACACTGATGATCTTAAGATACCTTTGGCTTTGTTATGGTTGGAGTGTTGCATTTGAACTCTGAGGTCTCTGCTATTTTAGGAAGTAGCATCATAACTAGGGCTGAAAGATGTGAAATAATGAAAATGGGTCAGGCAGCTAATTCTTTCAAGCAATTGCTTTAGATGTTTGAAGTGATTATAAAATTACGGAGAAGCTGAAAGATTTGGTGTTTGACTGCTCAGTTGATAAACCTTGTTTTTTGACCCAGTTGTGATGTGCTTTAAAATGCCTGTTGTATTGGGTGCCTCAAGGCAGTACATCCTAGTTCGTGGGAGGCACTCCGAGGGCTGTATAAAATAATGCAAACAATAACTTTTAAGAAGATAGAACTCCTCATGGAAATGTTGTGGAGCTTTTAAAAATGAAGCAATGTATGCATCCAAGTAATGACAGCATCTCCTAGGAGAATCCAGTAGTGACTCCTGGGGATCTGTCCATGATGGAAAGAGGTATGCACCATCAGCATTTTTCTGTTCATGTCATGCAGCTTGTTAATGTCACTCAGCTTGTCATTCATCTGCAGGTGCTGATGACTGGTGATTCTCATGGGCCTGTACTTATTCCTCCGGGTGACTGTCAGATCATAAGGTGCTAGGCATCCGTGTTTCGTAACCGTGTAGGAGGTTGTCATCCAAAAGCTTGGCTATCTGGCAACTGCATCAGCTGTTGCCTTGCAGCAGGCTGCTCGCTGACTTGTTCATGGGTGGAACAGTAAGCACAGTGTTTGCAAGGGTGCACACACAAAGGAGAGGCAGATGTGAGTAATGGACCCTGCTTCAATCAGCCAAAACAGTTCCACATGGTGCTGTGAGAAGGCAGCCAAACCAGATTAAAGGAATCACTCCATTTCTTCTTGGGAGACAAGAGGCAGGCAGTTTTGCAATGTTTCTTTTTGTTTCTACTGTGGGAACAGGCAACAGAGTGTTAATTGCCTGAGTTCAAGAAAAGGAGCTCTTGTGACTAATGAACTGCTCCTTCAACCACAAAAACCTTGTAACTTTTATAAGACAAGCTCTTGGTTGTGTGGTGGCCATAGGGTGGGAGGGGTTGTTGCTTTGTATTAAGCACATAAAGTTATCATGCACACGGGGTTCATGTGCTAGACACACAAACAAGTAATGTAGAGTGTACTGTTACTGCTTTTGGAAAATGAAATAACTTTGTGTTTGACCTGTTGAAGGATGGTATTTATTTTTAGGGCCAGCAAAGACCAATAATGAGTATAAAAATTATTCTTGCCGCAAAGATGTTGACTTATTTTCCTCATGGAAGGGCCATAACCTACTACAGCTGACAAGGCATGGAAGCAGTCACCTTAGGAGGCATGCTTTGAAGGGGACAGTGCTTTTGTGTTGCCTGCAGTCATTGTGTAAATACTGTGATTAATATTAATATTGCATGTGATTAAATTCTGTGCTTGTAGTTATTTCCATTTTATTCCTTTGGAAGTGTAATTCTCTGTGCTGCTGTGAAGTTCTTTGCAGCAATAAACCAGATGGGCAGAGGCTTGGTGATGAGATGTATGTATGGGCTGATGGAAGCCCAGCTCCAGATAAAATGGACTGAAGGTTGATTTTTGCCTCCCGGTGGGATGGGTTGTTTGTTTTTCAAGTTGAGTTTGGCTTTGCCAGAAAGTTTTGCCATGCAGTCATCTTTAAAGGCTTCTCTTGCTGAGGGTTTTGGCATGGAGGTGGGTGGCGGTCTCGCCTGTCCCCTCTGTCCATAAGCTCTCCAGGCCTGAGCAGTTTCCCCTCTAGGAACAGAGATTGAGGAGCTGCTATTAGCTCTGGCTTGCAAGTAAATACATATTTTTGGTTTCTGTGGCTCTCATTCCAGCATCTTTTCAGCAGGATTAGTGTGTGTGTGTGTGAGATGGGTAACAGCAGTTGAAGTTTAGTGTCTGTAGACCAAGAGGTTGATGACAGTTTTATATCTCTTAGAATTGAAAACATTGGGATAAAATAAATGTCTGTCCTATTTCACGAGTGGAATGGGGTATCTAGAGAGAGTAACTTTGGGATAAGAAGGCTTCTATGTTGCCCTGTTTATTATATGCTTGTAATGTTCTCCTGTGGATTGCTTGCTTTTGAGATACTGCTACTTCTGTCAATTTGAAATAAACATTAGGAGAGGAAAATAATACAAAGAAATTTTTGTGCTTGCTGCAGTTGAAACAGTGTGACTGTCTAAAGGTCAGTTAAATGGCCTCTTTGGGGTGAATGTCTACAATGAAAACTTTCAATAGTAATTTCTCATCAACTTTCCTCTCATTGTACTTCCTTTTATTCCTTGTATTTTCCTGTTAACGTGATCTTTCCTAGATGATATTCTGTCACATTGGTCTTACTTGGGTAACTTGTCGCTTACTTGACATAACTTAGTTCTCTCCTGGCTGTTTTACAACAGTTTTCAGAGGTATTTGGACTCTTTTTTCCTTCATTAAGGAAGATGTTTGTAGATGTGACTAAAGGCAGCAAGCATTTTTTTTTAAATTTTATTGTTTTAGGCCTTTTGTGGAGAGCCTTCGTTCTTTTCCAGCTAATGGTAAGCAGAAGACAGGAGTGCTTGGTGGCTTCTGTGATGACAGCTTGCAAATAAGTTGTTCACAATTTTATGCTTACGAGTCTCAATTACTGGTGCAGAGGGCACTGCTGGAGCTGATGGGTTTCCTGGAAGTTTTAGTAGAGAGAACATGGGGAAGGTGTCACTCTCTCAGCAGCGGTCTCGGTTTGGGGATGTGAAGCCAAGTCTGAGTAAACAGAGATTAATGTGTGAGACATTTCTTTGCAGTTTCAATAACTTCTAAATACCACTAAGGCCTTTAATTTAGAAAATAAAGCCTCTTCCTTCCTCCTCTGCACCCCCTTCTATTCCCTTCCCCCACCATTCCCAACCTCGTGTAAGACCTAATGATTAACTCGGGTGTAAATAAGGTCACTACAGTGCCTGTAAGAGAAGAATAAAGAGTGATCAAACAAGCTTCCATAAATCACCGTCTTAAAAGTCCATCTCTATAAAGTTAACAAATAGGGGCCCTCTCAGGGGTTAAAGAGGATCAACCTGGTTGCAGGTTCTGTTGCAAAGTACCGCACCGAAGTATTACTTCTGAATATATATTTCTGAGTACTTACTTTGGGCACAGTGAGCAATTTCTCATGATTTGGTGTCTTGGGGTGACTCTATCCTGTGTATCCCCTATCATGCTCTATGCCCCAAAAGTAATATTGTGCCTTTTCTGTGCCTTTAAACTGAGCTTGANCAACATCAGAACACATCAGGAGAATTTTCTCCCTGAGGCCCAGGGGTGGGCCCACGCCCTCACTGACCAGCTCCGAGGAGGAGAGAGACCACACCTACAGAAGGACTCTGAAATCTTCCCAGGTTTCTCTCTATAGCGAGGGTTTTAATTCATTATTTAGCATCATTATCCTTTTCCTGTGTGTTTGTTAAAATAAATAGTTTTTATCTCTTTCACTTTCCTTCAAGGAAAAATTTCCTTTTTTCCCAAACCCTGTGGTGGGGAAGGGTGGTTGCAACCTGGTTTTCTCTCAGGGGCTATATTACTAGATTTTGGCCAAACCGGCACATTTGGAAGTTTGAAAAGTCAGTCACTGACTGGAGATTGCTGCACAGTACTGACCATATGGCAGATTGATTTGCAGAAGTCTGATCTGAGGACTTGAAGAGGTTGTTTGATCTCTTTAGGTAGCTTGGAAATAAGGCTCTGTAGTACATAAGATACAGTATGCATCCAGGAGAGAGGCTGCTCAGGCAACTTGAAGTTGGTCAAAGCAAAAAAAATAACTGCATTTAAATATAACTTTTGATATTTCTAGATTGAATGTAATATCTTTTTATTAATGGGAAAACGTCTGCGTCTAAGTTTTCGTGCCTTCCAGTTTCAAACAGCCCTTATACCCATCAGATGACGTTTTTAAAAAACAACGTAAATGTTAGGATAAAGTGTCTAGGCTTCTTCCAAATCAGTATTTCAGGGATCAGAAAAGTGTTGAAAATTTCACAGTGCTCATGAAACATACCTTAATTCTTCTTTCTACCCCATTCTTCAAGTATAATGTTAGTCACAGCTATACAAGACACTCAGTTTCACACAAAACCTTGCATTTAATGCTTCTCATTACTTATATTCTTGGTACTGGTTTGCCAAAAAATCTGAGCACCAAGAGGATGCTTGGTTTTTTTCCTTTAAACTTAATGCTATTTGAAATGTAAGTGGAGCAGTAAGTAGAATAAAAATAAGAAAATATCTAGGTGACCCTAGAAATAGAAATTGGGGAGGGGAGCATATTGAGTTTAAAAAACAGGTGTAAAAATTACTGCAACCATTGTTTTTAGGACCACATTTGCATCTGTGTGTTTCTAGCCTGTTTTGCACCTGTTTGATGCAGCAGGATGACAGTAGGTTATTTTTGGTGTTTAAAGTAATGTTACAGATTCAGCATCAGGACGTTATTGTGTAAGATTGCATGCACGTACGCATGTAGTGTGCTCCCAAAGGACTAAATTGTGTCAAACATTAAGAATGCAAACCATTTATGGGATTTTCATCCCTTCATGCGTCTATTCTGCAAACACAGAACTCAAAGCTTTAAGGGGAGATTGTCCACTTAATAATCTCCTAGAAGAGGGGCTGTTAAGAGGTTATGAACCACTTTAACAAATGTTGTCCAATCCATCCAGCCTTATTTAAAATCTAATTTAGAAAGTCCTTCCCCTTGGTTACTATACAGCAGTAGATTGGCTGATGTGAAGTTTGGCGTAAGTGAAATAGAGAATAGTTGTTTTTATGATGCAGGAGAATATGGTGCTTACAAGGTAGATCAGCCACTGGATTATCACATTTTCTCCATGAATGTCTTGAGGGTTTTAGGAGGTATCTACCTGGTTGTGCCTCTTGTAAGGGTTTCCTTTATCTATCAGTTCCTGTCCTTTCAGCTATTGAATTTGTGTTAACTGACACAAGCATGGGAATGAGGATTTAAAAAAAAAAAAATTAGTTTGGTATGAAAGCCATCCCTAATAAAAAAAGCTAACCTACAAAGAAGATAATGTTTTGCTGAAACAGGCTCTAAATGTAACATTGTTCTTAAAATAAGAAAAACCAAACAAAAAAGTCACACAAAATCATAACAAACAAAAAAACCCCACCCAACTGTATAGTGGCACGGAAAAATCTCAGTATGAGGAAAAATTGATTATTCATAAGAACTCAGTGATGCCATGTAGACAAAGAGAATAGTTAAATGCATGAAAATAATGAACTGAAGAAGTGTCAGTAACTTCTGACACGCCTTGAAGTGTCAGTAGGTGAAAGATAATATAGGTGGAAATATAGGTGACTATTCTATTGAGGTTAACTCTCTCTGAAGCAGAAACACTTCCTCTTTCAGACACCTTTGAATTTTTGACACCTTGAAGATTCATCTTGTGATGGTGCTGGTGTAAACTGCATGTTACTGTGAATGCATTTACATTACAATTGAAATTCCAAGACTTTGTAAGGCAGAAGGCTCATTAAGTTGTCCATGAGTGTTCCTATGTCTAGTGCTGTTGTGAAAATTGTTTGAATTAATTTATGAATTACTTTATAGTAATAGTGAAGTTAGGTAAACTGGAAAAGTACAATGGTAGGGAGCTGCCTTTTTGTAAGGTTAACTTCATATGTGTGCTGCTTGGAAAACTGGATTAAGGAGATGTGAGGGTTGGAGCAAAGCCTGCCAAAGGACATACCCCTTTGTAAAAAGTTAAATGTTTTTTTCACATTTTATATGTATTAGGTCACATATTAAACAAAATGATGGTAATAACATCCGGGTCCCAGAAGACCAGTCTGACCAGCAAGCTGGGGCGTTGATGTGACATAGCATAACCAATTTTGAACACTTGGGCAGTAAATGCACTTGGTGTGTCTTGAATATTTTGTGTCTTGGGATATGGCAAGAGCAATGTCATGCAGGAAGGGCTTCATGTACTGACACTGCTGAGAGCTTCTCCACCTGTGTTATGTGTTGTGGTCTCCAAACAAATGTTTAGAGGGTCAAACAGGATTGTTCAGCTAACCAGTCTGTGTAGGACCATGTATTAATGGGCAAGCTGTGCAACCCTACATCCCACACCGCACTCACTGACCTTTCTTTCGTGGCTTTCACTGTCTTTTGTCCAATGTCCTATCACTTATTAAAGAGCCTTATATTCCTTAAATCCATGGTGCCAAATGCAGTCCTGCAACTGGTTCCCCCTCTTATGGCACCTTTATTTCCCCAAACCTGTGCCTTGCCTGGTGTCATTTGCTGCCCGGTGGTGCACTAGTGTGTCGGGGATGGGGAATGTTGGTCCAGCCTGCTGTTTGCAGTGTTTCTCTGGTGCCCTGGCACGCCTCCCAGAATATGCTCAGATACAGCCAGAGCACATTGGGACCCCCTCATCACCTGTGGTTTTCCTCACTTTTGCTATGGACCTGGAAGGTTTTCTACAAGAGGCAGGTGGTATGGTGCAGGGAGGTTGGATCAGAAGACCCCACTGTGGTGCCTTACAACTTTACCCGTTCTGTGAATCAGAGGTGAGAAAGAAGGGGGCCAGGGGTATTGGAGAGAGGAGTGAGACAGACAGTGGGAAGAATGAGACTAAAAAGGTGGTCTTCAGCCATACATCATGAAATTCCATAATTTCCACAGCTTCTAGAGTTTTTGCCTCTGGAGACTGAAACAATTTCCTATTGCTGCTATGGATTAAGCTGCAATGTGTATTTCACTTGAACAATAAAACAAAATTAAATTGTTTCTCTTAAAAAATAAATCTGGTTCTTGTAATCTTGTGAATGACTCCATAGCTAACAGTGGAACTATTTTACGTTCAGTGCTATTATACTTCTGTAAGAAAATGGTAGTGTTTTAAAGACTTGTTTTGAGTAAAAATTCTGTAAAATATGTGTCTTAGAATAGTGTTATAAAAAAGAAACCACACAACAAATTCAGCATAGTTGTGTGAGTTGGAAAATTCTGGGAAATGTATTTCCTCTGCGGTTGCACTGATTTAGTGAAAACATCTGTATCTGTTAGTAGCAGCAGTAAGATTTCTTTAGGGCTTCTCTTTGGAGCTGTTAATGGGTGTGAGGAAATACATGTCATGAGTGGGGTCTGCAGCCAGTCTAGTGAGGAGAGTGTGGGGGGTCTCACAGTGCACAAGTCAGGTCTCAGATAGAGGAGCTCTCCTGGCCATAGCTGTGCCATTTTCTGCTGTTTGTCCCCTGCCCTCTGCATCTTTCTGCCCTTGTGTTTTGCAGTAATTCCACAGCAGAGATGGCAGACTGGGTTGTGTCCTTCTATGCTTTTTCCCAATTTGCATCCCATTATTACTGGCTGAAGCTGGTGCTGATGCTGGGCTTCTAAAGTCCTCTTGCAGTAGTTGAGGCACAGGCATCCGCGTGGCTTGCCTTCTGCTTGCAAGATGTTGATGTTAAGTGGCTGGGACAAGTCTCTCTGGTGGCGTGGGGGAGCTTTACCTCAGGTTTTGGTAAAAGTGAGTTGGCAGTAACCAACTATACATCTCTTTGTGCTATCTGGGGTCCAATGAATGTTTTGAGGTCGTGTTGTCCTCCTGCATGAGGCCTCCTTACTGAGAGAGTGCATCAGAGTGCTGGACCAGCCTGAAGCTGAAATGGCAATTGTTCTCCCACCTCAGCTCCTGTTGCCACCTAGCTGCAGAAGAGACAAATGCTATGGTATGGCCAGGGGTGCTTCACCCCGTGTGCTCTGTACAGGAGGGAGCACGTGGTGAAGGGCATTGATTCCCTATAAAGCCAAGCACGGTGTGAGGGAGGGACAAAGGTCTTGTGTGCAAATTTTTCTCAGCTGCAGCTTTCGAAGGCTGGATATCACAATGCTTTGATTCTTGCCAAAACCCTACTGTGCCTAGGCAAAGCTGTTATTTGCATCAATGAAACAAAACAAATTTTCATTGAACAGAACTACTGTGACTATAGAAGTTGCAAGCTCCTGTTTGAGTACAACTTAAAATGTCTTGGCCAGCATATCTTAAAGTGTACTTAGTGTGAAGAAAAGCCTTAGTGGGCTAAGAAAAACGAATGCTGGAATCATCTGGTTTTCTCCACTTTTTGCTTTTGATTTTACCACTTGCTTTTGTTTTCTGCTGGAGAAAGACTTAGTGATTCTTTGAGCTGTTGGGAAACAACTCGTGGGTATCCAAGAGGAGTGCGGTTTTCAAACCCAGGGTGGAACAGATTCCCCACATTGAAACTTTGGTGAAAGTTTCACTGTCAGAATTTTGACACAGTACATGAGGATGATGTGTTGTGTCACTAACAGTCCATAGGATGTATTAATATATTCTGATGTATGTGGAACTGTTCTACACTCAGTGCGTGAGTGGAATTAATGAAGTTGCTGTATGCTGGTATAATGAAGTAACTAACTTCTGGTGATGCCGTGTTTAAGCAAAATCTCTTGATTAGTCACCATATCAGTTGCAAACCACTAAAGAAGAGAATTTTTTAGGATGTAGGAAGAAGCTGGCAGTATTTTAAGTCCTGTTGTGTCTCTCTCAGTACAGCTATTTGGTCGTCTTTCTTGCCTCACATAATGTATGCAACTTTAAAGTCACACCGAGTGATTATCCTTCTACTGTGCTAAAAGCTCTGCATTTGCTGATGCTGTCAGTCATGTCTTCACCATCAAAATGATTTTATTAGGTTGTGACAAACACTAGGTTATGTTCACTAGGTGTGATGGCTATCAAAAGAGCTTGCATGAATTAGTTCAAGAACAATCTTTTTTATTTAAAACCCCCTTCTTTTTTATTAAAGTGTGCATTATTTCCTGCCATTGCAGTCGTGTACTACAATATGCTCTACCAATCTCTGTGGGTTTAAAATAATTTTTTTGGGAGGGTATAAGTTGGTTGCTAGATGTAATGGTAAAGCATTAGAGTGAGAAAGAATACCAAGATCTGGGTTGTGCTGGCTGAAGTGCTGTTGTGTCAGTTGAGAGCCATTCTAAACCCATTTAACTACCACTATTTTAAATGCAACCAACAGACAAATAGGCACACCTTTGCATGTATTGGTATATTGGGAAAAAAAGATGTTTTCTTGTTTCTGTTTGGAGTTTTTAGTAGTTCTTATTTGGTACTGGAGCAACAAATGTTGACTAAATAAAAGTGCCTCATTACAGCTACAACATACTGCCATTTTATTTGGTTCATATTGCCTTGCTTGTGCTGCACTCAGCAGGTGAATACAAGTTGCACCTTGCCACAAGTAGGATATTGTTTTTACTGTGAAGTGGGGGAGGATGTTGTCAGAAGTGTCCCTGAAGACATCCTGTGGCATTAGCTAGGAAGCTATTTGGGCTTGTCTGCCTAAAGCAGGTGTGTTCTCTATTTTAAGGATGTGTTTGCATGCATTTGCTGAGTGTTGGCTTTCATCGCATGTTCTGTTGAAACTAAGAGTGCCAGGTCTGTCTGCACAGAACATATGGATATGCTCTGCTTCCATCTCATTCATGTAATGTGCCAAACAAAATCTGTTAAAGCATGGAAAGATTGATTTTGCAAAATGTGGTTGGTCAGTGAGTGATGCAGTTGATTCTTAAAAGAGAAAACCAAAGCATGAATTTTGCTTTGTGTGAAGCTACTGCATCATATGGAACTTAATCCCTGATGCATACAGAAAATGTACACCAAGGTCAGCAGGAAAAAGTAGTGTGCATTGGTTTTTCTTAGTTTTCCATCCTTCATCTTTCTCTGGTCAGCAGTCCTTTTTGTGGTGGTGGCTGGGATTAGCAAAGACTTACAGCTGAAATGCTGGCAGCAAGACATCATACTGCAGGATGGGTATGAACCCTTGTTTGTGGTTCCTGTTGTTCTTTCTTGGAAACTCCTTTTTTCCCAGGATGACTATTTGGGGTAGCACCGTGGAGTCTGGCTGCCTGGGGCCGAATGGTAACTCCTGAGCAAGGGGGTGGCTCCTCTCTTCCCTCTCTCTCCCAAGTGAATCAAAATTTCACCCCTAGAAGCCAAGTGATACTTAATGGCTGAATATTTACAGATGAGTCAGTCTCTTAGGGAAGCGGGTGATACCAGTGAGTGTGATGGCACCAAAGCCACACAGGATTGTGGCCTAGGGTCCCACAGCTTTGCACTGTCCAGTTATCTGGTCCAGTTCTGATGGTGAAAAGCATGACTGCATGTGTGTTCTGACACCTGCCTCTAACCTGGTGGGAATGTAATAAAACAGATTATTTTTTTTTTCTTTTTTTGGTTCCTGGTATAGCCTACTTTTCATGTCTAGGAGGAATGTCAAATTGGAAAAGCCTTTAATTTCTTTCTCTCTGGTTCTGGCACAGTGATCTAGTTCTCAGTGTAGTGAAGTGTGTTTGACCTACTGTCTTCATGCTTGTATGTCTTTTATAAAAATACTTTTTTTTTGGGCTAAATCTGTATGTTACTATGCTCTGTTCTGGATATTTTTTCCTTTTTCCCTTTTTTTTAGATATGTGATGTGCCATCACAACTCGCTTTTCTGTAACATTACATTTCAACTTTGCCTTTAATTTGAAGTCTTAAAGCTATGTCATAATAAGAACCCCCCTATGGAAAAGGGTAGAAATAACTTTCCCCACCTCAATTTTTTTCATAAATTCTCTGAAAAGGAGCTACTAAAAAGAAAGAAAAGTCAACTCTACTTTGAGTTTTAGTTGAGATTTTGGAATTAAATACCATTAACTTCTCAACCGTTACAGAATTGCCTTTATCACTGTTTGTTGTATACTACCATTTTTCCATGTCAGATCTCTTTCTGGAGTTCTGATGCAAGTTCACTCATTGTCAACCAAAGGTACAATTTATAAATCATATCACTCTAGCAATTTTCCATTTGATGTTAATATCTCAAGCTGGATTACTAAACCCATGAGAGCAGCTGTGTGATTCATGTGATTTACCGTGATCTATTTCCTAGTATTACTAGGGTCTATTTTTTGCTCTATTTTCTTTAACCGGTCTGTAAAAGCTTTGGTTCTATCTTTGGCTTAAATCGATAACACAATTCAGTATTAGTGTATAGCTTTTTCTTCTTCTCCCACTACCTCCCCAACGCCAATTACTCCATATAGAGTTTTGCCTTTTTGGGAATATCTTGTGTCTCTATTACAGAAAATATTAAAACCAAGAGTAGCTTTCACTAGTGAAGAGAGCCAGTTTTCTTAAGTCTTAGAATAGGACCTCACCCTCACTGTGAGAGTGGTGAGGCACTGGAACAAGATGCCCAGAGAAGTCGTGGATGCCTCATCCCTGAAAGTGTTCAGTGCCAGGCTGGATGGGACTTTGAGTCACCTGGTCTAGTGGAAGGTGTCCCTACCCATACTGGGAGGTGGAGGGAGGGATGTGGAAATAGGTGATCTTTAAGGTCCCTTACAACCCAAACCATTCTATGGTTCTAGAAGTAATTAAAAGGGAAGCTGCCATCTACATTTTGGTGCTGTGTATGGCACAGCTGTGATAATCCTGTGTTCTTTGCTGCCTAGGTAGGTGTCCCGTCCTGAATGTTTGCCAGAAAGGGGTAACTTAAGCAATGTAAGAGGAAAGATGACACATTATATTTCCTTTTGTAGGCTTCCTCAAGCCTTAGACCATCTTTGTTTGTGTCTGTCAGGGTCAGACCTGAGTTCTGTGGCACTTTCTTACATGAACCTCTTCACCTTTCTCTGAACCTGTGTATGGATGTTGAACATGCATTGCATACTGCTGTGTGAAGAATCACTCCTTTATTGCTTGTTTGGACCTGTTACATGCTTGCTTCACTGTCTCTCTGATTCCTGTATTAGAAGAGATGATGTGCAATTGGTGTTCCTTCTGGCCACTTCTGGCTTTATAGGCCTTTATCGTGTCCTTCTCCCCAAAGTATTTTCTTCTGTAAAACTTATTCCATGTCTGTTTAGTTTTCTAAAAATATGAGAAAATTTTTCAGGCTTTTGTAGAGAGAAGTCTTGCCTTACAAAACTTCTGGAGTATTGGAAGCATTCACCAAGCTATTTTGACTCTTCCTGAACATACTTCATGATCGTGAAGTGTTAAAGCTTAGAGTTGTCCTCAGGTTTACTGTCTGGACCAAGGTAGTAGGCACTGCCAGAATGGTCGCAATCAGTGGCTTTATAGGGAGGACTGATAAAAAGTGTAGCATAACACAAGGGCTGTCAGTCTGAGATTGTATCAATACTGAGCAACTAAAGGTTAAACATAGTCTCTCTTTCCCTTCTGGTCAGGATAGCTTACAACCCAAATTTACCCACGAGTTCTTTTATTACAAGGCAAAGCTTTCAGTTTTGTGTTCAAAAAAAAAGCTAAGGGATTTATGGATGGATTAGAATGGAATGAATGGATTTATTTTGAGGTAACGTGAATGCATGTGTGTGGAGCCTGTTTTTCCAGGCTAAATATATTAGTTGGAAATACTGAAAATAGAAACAACTTGCACAAGCCTTTCTGTGCAACTGTCAGTCCGGGGGGATTACGGAGGGGACAATAAAGCACTCATTATCGAGGTTGAAGGCTTCACCATTTCCCTCTGTCCTGCTGTGACCTTAATGAGAGAGCTGCTCCTTGCATCCTGGCTGGCAGGCAGAGATCCCGGCTGGCAGGCAGAACCCAGCAGTTTGTCTGGTACCATCCTTGTGTGATGGGAGAGACTGACAAGAAACTTCTGTACCATTCTGGCTGCACTTGGCAATGCCTGTCCTCAGCAAAGCCATACCTAGTGCCTGGTGAGGCAGCATGTTGTGCCTGCTTCAATAGGATGCAGGTGCTTGGACAAAACCATAGAAGAGTTGCTTACAACTGACTACATGAGGAGAGCTTACTTTATAAACAATCTGGTTTAGGCAGGAAACATTTTTTTCATGGTGATAATAAGCAGCTCTTGCTCTTTGATTCTGTGTTGTTTTGTTTTTTAAGTGATTGATACTTCAGATGGTGACAGTGTTATGACTAATTGTGAAATTACGTGAGAGTAAAAAGTGGAATAAGGAAGTTTTTTCACAGTTGTACTAGACAATAGTACAAAGATCTCTTGAAGGCGTTTTCTTGGAAAAATAAGACCTTTGAGCTCTTTTCTCACCCTTAAAAGTGGCTCACACCAGTTGATAACTGAACTTTTGTTTTGGAAACTTTTGGAAAGGTAAATGCAAAAACATTGACGATAGCTAACAATCAGGCATGTAGATTCTAGACAGTTCTTACCTAGGCTAAAATTATTAGTGGAATAAGTTTCTACTGACTGCTCTAGATTTAATTTTTTATCCTCCTTTTTAAAGAACCTTGAATTCCTTGGTTAAAGTCATCCCTGGTTCTGTTTGTAATACTGTAGGGGGAGAATGGCATCTGTGATGTTACTGTGTAAAACCTTCCCACTGTGTTGTAAATGAAAGAAAACTGTGTATTTATTTTCTTCTCCTTGAACTTTTCTCATTTTTTTTCACCCTGTATCTGTGCTACTGAGCTGCTTCAGCTTTCAGCTGCCTTGCAGACCCTTTTTCATTATTTTCATTTGCCTTCTTGGGTGCTGGTTCATCTGCTTATGAAGTAGTTATTTTCTCTTTCTAGTGTTCATTTGCTGCCTTGATTCCCTCTCGCTTTTTCTTTGATTATTTTCTTCCAGTGCTGGAAATATAGGAAATGATGAGAGGAAGCTATCACAGTAACTGTTGTAAAATGATGTGGAATATAAATGATAGTAAAATGGCACATACCGTGGGGTATGCCAAAGATTCTCACAGAACTGGTCATCTTTCAAGGCTTGGGAGGGATGAAGTTGATGTGTGCAGGGAATCTTTGGATGCTATAAGTGGCAACTATATGGACCCTGAAGAAGAGACCAGAATAAGAGTGACTTTTTTAGGTGAGAAGGTCAGTTTCAAGGTGATGAGGGCAAAGATGACTTTGCCAGTCCTATCTTAACCAGCTGTCCAAGGTCCCAGGGAGCTCCTTAGTGGGATGAGGGTTGTAGCTGAACCTTGGTTGTGCCCTGAGATGCCAGTTGCTGCCTGCTTCTTAGAGTCGCCCAACAGAGAGGAGAGTACATGAGCATCATAGTACTTTATTTCCTTGAGGCAGTGAGCAATGACCCCCATGTTCCTGCTGTGTGAAGGAAAAGGTCTTGTACTTGGGAGTTCTTCCTCTGTTCAAGTGCGTTGTGCTCCTCCCACTTCCTGGTGTCAACTTTTGGCATTTTATGAGCTGTCCAGAGAATCTGTTCAAGTTCTTGAATGTACGGAAAGTAATCCGTGTCACATTCCGGTTTCCCCTCCCCGTGCCTTCCTCAGGTCCTTGCCCTATCTCCTCTTTCCTGCTCTCTGCCCTCTCTGCCCTGCTATGTCGGAGTAAATAGACTCTGTGTAGACTGTGGTATCACAAGAGAAGAGAGTGAGGAAGAAAGAGGTGGTGAGTTAGCTGTGCCTGTAATACATTAGTTAATTGTTGCTTTATGGTAGGTAAATTGTTTGGTAATGTCCATCGCAGAAGTTGAGCAGAAAGCGTGAAACTGCTTAATGGCTCTGCCCACAAAACACACCTCTCCAGTTCTTGGGGAGTCAGGTATGTCCTGCTCAATGGCTGACATCTCAACAATAGAAATGTTAATTCTGTCTGAATAGAAAACCGATAGTTATGGCTTGGACCCAAGCCTCACCCTTAACTCCCTCAAAGTTGTTTCTTTCTTCCCCTCAATTCTTATACAAAATAACTTTCTTAATCGTGGAAACAGACTGAGATTGCTATCAGTGCAAATCCGTAAGTGTAAGCTCTGCCCTAATGTTTTTGCATCAATGCAAGGTATTGAATGTCATCTGGGGTGCTTTTCGTGGTGGTTATTCTAGACAGAAAAGTCTAGACAGTTCTCAGGGTCTATTGCACATCTCTACACCTGCCAAAATTTGGGAGGGAGTTTTGTTCAAATTACACTGCTGTTCCTCAGAAAGGTTTTCACAACATACATAACACTAACTGGACTGGTCTGTCTCTCACTCTCCCTCCCCCAAAAAATCTCTGCTACTAGTGTTCTAAAACTTGAACAATATTCTGCAATTGCTATTTTTATTTCTACCTTTCCTCATTCTCTAACAATTATGTAAATAGGAAGGACATACTTTTGTGCATGGTTTTGTTGTATGTGTAAGAAATAATGTAAAGATTTCACACATATGGTTGAGACAAGTGCCTTTTAAACACACTTTGAGCCTAAAGTGAATAGATTAGCGTTGAGAAAGGCTCTTCAGTGGATAAAGGAGATAAATATAGAAACCTTTTTTCAATGTCAGTCGTGATTGTATTTTTTTCAAAAATATAGAAAACTACTCTCTTACTTGAACCTGCTAATATTGCACTGTTGAAAATGACCTGGCAAAAAGAAAGAAAAGAAAAGAAAGTATCGTTCTAAGTAATGTAAATTATCTAAGTAATGTCGACTTGCTTTTTATAGTTTTTTAGTTCATCTAAGTTCTTCAGCAATATCTGGATGTTGCAATCAGCAATACCAAGTCTCCATAAGGCTCTGAAGTTCATGGAGAAAATACACGGAAAGAATAGAGATGTTTGGAAGAAGGAAAAAACAAGCAGTTCATTTAGACTACTAGTGACATTTAAATGCTGATTTTAAAACTTTGCTTAAATATTATTAAAATTTATTGAACTGGGTCATGAGTCCTTTTTCCTCTCTTCTCTCTTCCCTCTTGAAAGTGTGGTTTGCACATGATGTTTTTGATTTGCATATGATGTTTAAACATTTCATTCATATGATGGAAAATTAAACTATAGGCTATAAAATGTGGTTGCAATCTCAATTAAAATGTTTAATATTTTCCTCTGTGTTTCTTAGTAAAAGTAATAACAACGTTCCTAATTTTGGTAAGCTCATCTTAAACTATCTATCAATACATGAGTTTGTGGGTCGGTCTGCACTTCCTGCTTTGCATAGTTTTGGTCACTTAATCTTAAATACATGTCTAGCTGAGCAGCTGTGCCACTGTGTTGGCTGTTTTGAGTCAGAATTTGTGCAATTTTGCAGTATCTTATTTTATAAAATATAGTCCTACAGTGTGATTGTGAAAGTATTGTTTTAAAGGACTCTTAATTAAAAAAAAAAATTTAAAAGTAGCCCTTCAAGTTGTAGTAGAC
Source organism: Rhagologus leucostigma (assembly GCA_013397725.1). Classification (NCBI taxonomy): domain Eukaryota; kingdom Metazoa; phylum Chordata; class Aves; order Passeriformes; genus Rhagologus; species Rhagologus leucostigma. The sequence goes on from VZTD01002352.1 coordinate 236,160, forward strand.
CTTCAAGAATGGGCAAGCATGAGTTAAAAAAAGCACAGGCAAACTAAAAGCCATAGTTGTATTTCTTGGGGAGAACATATACATCTGAGTCTCCATGCTTTCTAGTAGAGAATGGAGTTCTAGAAAGGATAGTAGGCAAAAGCCACACTGCATGAAAACTTAAAAAATAAAATCTTAACTGCATGCTGGCTGAAGTTTTTTATTTTAGGTGTTTGTGTAGTTTGTAATGGAAACTATGGGCTTACAAGAGCAAATGATGGGAAACAGTGATCTGCAAGGCAGCAATAAAAATTGGGAATGCCAAATATGTGCACTGTATGTCAGCCTTGGTTGTGAATTTCTTTGAAAAAATAAATTGTTAAACAATGAAGGCCAAGTTTTTTTTATTATTTTTCCTGGGAAAAGAGTTTGTATAGCCTAAAGGGGAATTTAGTGCCTGTGGGAAAGAGAACAGTGGGCTTAATTTTCAAAATTTATGCAGCTTTGCGAAGACGTATGGGAAGACATAAGAGTGCACCCTAAATAACTGTAGCCCTGGGAGACTCTGCTGGTCTTGCATGCGGGTCTTCCCTTCGTAGTTATGCTTAAAAATCAAGCTGTGTACACTGGTAGCACTGCACGGGGAGGAGTCGAGCTTGTTCAGCCAGATGTTGATTTACTCTAATGATTAAGCTTACCCAAGTCATGTAAAGCGGTGTCTGTCCTCATTAACTTGAAAAGGCAAGTGGTGTATGTTTAGTCAGCCTGTGCCTTTGGGAGCCCATCCTCTGCACATCTGCTGTGAGCAGGCACTGCAAGGGATTAGGGGCTGCTTGTGCCGCTGTTTGGAAGTGAATATGTTTCATGTGACTCCTCAAACCCCCGTTGTGACTCGCGTCAAGTGTTTTCTTGGTGGTAGAGTGTGCTGGGAGTGCTTGTTTGCAGGCTACTACTGTGGTTCCACGAGTGGAACTGAGTGCTGGTCTTTTGGCTCTCATTTCTGTGTAGTTCAGGATGCTGTTCGTGTTTCTCATCTGCTGCGTTCGATATCCTGTCCATCTCAATGGTTTCCTTTTGAGCCAGCGTTGTGCATAAACATCCTTTATTCAACTAAAAGTTCAACTTTTTTTTTAAAAGGAATGGTGAAACAATGTAGCTGTTGTGGACCATACAAAATAGATGTCAAATGTGTAATCTGAGTTTTTGCTCGTGTCAACTGTTTTAAATGAATGTGGTGTATTCCTATGAAACAGACCTAATTGAGGCTGTTCCTTTTGCTCTACCCAATATATTGAAGAACAGAGCACTACAACATCTTTAAAATAACACATCCATCCAAATTCCTCCCAGATTGTTGCTGCTCACAGGCTCTTAAACAACAGAGGAAATTAGGAGAGTACACAAGGAAACAGGATTAACACATGAAGCTTAGCAAAATAAGATGAAAACCAGAAACACTTTCTGTAATCACTTTGGAAAACCTACTGGAGAGAACAGGATCGTAGAATCACAGTTTAAAGTGAGGATTTGGAGGATATTGCTGGGACAAAAAATGTATTTTTAAAAAGTGTTTTAAAAACACTTCTGCATAGAAAAATGAATTAGATTTCCTACTGGTATGTGTTGTTGATCCTTAGCAAGGGGGAGCAATAGCTGCTTCAGGAAGCTTGAGGGTCTTATAAATCAAGGTAATAATGAGACTTAAGCCAAAGATCCTTTTGATTGCTTTGCCCTTTGTGTTTTATTTTTTTGTTCATTTTCCTTCTCATTTTATGCTTTTATTTCTTTGGTTGTTTAACTAGGCTTTGGGCAAGATTTCTGTTCTTGCCTTGGATTTTTTTTTTTTTTTTTTTTTTNTACTCTGGATGTCCCCCAGGGTTTGTGTTACCCTGATGTGTATGTCCCTTGGTCACTTTGCCTGTGCGGACAACAAAGGCATGTTCTTACTGGCTGAGCTTGATCCACAAGGAGCAGGCAGGTTGTGCATTGACTTAGGTGACCCAAAGATCCCCATAACTTATGTGCTCGCTTTCTATGCTCCCATGGTACAACCTCAGTCACACTGCAAGTTTATTTCATAATTTTGCATGGTACATTGTATGAACTTAAAATGTCTTCCTTTTGCAAGGTGGTTGTCTTTTTTCGGTTTTGTTTGTTTCTGATGTCTCCTTGTCTCTCTTTTGTGTTTTGGTAGGCCTGGATGATTGCCTGCAGCAGTATGTCCATAAATTTGAACGGGAGAAGATAAATGGTGAACAGCTGTTACAGATTTCTCACCAAGACCTTGAAGACTTAGGTATCTCAAGGATTGGACACCAGGAACTGGTTCTGGAGGCTGTGGATCTCCTGTGTGCCCTGGTTAGTGAAGTGGTGAACAGATACGCAAAGAATTTCTTAAAGTGCTTTTTTGGGTGAATAACCAAAGCAAGATTGATGAAACCAGAATACCTTTGTCTCTTGCTTTCTGTTACACATCACGATAAAAGAAAACAGTAAGAATTTGTTTAATTCTTGCAAGTTTTGTATTAATAGCTCTTTAACTTTTTCCTGATAAGAGGCAACTTTGATTCATTTGGTTGCACTTCCAAAGGAAGATGTCTGAGTGACATTGTTAGATCTTGTGGCTCCTGTCAGTGAACAGTTTGTCTCAGAAGACGGAAGGCACACTGTTGAAATGACAGGTGATAGAAGTTCCTCACATCAGTGGAAATGGGTTCAGGGTAATTCTGTAGCAAACATAGGAAGTGAAGAAAAATTAATTCTTGAAACGAAGGATGTTTAGCTGCCTCAGTTACAGTCTAGTTGAACTCTCATTGGATTCAGAATGTAAGCTGTTCCTTTGCCTACTCCTGATATATAACTGCAGATGCTCTGAAAAGAACACATATCTTTTGGATTTTTTTACTAGTGCAGGCATTATTTAAAAGCCATAGTTTGGTCACAGTCTTGAAGGCCTGTTTGATGTGATGCAGTGTAATGAGCACCAGAGGTATATGTAATTACATCAGCAAGGGTGGGAAAGTCTGCCTGACAATTCCTTGGCCAGCACTGGCCTGTCTTCCCTACATTAGGCAAAGCTTGCAGCACCGAGCATAGGCTCCTTAAAATGGAGAGTCTTTATTGCCTGTGTGATATGTGCTTTATTTGCTGCAGAGAGGTGCTACAGGGAGTGTTCCTGCTCCTGCAGGGAGTTTTCCTGGAGCAAATTGTACTGAAAGAAGCTTATTTAATGAAATCTCTTCAAACCATCTAAACTATTTCTCAAAGAGTTACTCTTATACTTGAAAGACATTTTATTTCCTGTAGGTATTTGATCTTCCAAAAATTTTTAATGTTAACTTGAAAACCTAATACAAGAATGTAACTAGACTGAAAAGTAGTTCATGGTGTGGGAAAGAACTTGTTGGCCAAGTGCAGGGGTCTGGTGAGTTAGTAAATGTAATGTGGGCTGTATATGGTCTTGACTGAAGTAATCTATGTGGCAGTCCCCAAAGGCAGTATTTTATTCTCTTAAAAATATTAGAATAAAGTGAACAAAGCTGGACAACTGCCAGAACCTAAAGCTGTCCTTTATCTCCTACAATTTCCTTCTAATTTCCTTTGTAGACAAAAGTTTTGACCTCAGACCCATTTCTGGAAATCCTTAGTGAAATGCAGCTCAAGTTAATGCATTGGACAGATATTGCATATTACATCTGAAATGTCCTTATTCCCTTTTTAAGAGGTGAAGGAAGAATTCCTGTGTTTTCAGTATGCCCTTTTCCACCTTCTTGATGCCTGTTCCCTTGAGTTTTTGGAATTGCATAGAATCGCTACTGATTTTGTTTCCAAGGGGTTACTAAATGCTAGTGACAGCTAATTTTTTTCTGATGTTTCTTCTTTTTGTGCAAGAGAGAGGTTTCCTGATTCCACCTGCATTACTTCTTTGAAAGTGAGAATGTTTATTGTTTAGTGAATGTTTTGTACGTATGCTGACGCTTCCCTACCTTTTGGGGCCTTGTAAGCAAAGGAACTATTTTTTGGACTTTTTTTTTTTGTTTACTTTTTTCTTCCTCCTTTTTTGACCCCACTGCCACCCCTACTATGCTGTCAGCTCACACTGTGGAAATGTGTCACTGGCTGGGCCACCCTGATGTCACTCTTTGAAGGTTGTCAATCTTGGCGGAGAAAGGCTGAGAGGGGGTTTTGGTGGTTTCCCAGTCCTGGAGTTCTCTAGAAGAATTTCCTTTTTTATTTAGTTTTGCTTTGGCAGATTCCCAGCTAAGTTTCCTTCAGATGAGTGCTTTGGTTCCCTCACACCACAAAAACATATGTGGCTCTAAAGACAGTGAGGAAACTCTCTTTGGAACATCTTTCTCCTGCAGTATCTCTTTTCAAGCATTCACCACACAGACCTTTGTTCCAGCCTGAGTAATCAGTCACTAAATAGAGGGTGAACATAGTCCCTTCCTTGAGAAAGGACACCAAATGCACCTGATTTTTTAATTTAGGTTTTATAGGGGTTGGGTACTATTTGGCAGCACTGAGCTAAAAATATGTCAGTAAGTTTCTGGTGTGAAAGAGAAATTAATGTATCTTTCTCTACTGCTTTGGTGATGAAGCAGTGTTCCCTCATGTCCTCGTAGCAGTGGCTGCATATGCAACATCCTGAAGAGTCAGGAGGAGAGTGTGGACTGGGATAGAAAATTAAGATTTCCTCTGAGCACACATTTCTGTTACTCTTGAGGTGGTCTAATAGAGTTTTCTGAACAGGTGTTGAAGACTTATTTGAGGAATTTAGAGGATATATCAAAGGACCTGAATTCCTCAGAGGGGAAAAAAATCATCAGCTTTCAGCTTTTTGTGGACAGTATCTGCTTGGGGTGGGGGGGGAAAGGAACAGAAGAAAGATCATGTTTCTTTATTGATTGAAGTATTTGGGGAAGGGGGGAACAAACATACATAGCTTTTCTTTTCAAACCACAAAAGCAGGGACAGAAAACAAGCCTTTAAGGGCTCAATGACTATAAAGCAATGCAAGCAGGAAACTATGCAAATATTTTCACTTTTAATGTGTTCTTTGGATTTGATTTCTGAATCTTTGCCTACGCTGTATGATGGGAATGTTTGGAAACAAAAAAGCAGTGGATTTTTCTTGAAGTTAGAATGAAGAGCTACTAATTATATACAATCAAAAAAAAACCTCAAACCCTGAAAAAACCCATAAACCAAAAAAGAACATAGTTGTGCCTTTGATAATTCTACTGGTAGTCTACTGGTAGTAATGTTCTGCCAGCATATTTGCAGCGTAACAAAATATAACATCATAACATGAAATAAAACATGCATATGTGAAGACTTACCCTTTAGGTCCTAATCATTGTCAAAGGCTATCTGTGCACTGACACATAAGATTTCATTTTTTTAGAGATTTCAAAGTTTGTGTTGTTTATTAGGAAATTTGCTACTCCAAAGGATTCTTTAGAATGCATTTTTGTTAAAAGAGCAAGAATGGGAGACTGTGGCAGTACCTTGTGTTAACTCTAGTGTTTATATAGGCCTGTAGTGAGTTGGATCAGCTTCTGAGCAAGCATTTGAACTGGTTTTATTAAATTTTTTCCCAGAGCAGATTTTCAGTTCAGTCAGCCAGCATATCCAATTTACCACATTGCAGCATGTGAACATGGCTGTGAAAGGGAAGGGGATGCTGTCCCTGGGCAGTGGCAGAGCTCTTCATCAGGCCAATTCATCTTTGACGTAACTGCTCTGCTCTTTTGACTTCAGTTAGCCACGTGGCTTGGTGGGTTTTTTTTGTTTGGTTTGTGGTTTTGTTTGTTTGTTTGTTGTTTTTTTTGTTGTTGTTATGTTGGCTGCCTGACCTTGAGCCATTATTCGGTCAGATTAGTTTTTCTCATTAAATGTGATGGGGTTTAGAAGGAGTGCTCTCGTGCTCTCCCCTGCACGTGTGGGTGCTGCCTCTCCTCCAGCCCTGCATGTGGCTCCCCAGGTTAATGAGTAATAGCCTGGGAATGTTTGACATCGGGTGCTCTTGACCGCTGGCTTCAGCCTGTTTAGATTAAAACAACTTTGATGTTTAAAATCAGGAGCGACGGTAACATGAAACCTTTTCTTTGGTTCGTGAGCAATATCTAAAACCTTTTGATTGCTTAAATAATAATTTGTTAATTCTTGTAGCCTTAGTCCTGTGGAAGTATTTCAAGAAAAGCCTGCTAAGCTTTGCACTTCAACTGTGTGTCACTGTGAAGTCTGTTTGGTGTGCTGCCACAATATCAGCATTCCTATCTGTTGTGAATTGGGGCTATAGTTCTATGACAAGTTAAATTAATCCAAGTCAGCTGCTGTCTCCACCCCCTCCTATCCTCTGATTAGAGATCTTTTGTGCTTGCACTCACCTGACCCTGAAGTGAGCTACTTCAGGGAGCTAAACCAAGGGATTAGATTTCTTTGTATTGTTTAGATCCCCAAGCCAGCCCTCCCAACAGACTGGACATTGCAAGTGAAGGAGCAGGAATAGTGGGTGATGTGAGAGCAGGTCAAGACAGTTTCAGCTTGGATAGAAGCATTGCTATATCTGGTGAAGGGGCAAAATGCTTTCTGTGTGTTGGAGCAGACAGGTGAGGAGACTGGCTTGCCCCTGGAGCAGAGGTTGCTCGGGTTGTGATGATGCATATTTCCGGGAAAGTTCATCCATGAGGGATGGTGCACAGTTGAATAATTTGGTGTCCTGGTACTGAAGAGATGCATGCCCTGTGTTGTGCTGGATGGGTGTGGTGCTTGGCCAGGACCTTTCCTAGGGCACAAACTGCTGGTTTAGCAGTGGATGTGCACTCTGTAGACTCTTTGGAAGAAGCAGTAGGAGAGCTTAGAGCAGTGACTTAGGGCTTGGCTGTGATGTGCTCTTGACAGTCTCTTGGGGACACCAGTTGCAGTTATGAGCTGGAGCCCCTGCATCCCTAGAGGCAACACCTGTGTTGCTGAAGTCTCTCTCAAAAGTGAGAACTACTTGACAAAATTATTTAAAAACTACCTGAACTGAAAGAGTCATACCAGACTCACCTGTGGTATAAATAAGGTGAGGGAGGTGTGATAGGGGTATGTGAATGTTTAGGGCCAAGCCCAAAATCATACTTAGTATATCAACGTGTCCTCTTAAATGCTGGTGCCAGCTCTAATCTCAAATGCCCACAGGTGGTTGGCACAGTTTCTGAACTGACAGAAATAAAGATCCGGAGATACTTAATTATATGAGAACTCTGAAGTTCTGATCAGAGTGATTAGGTGGTTATGTGGCTGCACAGAAAAAGTATTTTCTGTTTTCTGTCCCTTTATGAAAGCAGGGGATCAGTGTTCTCTAGCTCCCCTCTCTAAGGGAAGAATCTGACACATGGCTACTTTCTTGTAGTCATAGGAACTTGCTGTGCATCCAGACCAGTTTGTGAAAAAGTATTCCTTCAGCAATAGACTAATATGCAATCTTCTGAGAGGAGGATAAAACTAACTGCAAGAAATGCATCCAAATAATGCTCTGTGGTGCTGGGAGTTTTTTAGTGTTGTTGTTGTTATTACAATTAAAAGGTGGTAAGTTCACACGTCACAGTGTGCAAGTATTTTAAAGCTGTTTAGTAATCCAAATCTTTCCCTTTCTGTGATCCTGGAAAATTTAAGGATATCCTTTGCTGTTGCAACAGTGGCATTTTTTAAAATTGGACATATCCCTTCAACCCCTACTCCTGGCAGCAGTTTAAGGGTATTTCCTTGCCAAGAGGTGGAGGAGGAAGGCACTTTTGTAACTTACACCCACTGGGATCTTATCCATTGGAGACAGTAGTATTTTAAAGGTAGCTGCGTAGCTGAAACCTCTCAATACACTGGAGAGGTGTGTTTCTTTGGGTCAAAGATTCTGTCTCACATTTTGTAAATTACTTAATCTGAAATATTCAGAATATCTGTTTTACAGATGCTTGACCCTGGAGGGAATGGGGCCACAAGCCAGCAGTGTGCCCTAGCAGCACCCTGGTCTGTGTTAATGGGAGAGGGAGGGAAGTGTTTATCACCCTTTAGTGGTCATTCATTAGTCTAAATAGGCCCCCTGCCCCTGAGTACAGGAAAGGTAAGGAGAAACCAGAGCAAGCTCAGTGGAGGGCTCTCAGCTTGGTGTGGGTGGTTAGGGCTGGAGTACTTGCCCTTGAGGAGAGACTGAGTGACTGGGACTTCTTCAGCCTGGGAAAGAGATGGCTCCAGGGAGCTCCAACAGCAGATCCCCAGCACCCACCATGGTGGGGAACAGTTGTCAGGATGGGCTATGCATGGAAGTTGAAACAAGAGGTTCAGGCTGGATATAACGAAACATTTTCTTACTCTGAGGACGGTCAGACCAGGTGGATCAGGTTGCCCAGAGAGGTTGTGCAGTCTCTGTCCTTGGAGGTTTTCAAGACCTGACAAGATGAAGTCCTGAATAAGCTGGTCTGAGCTCACAGCTGAGCCTGCTGTGAGCAGGAGGTTGGTCTGAGACCTCTCAACCTCCCCTTCAGCCTGGGCAGTGCTGTAACCCTGAATGGAGGTATTAGGAACTCCTGGAAACTAGAAATTGAATGGAATTAAAATTTGCTTTAGTTGGTTTAGGTTTTTGAGTGGAAAAGTAGAAAGAGTAGATAGTATATCTGACTGAACTATGGAACTTGGAGGTTAGTTGCAAGAATCTGCAGCAGCAAAAAGTAAAGAAGCGCAGGACTCTCTTATATTTTTGTGTGTTTGTTTTGTGCTGGTGGGGGTGTTTTTTGTAGTTTTGGTTTTTTTTTTCCCTCAAGAAAAGTAGGAATTTGAATTTATAAAGTTGAAGTTATAGGCAAGACTCAGATTTTTTTTAGGTTTTGTAAATGAATGAGAAATATCATGTCTAAAAATGGGTTTAATTACCATGTACAATATTAATGCTGTCCTTAAACTTGCAAATAATCGCACTGTTGTAGTCAAGGAGCACAGTAACTGAAAACTTGTGATCCAAATATTTACTCAAGCTTTTGATGGCAAAATTGCATTTGCTTCCTGTTGATGTTTTCATCTCTTACCAGATTTAACTTATCTTTAGTTGTGAATGAAATGTTACTTCAGTATTTATTCACCACAGGATAGAAAACATTTTAAGAAAAAAAAAAGCTTGCTCTTCTTTAACAAAAAGAAAAACAACACAATCCTGTTATTAACAAGTTAGTGGTGTGTGCTAGGACATTGGGACTTCATTCTGATAAAAAAGTGTACTTAAATCTCATTAATGTCAGAAACTGAGGTTTGGCACCCACAAAAGTATTCTTCAGTGGCTATAGCATAGAACAAATCTTAGAAGGTATTTTTGCCAAAACCCACAAGAAAGTTGTGCAAATCCTCAAGACTTTTCATCCCATATGAGCTTTTAACTTGTGGTATAACACATAGGAGAACTCAACAAGGATATTTATCAAGCTTAATAATATTCCTTGCAGAACTATGGCCTTGAAACAGACAATATGAAGAACCTGGTTCTCAAGCTGCGAGGATCATCCAACAATCTGCAAAATTACATCAGCAGCCGTAGGAAAAGTTCAAATTATGATGGAAATACCTCTCGCAAGCCCCCCAATGAATTCCTCACTTCCGTCGTAGAGCTTATTGGTGCTGCTAAAGCCTTGCTTGCGTGGTTGGACAGGTAAGAATAAAATGGTTCTATTTTAATTTGCTGCTCTAATGAATTGCTTCTCTGTGTAGGGCAATTCCTAGATGCTTGGGTGTAAAGATCTTGATGTCACTAACCCCTTTTTTTGGTGTTGCTAGAAGGCCTCTAGTGGATAAATTTTACCTAGGGTATCTGTTTTTGCACTTCCACTCTTGCTAAAACCAGTAAAACTGTTAACATTGCACACAAACTGGTATTTATAAAAGTACGAGTGTTCCCTTTTAGGTCAGTTTCTCATACACATGATTTTCCCAGCTTCTAAATTACTTGTCATTGGCAGGTCCCTTCCTGAAAGATTTTTTTAATGTTCTGCTGACATCATGGCCGTAGCTATGTGATTTGAAAAACCGAGCAGCGGGAAAGATTATCCTTCTGCTATTTCATTTTCTCTTTTTTTGTCTTATTTAATTGGTTTTCTGCCTGGAAAGAGCCAGAGTTATTTTGTTACAGCTGCAGCAGGTCAGGTGCTGGCAGGGGTGCAGTCTATGATAACAGATGAACATAAATTCTCAAAGCCCTTGCTAGCTTTACTGAGAAAGAAAGTTAGGAGGACTACTGCACAGGGACTGGCAGCAAGGAGCACTTTTATCCTTTAGCCTGCTGTCAAGCAAGGAGTTGGTCTGTGTCCAGGCGGTGATGTTAACAGTTTGTACCCCTCACGTGGTCCTCTCCTCTCACTCTGTTGCTGGCAGCTCACCCTAAATTTTTTTCTGAAACTCACAGTCAGCAAATTGCTGGCTTGTCCATTTTCAAACTGCTGTGGTTACTTCTCAACGCCTCTTCTAGGTTTTGTAGCTGTCTGAAGGGTCAGAGGTAGGACTCTACAGGTCCTAAAGCTGCCCTACCTATAATGATTCTTCTCTAAGTCTCACTTCACCTCTGTGTGTAAAATGTGAAAATCCATTTTTCTTCTTTTGGAGAATTGTTTTTTCCTGGTCCAGTCAGAAAGTTGGAGGTCTACTCACTGTAAACCCAAGGGTGTGATTTTTACAACACCATATCATTTGACTTGAGCTTGAAGTGAGAGAACTGCAGTTTGGCGAACTGACCATTTCTTCTGGCTCTGAACTTGCTTACCACAAGGCTAGACAAAACCCAGTTTTGGTGCAAGAGTGGAGCAGGACTATGCAGTCAGGAATACTTACACTGTAAAATTATCCTCACACTTGTGTCAATGTCAGAGTTGCAGCACTTACTCTCATATGCTCTTCCTCACTGATAAGATAGGATGGAAGAAGGCTGGTCCCTCCAATCTAAGGGGAATTTTCTCTTGTTGTAGGACCCCATTTACAGGTATTGCTGACTTTTCATCAATGAAGAACAGAATCATTCAGCTCTGCTTGGACCTCACTACTACTGTTCAGAAGGTCAGCTTTCTTTTCCTCTCTGCTTTCCTAAAGAGAAGGAAAGAGGGTGCTTGGGAAAGTAATGTGCTTGCTTTGTGCTGAGTGCTAATGAAAGGCAGTTCTGGGAATGACAGCTTCCTTTTAACTTTGAACATCCCTGAAGGTCAGTTTCAGTTGTCTGTGTTTCTGAGTCGTGGGGATTTTTGTTGTTCCTCCTGCCCCTCAATTTAATTACCAATTTTGGTATTGCTGGCTGTATCTTAAGTGACTGCAGCTTGAAGGCTACTCATATTTACTTGAGCTTTGCTGGAAAGAGGGTTAGTCTTTGAAATAGTTGATCTGCATTTGAAGATTTTCACATTCCAAGCAGCATGTTGAAAAACAGTTATCAGTGCTAACTCTAAACAAAAATGTGGCTCTATTGGTTTTTATACCTATGCTCGCAGACTCCATAGATCTTGTCCCATGCAGAATGTTTTAGCCATCAAATGGGAAATGCTGCATGTAATGGAAGGAGCTGCCACCTTTATGATACAAGTCCCACTAGCCTGGCTGCTTCTGCCACTACTGCAAGACCACAGTATTTTTAAAAACTTATTACCAGCTGTATGAGGAGTGCTTGTACAGATAATATCTAAAACGACATGTAGCAACTGTGGCAGTCTTGGCAATTGACATAATTTTACTCTGATAATGCTGCCTGTCTTTGAGACTGTTGTGAGAACGTGGCACTGCTTTGGCTGTGAACCACTGTGTGCACACTTCAGTGACTGCCAGACTTGCTCATAACCATTATTCTGTGCCCATATAATGTTCAAACTCTGAAGGACCATGCCCCGTGACATGGGTGATTCTCTCCCCATGCTGAAGGGATGATGTCGAAGGACAGAAACATCCTGAGTTGTCAAGCTGTGATGGCCCCCGATTATGTCAGTTGTGTCATTGTGAAAGGATGGTGTCTGGGTACTCCAAGGTGCACATGCCTGCTGCTCAATGCCCTTCTTGTTGGGGTGCTCTGTGTGCAATCGCACAGTCAGTGATTTACAGCTACAGATGTGCAGATTGTGCAGTAGAACAGTGAGTGTTTCTAGCAGCAGATGGTGTTCACCCGAGAGTGCTACAGGAACTGAGATATGAGATTGCTGAATGTATTAATAAAACTGCTAAAAGAGGTGTCTAATCCTTCAGTTAGATCAGGCAGGGGAATGGAAGCTGTGAACACAACCCTGGCCTTTTAAAGAATGTCAGACTACTTCTCTGCCAATTTGATATGAGCTATAATAAAGAATGGGGTTGGTGCATATGAGAAAAAGCATTAGTGGGGGAAGAACCAGCATAATTTTGTCCAGGGACAGTGCACATATGCTCAAATAGTCTGAAGGAGTATGCTGATGTGGAAAAGAGATACAGATGAAAAATCTTTAGGAGGGTTTTTAGACTTCAAAAGTATTTCTTATTAGGATATAGACTATAGGAACAGGTGGTCAGCTCTAATGGTAAAGAAGAGGCCGGAGTGGCTCTCGTGGAACCAGTGCTGCTCTGCATAATCATAAATGGTGTATAAAAGTGACTGAATAATAAAGCAAGGCAGGAATGCAAGAAGATTCTAGTTAACTTTGATGATAGCTATATAGGTTCAAGGACAGGACTTTACTCCACTTAAAGTTCTGTGTCAAGCTTTAAGGTTGAAATAATAAACAGTATAAACAGAAATGAGTAGGAGCAGAAGGACTTTGCAATACTGAGCATTTCGATTGCATGATAATAGGTAGGTGGCATTTGCTATTGATTTGTGCAGATGTATTTAAGAGAGAAAAGCAGGGGAAAGTCCTCCACAAACTTCTCCAATGTGACTCCTTCTTAACCTTATTAAAATGCTTGGGGGTTTTCTCCTTGTAGATATTGTAAATCTTGTTTTATTATTTATGTGCTGTTTTAACTTTTTAATCTGAGAATAATATCATTCTCCAGTTCAGCACTTCTTGCAGAAAACAGTGATGACTTTTGTAGTTTGTTACATGAACTTGTTTCAGTTCAAAGACTTTTATACCTGGGCTGTGTAAATAATGCCTTGTGTGCAGTCGTCTGCCCTTCAGGAATGTCCTTGATAGCATATTTTTAAAAAAATCACTTTCCCTTCTATTTTTAACAATATGCTTTAGATCCATTTTAATGCGTGAGCGAGGAGTACCTGAGTCAGGGTTTATCAATGCAAGGCAAACACATCTGCCTGGCCTTCTGAGAATCTGATTTTATTTGTGCAGGGTTCTGCTTTTCTGGAAAAGTCAGCTGCTGTAATTGAATCCCACAGTCTTTTAGTTTTCCAGGTTTATTATTGCTTTCTACCAGGGCCAGAAAATAGTTGCTTAACAGTCCTTTTGAGCCGTACTGGGTGAAACTAATCTGACTAATCCCTGCAGCATGAATAACTCTATTTCTATTTGAGGTTAAAATGGAAGTTTTGCAGATTTTTCAGAGATGATTTGTTTCCATGTTTATTGGTTAATGTACGGGTTTTGTTCTTGTTTTATTTTTAGGATTGCACTGTGGCTGACATGGAAGATAAAGTCCAGACTGTGGTAAGTTTATGTTTCTCTTGAAACTCAGCTATCTGCAATCACATTCATTCTGGTTGCTTCTGTGCTGGCTGTATTGACAACAGCTTTTCAGTCCCAAATGCACAAGCATGTCATGCAAGGAAACATTACTATGGCTTGTTTTGTGAATATTCTTTACTGTAGAGGAAATCACTGACATTTCAGCAGATGTGTAATATGTGTGTGTAATAATACAATAGCACAGAGTCAAGTATTCCGTAAAGTTTCATTACACAGCTATTTTTCCAAGAGAATTTAACCTCAGATTTTCAAGGGCGGAGTAGTACTGTAAAATGATTACAGGCTAAATAAACCAGTTATGCCTGTGAAGTGCATTTAGTGCCTTAATAGGCAGACACTCTGCCTTATTATGCTTCTTCATGTAAAAGGACTGCCCTGCGACAAGACTGAAGTTTTGGCTCTGTACTCGAGCTTGAGTTTCCAGGGCTGTTTGAAGCAGCCTTGTGACCAAACGCAGAGTGTAATGGAATGCTTTTTATATTTTGTAACAGTTAATCATCACTTCCTGCTTTTGACGTGAACCAGGCTGTGCTCTTTGATAAGGCCTTCCGGTAGCTCATAGATGCTTAGGAATTTAGTACCACAATAACTAAAAATAATTTTGTTCATAAATAATGAGGCCACGTAAAAGGGAGTTTTCTGCATCTTTCTTTTTCCATTTGTGCACACCCACACTGGAAGTAGGTATTGTTGCTTGGAATTCCCTTGTTTGAGCAGTTCCTCACATTCACACTTAAACATTGTTTTCATTTATTTTATTGCTGCTCTATAAATCTGACGTAAAATAAACCAGAAAACGTTGGAGCTATTGTTTCCAGGGACCATTGTACTTCAAACTGGTGTCTTCCTATAACATAGCTCCCCCCATTCTGTAATTACATGTGTCTGTTTTGACTGAAGGATTCAAGCCGCTTGTGAAAGGTGACTTACCTTGCTGGTTCCCAAACTGTTTATACCTAAGTACTGTTAGTATTGATTAGTACTGTGTACTAAGCCTTTCTCTTCTCCCCTCTAAGCTTTTGTAACCTACTCTGAGTGTCAGCCTTGCTTCAGTTGATGTCAAGACAGAAAACACAGAAATAATTTCATTATTTCAAATAATGAAATTTGGGAGTGTAGAGAAGGCACAGATTTTTTGACTGTTTTTTTTTTTTCCTTCCTCTTTTTCATGTTTATTTTGACATTCTGGTAGTTGTGTTCTACAAGGCAAAGCCATTCTGCCTCTAACTTTACAGAAACGCATAGCAAGGTCAGAATTAGCCATTAGTTATAATGTTGGCCTAGGATCAGTTATGTTTTGGTCAAAAAGAAATATGATCCTTGCCTGTGTAAGCATTCCAGAAGAGGTCAGTTCAGAGGCGCAGTGGAGAGAAGTACTCCAGAAGCACTTAAGTGCTGGATGTCCTATTTTATACTGTAAGGTTTTGTGCAGATGTGTCAGTGGCCAGCACATCACTTTTTGTGGCACATGGCCAGTTGTATTCTCATAGCAGAAATACAGAACAACATGAAAAACTGTCAATTGTTCCCACAAGGAACCATCAAAATGCTTCAACATTTTAATGAATTGTATTTTGGTTAAAGCAAACAAAACCCAAACCCAATTTTTGGCTATATTTTGTGTGTTTATTCTTTTAGACAGAGGATGTGTCAGCATCTGCTAGTGATGGGGAGGTGGCACTACTGGAAACGGGTTGTTTGTCCTGTGTTACAGTAAGGATGTAAACATGTTGTAGAATAGATCTGTACAAATTAATCTTCTATTTCAGTGGTTTTAGAACTCATTTCCTTTACATCTTTTGGAACCTGAAAGAGGAAGAAGCCAGCAGAGAATTTTCCTAACTGGTTTTTTTATGTCCTCATTGCAGGCCAAGACTTTAAATGGCATTTGTGATAAGGCCATCCGATCAACTACAGACCCACTGATGAGCCAGTGTGCATGTCTGGAGGAGGTTCATTTAACCAACATTAAACCTGGGGAAGGCCTGGTAAGAAGCAATTCTGGAGCTTCCTGGTGTTCCCAGTGTTTAATAGGTAGCCTTGTGAGCCAGTGCAAGTGTGTGTTTATAATAAGTATTTCAAAAACGTTAATAACTTGTGGGGAAAAGAAAGAGGCACGAGGAGGAACCCTAAAGGTCAATAGTCTGGTGGTGTGCTGGAGTGGCTGCCAGGGACAGATAAGCACATTAATGGGTTTGATCCCAAATATAATTTCTGATTCTAAATTGTTGAAGATTTGTATGTTAATCAGGATGTTGGAGAATTTACAAATGCTTGTGAATCTAGTAGTTTTATTTTTTCAGGTTACCGTAACCACTTGTTTTTCTAGGGGGGCTGGGAGAAGGAGAAGGCAATGAGAAATGATGTTTGTGTTTTGAAATATGCTTTTTTATGTGTGTTTATAGCAAGACTGAGATGAATGTGAGAATTTTGGAGGTTTGCTGTTAGCAGGAAAATGAGAATTTTTTAAATGTTTGGTGGCCATGTCATGTGACTGACTTGTTCATTCAGTGGATTCTGCTTAGCTGAGTGTTGGTTATGAGAAGCTTAATTTGAAATCTTGGTGGATTTTCTGCCTAGGGAACAGATGTGTTAGAATGAGTTGAAGGGAATTTAAATTTTTACGTGCATTTGTACTGAGCCCTAGCCCTGAAGGCAGGAGAGATGAACATTTTTAGAGAAAGCTGCACAGTCTCACTGTGCTGTATAGTTTTACCTAGACCAGTGGATTTGACCGAATCAGTCATGCATTCTTGAAATTATGGGAACCTCTTTGTTAATGCACCAGCTACATCGAAGCAAAGTCAGTCTAGCTTGGCCTAAGTAAGAAACAAGGAGGTGGGTGCACGCAATTGGATACTAACAGGAAAACAGTCAGGGAATTGGCTAGAGAGGAAGGATCAAAAAGATCATCTGTTTTTCCACCTACTTTTAAGCAAGTGTGGTAACTCCAGGCAGCTAAGCTGCTTTCAGCTCCTGAGTAACTTCCAGTCCTGTACTTCTCAGTGTGAGTGTTTCTAACAACAGATGTAGAAAGGAAAAGTAGATATGTATCTGTTCATAAATGACGACACCAATGTGCTGGTCACCTCTTGTGGGGAAATCTATGTAATTATTAGTTAATAGCCTGTTTGTGATTTTTGATTTGGTGCTCTTGTAGTCAACACCCACTTCATTGAGTTTGTGCTTGTGTTCACACTCAGCATTAACATACAAAGCCACAAATGCTCTGCTGGAGCTTTTAGTGCTTATGTAAGCATTGTGGTTATGAAGCAGTCTGTGTATTGACTTACCAAGAGAAGCTGTAAAAGAACATGTCAGCAATACTTGTAGCCCACCTGTGTGAGTCTGCTCTGTATGGGGACAACTGCTGGCCACCTAGTAAAACCTGTAATTCTCTACTGCAGGCTGGGTAGTAGGGAAATAAAGTTCTGTTCAAGGCCAAAGACCGACAAGGCAGCAAAACAAGCAGTGTTTGGTATTACTGACCAGCCAGTATTTCTAAGTCTCATTCCATATACTAGGTGTTTTAAGTCATTATAAATATTATAGTCAATTACACTAAAAGTGATCTGTGAAGAAGTTTAGAGTGTTGTAATATTAGACCACACACTTTTCTAGGGAGAATATACAAATTGTTAACTGGTTTTAATAATGTTTTGAGTCTGTTGCCAACAGTGCTTTAATCAGATAAGTTATGTGGTTTGGTTTTTTTTTTTTTTGTCTTTAAACTTGTTTTTTATTTTTTCCTTATGTTCAGGGAATGTACATCAAATCAACTTATGATGGGTTGCATGTAATTACTGGAACTACAGAAAATGTAAGTGAAGTAAATGTAGATTAACTCAGTAGCTTTGATTGAGTTAGTTTGACTTACTACTTTTTGTTGTTTTAGATATGACTTGCATGGTGTGATGCATCATTTGTTTATCCACAGTCTGTAAATATTTTGTGCCTGCACATTTCACTGTTAGTCTGATTAAACCAGTTTCTGCAAGTACACCGAATTAGTTCAAATGCTTGGCATTAAAGTAATTGCTTTAATAAGTTACTGTATCTGCTGTTCTGAGCCCTTATGGTATCTTTGCTTAACAAAGTCTTGGATGTATTTGCTCTCCACTGGCAAAGGCAATCTCCCCTAATGGGAACATTTAGGTGGTAGTGTGCTAAATTCAGTAATGAGTAATGAAATTAATGAGCTGTCCTGTGACAAAATTACCTGGCAGATTAAAAAGACTATAACAAGTAAGTTATAGAACAAGTAAGACTTTAAGAGTGGTCAGCTGAAAGGAAATAGTTGGCAAGAGAGGCAACTAGTTTTTACTGCAGGTGGTTGCTTGTTTTATTTGTACACTATGAGTCCTTTGTAGCTGAGAGTTTATTGAAGGCTTCTGGGCAGCCCTTGAAGGAGTGGACCTCTAGCCAGCAGCTGAGGCTGGCAGGTGATGCTGTGGTGTTTTCAAACAGGCTACTGTACAGGAGCAGTGACTGAAAGAAAAAAGAGCAGAGAAACTTGGCTTTTGCAGCAATGCTTTTTTTTTTTTTGTGAATAGGAAAGAACCAGTGGTTCTAGTTGTTCCCCTGCCAGGTCCAGGGACCAGGCAGGAGAGGGTGGAAATCTATGCTTGCAGTTCAGAGTGCAGTGAAAGCTTCTATAGCTTTTATGCTATTGTCCTGGCACAACTCTGTGTAGGATCTGCTGTAGAGACCAAGTCCACTTTTGCAGCAATTTTAACATCTGATAAATGTGGAAGAATGTAGTGTTGACTGCTGACAACCTGCTTCTGCATGTAGGTCTTATTTTGGGTCTATATTCCTTCTGTAGCTTTGAGTGTTGACCTAAGTGTCTGCTTTTTGTTATCAACACTGGTTCTTCCTTTGGGGAAACTCCTTCC
The DNA here is from genome assembly GCA_013397725.1 of Rhagologus leucostigma. NCBI lineage: Eukaryota > Metazoa > Chordata > Aves > Passeriformes > Rhagologus > Rhagologus leucostigma. The sequence continues at coordinate 254,707 of VZTD01002352.1, forward strand.
TTTCACGGAGGGAGACCTGACAAGTGACTGAGAGATCTGCAAACAGCTGATGTCTTTATTGGTGGTGTGGTATCATTTAGATGACCCAGGCTGATCTTAGCTCAGTTTTCTTTTGTCTTGCTAGATTTGGAATGGTATTTTAGTAGCTATCCCCAGAAGCTGGTGTATGGGAATGCAATGGAATTGCACCCCTAAATTGATAGTACTGAACAATGGAAGAACTGGGGAAGTCCATTTGGTATGAGTCAGCCGAGAGGATTCCTGAGTTGTGCCATCCTACATGTGACTTTGCGTGTCACGTCGGCCTAGAGCTAAACTTCGCTCTTTCCTCTGTTCTCACAATGTGATCCCAGTGTCTGTGCTGTGACCTGTCACTTGCTGCAGGAGTTCTCTGTGCAAGGGTCCCCCGCCCTCCCTCAGACGAGCTGTTGGCCACCCAAAGGACAGCTTGAAATGAGCTTTGTTTTTCACAAACTTGACTCTGGCCCAGCATTTTTTCATGGTCTTGGTTGACTCCTATATATGCAGCTTTCCACAGAGGCATTTCCTCTCAGAGGAAGCAAGAAGACAATGAAGAAATGGGGTTACTCATGATAGCTGGAGCCTCCCACAAATTCCCCATGTTTTCTTCCTTTGTTGCACTGTTTATTCTTACAGTTCTTTCTCATAACGAAGTTACTTGAGGTCTAATGGTGCGATGAGGTGGAGAAGGGAGTCCTTAATCCCAGTGCTTAGTTCTGGAGTCACTGGGAAGAACTGGCCTGCTGCCTGGTGGTTACTCATGGGGTGGGGGGAATGGGAGGAGTTGCTGTCCTGTGACCAAGGTGCGACACGTACCAAGGTAGCATGTCTGTGTGCTTTGGGTGTTGCCAAGGCTGGTAGGAGTTGGTGTGTTATAGCAGTGAGAGTGTTTTTAATAACTGCAGCAAAGGCTGGTGCACTGCACCAGCTCTTGATAAGTGTGATATTGACCTATTTATCCATTCCTTGCTAACGGCTCCCCAGAGCTTAGGTTTTGTTCCAAGAAAATTGTATTTTCAAGTCTATTATTATTAGATAGGTATTTGAAAAATACCTGTCTATGTACATTTGACTTGTGCAAACACGTATTTTTATCTGCTGACCTTGGTGATTCAGGCAGGCAGTTTCACATTAAAGTCAGAAGCTTTTATTTACATTGGAAAACAAAAAGGGAAAGTGCAAAGGATCTATCTTGTGAATTGGAGGGGTTTTGGTCCTTTGTTCTGTACATTCAAAGGCTTAATGTATTTTTTAAAATAAATATACATTTATTTGAAAGCTGTTTAGGATGGTTGTGGTTTTAGGGCAGAAATCCTCTTCAGTCCTCTTCCATTACTGTCTAAAACTATAGTACAAACTGGAGGGAAAAAGAGGAGAGAAGACTGTCGCATGACTTAAGTACAATTTGGTCTGTAATAGATGGAGGCTATGCCTTCTCTCTTCCCCTTTAGTTCCCGCAGTATAAAAATAAATAAATAGATTAATTCATTTACGTTTCTCAAGTCGTCAGCAGATGTGAAAATTACCTATAGTGAAGAGCATTGCTGATGCAACCTTTGACTTAGCTTGGTGGGGCACGGAGGGAGACCTGCTGCAGCACATGCCTCTTGTTTTCCTCTTTGTAGTCCCCTGCTGATCGCTCTCAGAAGATTCATGCTGGTGATGAAGTGATCCAGGTTAACCGGCAAACTGTGGTGAGTAACTTGCAGCATTACAGACCTTCTCTTATGCTTGCTCTGCACCAGAGGTGCTGAATGGATGGGGTCAGGAGGCGGTTCTGGTGTTTGCCTGGTGAAATGGCTGAGGCTTTTTAGCATTTTGTTTTCGAGACAAATTTTATTCTGTGCAATATTTTGATTAAATATACTGTATTTCGTGTTTAAATGCTTTATGCGTCATGTTAAAATAGTTCATGTTGCATTTAAGACCTGTTCTAAAATGCCTTGTTACAATCCACTGAAATGCAGATAAAGACCTTTAAAAAGCCCCCCAATCATTTGCAAATGATTGCCAAATCCTTTGCATCTGGGTACTTGGATGTAATGGTTACATTTTGGCTTAGCACAAGTAAGCAATGCCTTCCAGTGTAGAAAGAAACATGACGAAAGTAGTTCACTGTGAATCCCTGTGTTAGTCAATTTGAGCATATCCATGCATCCTTCTAGGACTGGAACTGAGGTATAAAGAGCACTGCTTGATATCTCAGTATTTAGTTTACAGCTTAAGTAGACAACTTTCTTGGAAAGAAAATTAAGAACCTTGCAAAAAATGAGCTTTCCAATTTTTTCCTTAGTTCTTAAAATGGCTTTTTTGGATATCTTATCTCTTCTAGGTTCATGGTAAAACAAACAGTTTGACTTGAGGGATTTGGGTTTTTCTTGTTTATTTGCTTTCAGAAAAGAAATGCTAAATAAAAGATGTCCTTATTCTCTTCCAGGTTGGATGGCAGCTAAAAAATCTGGTGGCAAAGTTGCGAGAGAATCCTGCTGGAGTTAGGCTGCTGCTTAAGAAACGTCCTACTGGCTCTTTTCATTTCACTCCTGCTCCACTGAAGAACCTGCGCTGGAAACCGCCCTTGGTGCAGGTGAGAGCTTGCCAGCGCCACTCTGATCTCAGGATGGGAATGCCTTGGTTGCAACTCGAAAAAAGAGAAATCCCGTAAATGCTCCGAAGTACTCATGTTTGAGTGTAGGTCAAGGCAGGTTAGGTGAAATGGCTGTCCTCCTATGGTTCCTAGATAAAAGGGAAAATGTTCTTTTTTTTTTCCCTTGCAACCCGATAATGCCCTCTTGGTACACAAAAGAACTAGGTGTGCTGAACATTTTAATCAGTCTGTGTGCCACTGGGAGAACTTATCTGAGGCGAAACTGCTGATATGTATGGAATTAATCAGCATGGAGCAATAAATAGATGCTTTCTCTATCACAGTAATATGTCTGAAATAACTTAGATTATTGCATATATTTGTCCTCTTTTTAGTCTGGTGAAGAGTGGAAAAGAGTGTTTTTTTTCAAGAAATTATTTAAACTACTTGTTTAAATAAGATTTGATTGTTGGGCAATTCACAGATTGGGTACTGAGCAGACAGAGAAAGTGATGTTAGTAATTCTTAAATAACCATGTTGAGAAATGGCTTGTTGTATTAGAAAGCCTTAGGCCTTAATGCTTGCAGGAGGAAACAACCTAACTGAATTTAAACTAATTACCTGAAATTAATATAACCAGGGAGAGTTTCCCCTCTTCCTCCCTATGTAGGGAGATACAGGTCTCCCTGCAGCCATGGGAATAATTTAAGCTTCTGAAATGCTGGTGGATATCACAAGTCTCCATGAAGGCAGATTTCTCTCAAACTGGGTAGAAGATGTGTACTTGACTACTTGTTCATTCTTCCTTTCACCAACGCCTGTATCCTGTTTTTGTGGCATCATGCCTGATATGTACTACCAGGGTGAAAAGCTGGGGTGGGCTGGCCTATAGGCTATGCCCAGCAGTGTTTCCTTGGGGGAAGGAGTGATTGGAGAAGCCTTTTTACAGTTCTGGGTTTCACCATACTGACCAGTAGAAGGCAGAAGCTTGTGCAGGAGTGCCGTTAACTAAGTGGACAGGCTCTTGACAAAAAGAGGAGAGGGCAGTTCTCTTGCTTGACAAAAGTGAAAGGGTCTTTGAAACCTTTTCTCTCCTAGAGGCAGACAGGAGCCTGGAAAGATGCTGAGAATATAGAGAAGTGAGCTGCAAAGATGAGCAATGCCAAATCTATTTTTAATTTGCTTCCCTGGCCCTAGTTATATCCATTGATCCAATTTATGGTGAACTTTACTATATTCCTGTCTGTGCCTCAGGCACTGGACTGTATGGAATAAAGGTGGCACGTGCCAGCTTCACAAGGCTTGCAAATCATATCTGTATTTAACAAATTGCATTCTTTTAATGCATCTAAAAATAGAAGAGGGGGTTTTGTCTCAGTTGCTTTTTTTGTCTGTGGAATTTACAGGAAAAAAAGAACTGGAAAGAGCAAAATATTCTTGAGCAATGCATTACCCATGATAGGACATCTGTAGGAGGGCCTGTAAAGCTAGCCAAAACTGGGGGTGGAGGAAAATGTAGATTCTAAGAGTTTTTAAAGTGTTCATACATCACTGAGGTAGTAACTCACTAGGGGATGAAAATGGTACTATTGGTTATTAAACTATCTTTCTGTGAGTGTTAAATGAATGCTCAGATGTTTGATAGCTGTCTAATGTTTCAGACCAGTCCTCCACCAGCTTCAACTCAGTCCCCAGAAAGCACCGTGGATACCTCACTGAAGAAAGAGAAGCCGGCCATTTTGGATCTGTACATACCCCCTCCACCAGCTGTTCCATATTCTCCTCGGTATGCAAACAAAAGTGCACTACTCACCAAAAACCTCCTTCATTGCACTTGTTTCTGAGCTGGCTTGCTATGAGAGCTCTGTGCAGATTAGCTTGAGGAAGCTGCAAATCTCAGACTTTCTTCTGGCTGCCTAAATGAAGTGGATTGCTTAAACTTACGCTAAATACATATACTACCTGGATGGTAACAGATTTTATTACTAGAAGATTATTGTGTGCCACATAGATCAGAGTTGTTCCCGGAACATGAACCGATGTTGTCTCTGGTTTTGTTGTGGAGTTATGTTTATGACACTGTTTAAATCCAACTGCACACAGCAAGAAGTAATTTTTGTCCCTAACATTTTTCACTGTTGGGGTTTGTTTTTTTTTTTTTAGCAAGTTGAGTAACTGTTGTGGGAGTTAGAATAGAAAAGAATGTCATGTTAAATAATGCCTATCACGTTAAATTTTTAAACTTGGAAGTTGTTTAAAACAAATACGTTCCCACTGAAGGGAAGGGAGAGTCAATACATCAACTTTTACTTTTTTATCTTGTGGTGTTAGCTATAAAAATGCAGACCTGTGTACACAGTAGGAGGGGGAGGGGTGCGTATGGTAAGGCTGACTGTTGTTTGTTCTCAAGTCCATGTTGACTCATGCCAGAACCCTGCCAGCTGATCTGGGAATGTGACGGAAAAAAGAGTTTTCAGGCAGGATGTGAAAGGCAGGCATGCTTCTGGCCTTCCCTGACACTTTAGGCTATGTGTAGATAGCCCAACGTGGGAACTCTGGCCTTTTGCTGCAGGCCTTGCGGGAAGGCACTTGCCTCCTGTCATGTAAGGGCTGATACAGAGACAGAGGTTGTATTACTGCAGTCTTTGGGGCAGGACTGGGAAGAGGGGGAGCTTTCCAAGGTAGGATCACTCTACTGAAGTTGGACCCACCTTGACCTCCTCTCTCTCTGCTTTTATGGTTACACATGATCAGTTCTTACTAAAAAAACACCCAAATCCTCAAATCTTTTGGCATAATAACAAGCATATAGATTTAGCAGATGAATGCCTTAGTCTTTTCTTCAAATCAATAAGTTTCAAGCACATTGGTGAATTACTTCCATGTGCTCGATTTGCTTATCTTTCCTAACAAGACACAAAATTATATTGAGTTTCAGATGCCTTTAGACCTGAATCCCTGTTGAAAAGGAAGGAAATCACAATACGAGCTGTAAAACTTGTCCTGGATGATGTGTGGAAAAGGAAAAGCATCTTGACTTTTACTTTTACAGAAAGCAAACGTGAGAAGCTGTGGCAGGCAGGAAGAGGAGAAAGGACAATTCTTTTGCCTTCTGTTTGGCCATTTATTTTGACCTCTGCGTGTTTTGATTTTCTCTTGAAACTGTGGTGCATTTGTGTGATCGTTGCTTTTTTTTTTTCCCCGTCATCATCCTGTTCTCTTCCCTTCCTGGCATGGATCTCCTCGGGTCCACACTGGGAGGCAGTGAGCAGTGTTTGGTTTCCCTGCCCATGGCACAGTCTCCACATGGTGGTGGTGTAGGAGAGCTCTTCACATATGTACATTTGTGGTGTAACACTTGAGTGCAGTTTTTGGTCTCTGCATCTCCATAAATAGCTCCTTCCTATTCACCGAGCTGTAGCATTGTTCTTGCTGGAGAGCTGGACAAGTGGGATGTGCCGGCCAGGGACTGCTATGAATACTGGGCTATATGTATGCTTAGACAGTCAGCTATGTGTTTTTATGCCTGACTTGGCTAATGGTTGCTTCAAGCAGTAAGACTGCAACATGTACAGGGAAGGGGAAAAAACCTCCAGGCAAATCTTAACTTGAAGGGTAGCTTCTCTTCCAAAAGTACTTGCAGAATTTAATCAAAATCATATATAGATATGTACACACACTATGAATCTGTGACTGAAACTCCTAAGGAGGGAGAGAGAAGGTGGTAAATATTCAGTGACAGTTATTGGACTCCTACAATGTAGAGTCCCTCAGATGGAAGTGATAGGTGTTACCATTACACAGAGATGGATAAATTTATATAACACTCCCGAGTCACAACTGTGTACCGAGCAGGCAGTGAATCAGGGGCTTTGGTGCCCTCAGGACAGAAAAGTCTCATTTATCAAAATCTTTTGCAGGAGTGGAGCCTCTAAATTTTCTGTGTGTTACATTACTGGCTCGTTAAGAGTGAATTAGCATGAGGGGGGTAGCTTTCTTTTCTCCTTGTTAACTATAATGAAGTCTTCTATCACCTGACTTGTGTGGGGTTTTTTTCCAGCTTGTTTGCAGCACAATGCCAGTTGTCACGAGCATGTCTAGGTGCTACAAGGATCTTTCAAACCTACTCATGTCTGTAGCCGTAAACTCTTTTAAGCCACTAACTGAAGTGCTGTGTCTTTTCAGAGATGAAAAGGGGAGTTTTGTGTATGGAGGAGGCAACAAACGCAGTCAGCCACTACCTGGGTCCAAGGGCGCCGAGTCTCCCAATTCTTTTCTGGATCAAGAGAGCAGAAGGCGAAGGTTTACTATTGCTGATTCAGATCAGTTGCCTGGGTATCCCATGGAAGTAAATATCCTACCAGCCAAGATGAGAGAAAAAACACAGTCCTATGGTGAGTTCATTCCTCTCTTGTTATCACTGTTGTGATAAGGACTTTGGTCAATCTGAAAGGATTTGTTTTAGAAAACTGCTCGTCAGTTTTCTAAATGCCTATTAATGGCATTCTGTGCGAATTGTGAATGTGAATGAAATCCTACATCTGAAATAATTTCTCTTAAACGTTGTTATTTCTTTAATGAATATCATTCAGCTGGGCTCTGCTGCTACAGAGAGCCATTTCCATATGTGCTTTGGTTATAACATCATGTCCACTCCTGCTCTAAATGAGCAAGAGGGCGGCTCTTCAGTTTCAGCACACTGATTTCTTATACGTCACTAGTGAAAGTATCTTCAAATATTCTTTTTTTCTGCAATTGGAACTCCTTATTGCTTATCTCTCCCTTTATTTAACTGGGAAAAGTAAAAATATAAAAATTTGTTTCCTAAACTTTATGTCATTCCTCATAACCTCCTATGTTGTCTCTAGGAAAGCCTCGCCCTTTGTCAATGCCTGCTGATGGAAGCTGGATAGGAGCTGCAGAACCCTTCTCTAGGCCACGAGGATCAGGGAGAAAAGGCAAGGTTTTAGGTTTTATCCCTCATTCTATTCTCTTCCTCCCCAAAATTTCCTTGGGGTGAACTGCATGAAAGTGTTTAAATTAGGAGTGGAGGATTATGTTTTGCATATTGCTGAACTGATGCAAGGAGACCATTGTTGAGTTTAGCAGGAATGCCAGGTGATAATTGTGAAATTTGTGAGGCTATTCAGTGATGGGACTCAAACCTTCTGTCTTAGGCTTGTAGTGAGCATTAAAAGTTAGCAAGAATGACTAGGGTAGATCTGTACTTCTGACTTTATAGTACAGGTTTACCATTTTGCTCTTTCACACAGCCCTTTTCCTTTCTTCTGCATTTAATATTGATCGTGAAACTACTTTTTTGCTAAGTCTTTTTGTTTAGCTTTCTGTGGAGGTTGTTGTAGAAGCAAGCATTTTGTTCTCAAAATGTAAAATGTCGGGCCTTTTAGGAGCTGCTTTTTACTGCTACTGCTGTTAGAAAGCAACATATTCTGCAGGCATCACTGAATGTGAGAGAGACAGAAGCTCATAACATTGGGTGTTTGGTTGGATGACTTGTTTTACTTCCCACACTGTCCTCTTCCCACTCTCTTTTGCATTTGAAAGACTATTTGAGTCCTCTTAGAGTGGGAAATAAGGATGACTAGTTTATTCTTGGAATCAGTTATGAAAGCTAATGTCTGATTCTAGGTAAAATCAAAGCTGGATTCTATTATTTTCGTGCAGAAACAAAAGTTGGTAACAAGAAGCATCAACCTTGGAGGGATATTAGAAGTGAGCTAAGTAACGAGTCTAACAGAGCGATCGCCAGGTGGCAGGGCTGGTTTTTGTGTGTATGGTTTTTTGTTTGGTTTGGCTTTTGGGTTTGTGTTGTCTTTTTTAATACTTGAAATGTACGTGAGTGCTGCAGGCTTGTATTTAAGCTGTATTGGTTTAGAACCAAAGGCCTGCCTAGTCCAGTAGGATGTCTTTAGCAGCAGCTGCCTTGGTCAGGTATCTAGGGAAGAGTAAAAACAAAGAAAGTGTCACGAATCACTGGTCAAAACCAGGGAGGAAAGTGCTTACATCTTCACCTGCAAAATTAATTTCTCGTGTCCAGAGTAATATTTGTAGCTTTTAAGTTACTCACAAGTTACATTGAGAAGTATATGGATTCAACTCTGGTCTCTTCAACATTTTGAATAACACATTAGAAGAAGGTTTGTTACATCTCACTCATGATAATGATTTGCATAAAGGTAGTCTGTACCAGCATTTTTGGTGTGTGAATCTGGAATATAGCAGTCAAACAGTATCTTCTCTGTGTATGGATTTATTTTGTTATTTGTGTTACTTAAAAAACATTAAAGATGTAAAAAGCCATGAATCTGTTGATAGCTGCTTATGTCCAGGAGTTTAATGAAGAAAAATCCAGATCTAGGCATTTGAAGTGTAACCAGAATACTTTTATAAAAATAGAAAATGTTAATGGAGGGTTTTGAAGTCAGCAGTAATTAGTTTTCCTCCTCCTGTTTGTACAGGTGAAGATGTCCTCTGCAGGTACTTCAGCAATGAAAGGATACCCCCAATCATTGAGGAAAGCCCCTCCACGCAGCAGCCCCTTTCCAGACCGGTGTCTGACAAGCAGTTAGTGAGGGGAACGGATTATATTCGAGGCAGCAGGTGTTTTATGAATACAGACCTCCACAACAGTGCAACAATTCCTTTTCAAGAGGACGGTGCTAAAAAATCGTCAGTTACATCGTCCACAAAATCCTCCTCGGCAGAGCCCTCACTGCTGGTCAGCTGGATCACAAGACTGAAGTTGTTGACTCATTGACTTGTGCCCAGCGCTGTTACCAAGTGCCTTTGCTCGTTGGTCAGACTTCTCTGCTTTGCAGCTTAACTGACACACAGTGACTAATGCGGTATTATTTTCCTGGAGAATCTTACACTTTTGCCTTTTTGTCATTTTTAAAGCATCAGAGGGTTTTGTATTGCGAGGAGGGGAGAAAGATAAAGATCAGGTTCCTCTTCCTGGCCAAAAACTGAAGGCATTTGTTCCTGTGGAAATGAGTAAAATTTCAGTGAGGTAGAGGCCACACGTGACATGGAATATGCATAATGACTCAGAGGAAAGCATTGCATTACTGTGAAGTCCAGTGGCACTTTAGCTGTCTGAATGCTCAGAGGCTGGTGCGACTGGCTGGGTGTCAGAGTATGCAGAGCTCACAAGTTGTCACTCTCCTGACAGGGAAAATAAGCAGGGAAACAGCAGTTTCGTGTAACTTAGTGATGCTGTTTCAAGTACTGCATGAGATCAACCTTGTGAGGAAGAAGTAGTAGTGTTACCATTCTTTCTCTGATATCCAGAGTTCCTATGAAGTCTTAGGAAGAGAGTTCTCTTATTCAGAGATTTTAGGAAGTTGGACTAACTTAATTATAAATCAATCCAACCTTATATATAATCTATTTTATTGAAATCGCAGTACAAATAAGGAGCACTAAACAACTGCAGTGCTCTTCTGTAAAGGTATATCAATTGCTACAACATGCCAAGGAAATGCATCTGTAGAGGTGGTAAAAGAATATATATTTTTTCCTTAATTGTTTAAGAATGACTTGCTGTTAACCAAAGTAACCTTTTAAAGACAGTCCTCTTGGACTTATGAGAACTTTTACAGTGGTTCAGTTTTTGAATGATGTGTTGTTTTTATGAAAAATATGTGCTATCATACACTACAATTGTAAGACATCTTGCTATTTTCTATATAGCTCTAATTTTTGCCCCTCCAGAATTTTAAAGTAGCATTGGGTATTTTGGGAGGAAAATAAAACTTCTTTAACAAAAGAGGAGGATGTTAAAGAGGTATTGTTTAAGAAGGAATGTATATAAGATTGTTAGTATGCAAACAGTTGTGTTTAAAGTTATTTAAATGTTAAATATAGTTGTATATATTTTTACATTTAAACAGATAGTTTGTACCTTCCTGTATTGAAGTATTGGGCACAGCTTAGTCAAATGACAAGAAAATAAGATTTTGTATTACCTTCTAATTATAAGACTAACTATTTTTGTAGATGATACATTGCCAACAGCCTTTATTCCTTTGGTCTTGCTGAAAAGAAGGATTTATATTTAATAATTGGTGGGGCAAGAGAGAAGTTAAATGCTAGTTTACACTTAGGACTGGGGCAGGAATCACATGTGATAACAGGAGTGTTAAAAACACACTGTAATTCTGTCTGTGAAGATGTGACCATTCTGCTGCAATGAGCTTATGAAGTTGTGCTACAGCCCTGCAGAGAGAGACAGGGTGTTTAATTCACTTCTCAATTAATTAGGTTTGATTGTGACTCACTGATGACTGGGGGGGCTGGTTTGGACCTTTCTGTTCAAAGCAGGTTATAATATGTCTGTCTTGTGCCACTCTCCTCCACTCCCTGAGATGGCCATCTGTACTAGAGACGTGACCAGAACTGCTGCTGTGCAGTTGAACCCTACAACAGTTTGGTCCTGCCTCCAAAAAAGGGGCTGAAACTGCTATGTTGTAAGCTCTGTGGTGTAGTATAGTCCAGCCTCCAAAAGGCTGAACTGTTCTAAAGATGTTGTCTAAACAAGACTTTTGAAATGGAAATTTTGCTCATCTTCAATGTTGTCTTTTCTGTACTTTAAAAATGAATGGGGGCCATCATGCTTAACTTCTTACTGTGTATAATGAATACAGAGGATGCTCTCCAGTTTAGGGGTAAAAAAAAGTTCCACAGATCTAGGAATAAATCACAGGTGATATCTTTCTGGTTTAACCTGAGAAAAATTCTGCTATTGTGAAAAACTTGTCTCATCTCTTGATGTTGAAGGTCTGTCCTATCAAAAATTATATCTAGGCTGACTTCCCTAGTGAGTACAACATACATTTCCAGATATCCTGCCATGGTACAGTGCTCCACAATACTCTGAATACTCTGTTACGGGGGCAAAACAACACAGTTACTTGGAAAAGATCATAAACCCCACAAAAATGGAAAAGAATATTTAGTACTCATGCATATATGTATAGTGAGGAATGTGCACTTTTGAAATACTGAGCAAGCTTCTGTTATAGACTGCAGAATATGTGAAAGCCAATACCTTTAGTTTCCCTTACATAACTGTTGCAAGAAAATTCTATTTTGGATGATAATGTGTGAGAGGAAATAAGACATAAAAATGAATACTAATGGCTTGTAGAGACAGAGTGCAGGGCAATTCTCCAAGCAATGTGTTTCCTCTAGTATTATGGACAGTTAAATTAATCAGTGTTTGAATTCCGGATGACCAACAGAGGTGGACACAGTATGGAGAGTATCACACTAATTTTGTGCTAATCAATGAGCCAGTAACCTTTTCTTCCTCATGTGCAGGGCTTGTTTTAAAAATGACATGCTGCATACTCTTGGTGCTCATTGAACAGAAAGGGGAGAAGATAAAAGTCCAAAACCTAACCAAACCAGGAAAACAGATGGTGAAGACTAGTTTTATAGTTGGAGGGGATAAAGAATTTTCTTCTTGCATAAATGTTTCTTTCGTCCAAATTGTACATCCTGTTTTATTACACTGCCAGCAGATAATCTTCACAAACTGCTCTGTACCTGCAATCACATCCTGAACAGACCAAGTTAAACCCCTCATCAGGCTTTAACTTAGATCTTGATGAATTTAGCTCAACCCTTTTTTTTTGCAGTTTTTACTTGCCTAGGAGCTTTCCTGCATTCATCATTCAATTTTTGGAATATCTTACACATGATCTGGGCAGCAAGGCTTTTATGTGCACGCATTCTCAGAAATGCCTTTGCCAGCAGGATTGGTATCTCGGAGGAGTGTGAATGTTGGCTTCTGCTTGTGTTTTCTGCACTTGAATATTCTTCCCCCAATTTCCACTGTATATCCTAGTGCACCATTTCAAAATGTGAGATAGAAATGCTTGTGGACAACTGGAAAGAAGTGTTGTGTCCTTTAGAGTAACCTTTGTCCTGCTGTACAGCTGTGGCTTCTCTCTTCTCTGTAGCCTGAGCTTTACTTTGCACATGCTGTGGTTATGGAGCATGTGCTCTTTGTGGCCAGCACATAGGAATGCTTTTGTCTCCTTGCAGGCTGTGAGGTTTTTATAGCGGACAGGAGCTCTTGAGGAAGCCACTGACTTAACTCAGCATATTTTTGTGATGCACTTAAAATGTAGAAAGAGCACTCCAAAAAAAACTCAGTTTGGAGAACAAAAAAGAGGGGCCAGGCTGAGCTAAATGCATGGGTCTGTGTTGTGTTGGATGCTGCTTCAGCCATGTGGCAGTAACTGCAAGGAAAACACCCTACACAACTGCAGCATGCACATTTGTTTCTACCACTACATTTGTATGAAGCTGGAATATGAAACAAGGGCAGTCTTTCAAAGTAGTTATATATAGTTCCACACACCACATTTGAGCTGTAAGATATATGACAAAAGCAGTCAAGAGCTGCTGTCAGTATGTAATTTCACCAAATTCTGCTGCCTGTGCTGCTGCTGCATCAGTTTAAAACAGTAACCTCTCTTTATCCTGTTGCCTGCACAATGCAAGTCCATAACCATTAGTTTTGTCTTCTTTTGTGATAGTTAGCAACTGCTGGTAAGATTGTGTCATTCCCACAGGGCCTCGTGCAGTGGGCCAAAAGCTTAGTTTGGGTTATTCTGGACTTTGTCCAAAGGTGGAAAGTCAAATTAACAACAATATTACTGGTCCAATATCACTTGGAGTTGGGATTTTTTTTTATACGTACTAAATATGAAACAGGCGGGAGTTGTCTGTTGCACATACTTTGCCAGTGGGAGGAAAACTGAGGATTTTTTGAAAAATAGATGTAAACATTTCTTTTTAAACCTCTCTGTGTGGTCACCTCAGTTATTCAGGATGATGTAAGCCACTGACTTTTTTCCTTAAGTGGTTATGGAGTTAACCCAATATATTTTTTTGGGAGGAGTCAGAGAGATATTTTCTTAGGCAATTATGTGATTGATTAACAGTGTATGGAGACAAAGGAATTAAGCATAAAATAAGTGCCGGAGAGCGTCGAGTTATAGGGATAATTCTTGGGGTCAGTTTATGACTTGTGGTTTCTGTTTGTTCTCTGGGCTCTGGTGAGGATGAATGCTCTCTATGCATGGTGACAGCTAGACAGCAGCCAAGGAGTCAGAGGACAACCAGTCCAGCTTACTGTGCCATCTTCAGCTGAGTGGGGTAGTTGCTTGGGCTTTTTTGGTTTTTTGGTTGGTCGGTTGTTTCTAACCCACCACACCCTCGTTGGTAAGTGTAGCTCTCCTTCAGTGCAAGCGAGCCAGAGTAGGAACTGTTGAAATGTGCCTGTGGAGCAAACCTGACAAGATCCTGATGGAGCACTGGGCTGTGCTTGCTGGTGGTGCTCAGCCACCGTGTATTTAGATATGCTCTGGGAGTGCCTTTGCAGGTGAGGAGCCTCAGACCCTTGTGACCGTTGCTTAGAGGGTTTTTGTTTAGGCAGTATTTACTGAGAGGCATAAAATATGCCACAGTCTAAACTGATATTTAATGTTTTCACTGTGTATTTAATGGTTTTTTTTCCCCAAGTAATTGCATGTTTCTCAGTGCTGCTTATTAGTGTTTTCCTCTTTCATCCCCCATTAGCTGTTTTCAGTACAAACGTTTCTAATGAAATCCTACCATATATCCAGTGAAAATGTTCGTAATGCCAAGTAGTCACAAATGAGCCATGAAATTTAAATCTGTGAACTGTAAAAGAACCCCAACCAAACAAAACTCCATAACCAAAACAGAAGAAAAACCACTTTTTCTGTCTTGTGAATAACAACTTCATGAATGATATGCAATAATAATGAAACTAAGGATTTTCATCCAGGTAAAAGATCAGCCAAACTTTAGTGGCTGCATCTTGGGTGATTTGTTTGATTTTATTACGTGATAGTAGAAAGTGAGGACTGTGGTTCAGGTACTATAGATTCTTGCAGAGCAGTTGTGGTGTTTAAGTGTGCCTCCACAGAGCATGACCAAAAGCTTTCTTAGGTGTAACACAGCTTTAGCTGAAACTCTCTTTCCCAAGCCACTGAATGTCGCACTGAACACAGAGAAGTCTTAATATTTTCTGGCGTAGTTCTTGACAATTTGTTTCTGGGTGGAAGTTGGTGTAAGTTCCTATAAGTGAGTAGGATGAAAGCAAAATAAATGATGTCCAAAATTAATTATTTCCCTTTTCCTATGTCCTTCTTCCTCTCTGACCTTTTCCTCCCTACATTAAGGCCAAGGGACTTTCCAAGAATTTATTTCACAAACAAACAGCTATAAAGCCTATAATATTTATAGCAGAATCAGTTTGTTTTGATGTCTGAGATAGTTTTGGTCAGAGCCTTCCAGCAAAAATAGCACTGCCCACAAGACAATATTTCCAAGTTCTTGATTCGTGTAAGAATTCCTCTCTGCTTAGTAAGCTGTGGGCTTAGACTCTGCTTTGAAGCTACTTAGACCACCCCAAGCAGTCCTTGATCCTTTAGGTCCAAACACATCATCTTATCACTGGATAGGAAGAAAGATCTGTGTTTTCTCCTCTTTCAGAGTTTTGTAATGCTGGATTCATAGGTTGCATTGGAGAGATGGGTGTGGACCTACTGCTGCAGCTTCCTGCCCTTCCCAGCCTGCCCTCTCCTGCTGTCTGCGCGTGGCTACGTGGGGTGGAGGGACAAGAAGGTAAAGGAGAACCCAGCAGCTAAAGCAGCAGACCCTCTCTTCCCTGCCTCATGCTCAGGACATGAGTGACAGGCCTCCGAATAAACGGCTAATGAGACAAGACACATGATTTGCAAAGTTCGTTTTCCTGTGGAAGTGTGGGAACATTGTGAAAGGATGATGTGTCACAAGTGTTAATGCAGAGGTAATATAAAGGAGTCAGTACTTAAAAAACCAAAAAGTTTTGGCAGCATAGGAGCTCCTGGTATGGCACAGGCATGTTTCACCTAGTGCTGCACAGAGAGGCCTTTATTAAAGCAAAGTGGAGAAGTGAGCTGGGGCTGTCCGGGAGAGGCAGCGAGGCAGATACCCTGGGGTGCTCACACATGGATGAATCTGGCCACAAGAAATGCATTTGACCTGCTACTGACCGTGGCTGGCTGTTGGAATGGATGTGGTCTGTGCGGGAAATAAGGCTTTTAGAAGGATGTGGAAGAGGCTCGGATTTCGGCACTGTGACTCATTTTTGCAGTGGTTGACCAAAGGAGGGGAGGTGTGATGGGAAGCTGTGATGAGAAGTACTCCTGCTGTCTTTCTTGCTATCAAGAAATGTCAAGGAGTGAAAACAAACATCACCAGAATTTGAAGTTCAGAAAACCTGAACCACCCATGGTAACCAAAGCGCATGACTTCTCCCACTGGTCACTCCTGCAAATGTCGACTTTTCATCTAGTTTGCAATGAAGTATTTGGTGTGTTTTCAAAATGCAGAAGATTTCGGGCACACTCTGGTCTCACACAGTGTTTGCTGCTCATGTAGCTGGCTGTGAGGAGAGACATCTTGGCTAGTGAGGCTGACCCTGGCAGTGTTGTCTCAGGGCAGGAGCTGTAAGGTGAGAATTGCATCACCCTGACTAGTTTGATACAAGCTTTTTTGGGTTGGGTGTGTGTAACATGCCTACATATTTTAAAATGAGGTGGAAGTCAGTTATAAAATCACAAAAAACATACAAAAGCCGTTAGGGGGAGAAGCTGCCGAAACACAGTTCTCTGGTTGCTTTCCAGTACTCTTGCCTAGTTTGCACCCCTAAGACAAAATTCCAGGTGCTGCCCTACTGGAAGGTGGCACTCTAGGTGACCCCAAAGGCTCACTTCTGTTGTTCGAAGCACAGGCCAAGCAACATTTCTGTTGCTTTTCTCTAGGTATTGAGTGATTTCCACTGATGACCAGTCTATTCAGTTTCTTGCCACCTTCTCCCTTTGCGCAAGGTGCCCTTGCTGAGCACCTCGGGTAGTTTCGGCATTGTCACACTCGTGTGCCTGCAGAAGGCAGTGTTGTGTTCAACATGCTTGTGCTGCTTTTGTACTTGAGGATAAATAAATTCTCCTGCTAAGCAAACGGGGCTTGTCTGGCAAGAGGTTCTGTCCAATGCTGCACTAGGTCTCATTGTTCCTTCTACTTTTTGAGTTAAATCTGATTGGTTGATTAGAGCTGTTTCTGATTTATGGTTGAAGGGGTGAAATGAAAATAGGATCTTGTTGATGAAGAGGATTCAAATGAACATTTGAATAAATTAATAAAGGCCAAATAAACTAGAAAAGTAAAACCAGGCACTAATTCTTTATCTGAGCAGTGCTAAACAAAAAATACACAAAGTAAACGTCTATGTGTTTTGCATTTGTGTGGGTTTTTTTATCTCAGCCTACAATATTATTATTCTCCTGCAAGTTTCTAGACAATGAGTTGCAGGTAACTGTGGGATGCTTATGATGAAGCTGCTGCTGTATTATTGTGCTGTTGTATTTTGGGAGAACAGACTACTTGCAATACCTGGCTTTTCTGTTCCTTCCCAGCCTTCCCACTCTAAAACCAATGCACATCATGTCATGTGGCTTTCAAAATTATAAGCTCATCACTAGATCCTCTTTTCACTGTCCTATTCAGTCCAACTTTTGAGAACAATACAAAGTGTATTTTTAAAGGCTGAAGATGCTGCAAATACATAAGGACAGGTATGTGTAATTATTGATAGGTTTGAGAACTGGAGCCATTGTAAGGTAACAGATACGCTGCTGTATTTAAGATGAAAAGTTGTCCTTCAAGTAGAAATTGTGTTATGTACTTGGACTATTAAATACAGGTTTGATTCAGAAATGCACAAAGCACTGTTTGTGCCACTTGAAGTTCACATGGAAAAGCTGAATCATCCAAGCCATCTGAATGATGCACACTATTTGGTAGTTGTTTTCTTCAGCAGGCAGCTGGTGATCTCTCTTCCTGTATTCAGGGCTTGGGTGGGGGAGGAAAAGGAAGAGAGAAAGGAGTCTCCGGGGGTGGGGGGAGC
Organism: Rhagologus leucostigma; assembly: GCA_013397725.1. Taxonomy (NCBI): domain Eukaryota; kingdom Metazoa; phylum Chordata; class Aves; order Passeriformes; genus Rhagologus; species Rhagologus leucostigma. Next base: position 272,323 of record VZTD01002352.1, read on the forward strand.
TCTATTGCTTCACATGTGCAAACTTTATGGTTTTCCTGAGATCTCTCTAAGTTTGTGGTAAGTTAAAACTATATTCAGAGGATTGAAGAGGCAATATATATTGCAACTAGGTTATAAAGTGTTTCTATTTTAAACTAATAATGCTTTATGAACATTTTAGGCATGGTTTGTTTATTGTAAGTTATATTTCAAGCAGTTCTTCATGGGAGAGGACATGGGATATGTGCTAGGGCTGGGGATCCTTCAGACTTGGTAGCTTCTGTGTCTCCTGCTCCCCTCTTGAAATGAGGAGGTGAATAGTGAGATTTGTTGCCTCAGTCACCAGGCAAAAAATGGTAACTCAATTTCTCTTGCTGCCCATGTTGTAAATTTAACACCCAATTTACGTGTTTGCCTACTGAAGCTCAGTGGTAGTGAAGGGCTGTTTAGTGCTGGAAAAACTCCCACCTAAGGAGTGGGACAGACATGTGACAAGGTTGGGGGGAGCAGTAGTTTTGCAGACAACCCCACCTGTACTCCCTGCAGCTACATCCTTAGCTTTCCACATTTAGGATGTATCTATTTTTCTGTGGGTATTTTGTTTATATTAACATTAGTGAAGATGTTTTTTTTCCTTTTTTTTTTGGATGATTTATCTCTTTATTACAGTCTGTCTTACCTATTTAGATTGCAAGATTATTTTTTAGCGAGCCATATCTTGTAGTTTTAACTTCCTGAGTGTGCTGGGTTGGAGATTTAATTGTCCTCTATTGTACTTATTAGTACAGTTGAAAGGGTCTAAAGAGCAGCTGAATGGAAAAAGCAATGCAGAGAGGCTTTGCTCAGATCTTGTTTGACTTTTCTTTGGGTTTTTCTTTTTCCCCAAAGCTGAAGAGAGACACAACCAGCAGGCATTCAAATCTTCTTTTGAGTCTAAACCAAACTGTGTGACTCTGTCACCATGAGGAATGAACTGCCTGGGAATTGATGGCAAATTACTTGTATTTCTAACCAACACAGAAAAAAAGGGCTGGGGCTCTGGTTCTCAGCAGATTCTTCAAGAGAGCCTCTCATTAACTGTGCTAGGGGCGCACCTCTATTCCTTTTGGTGACTGTCACTTTAGGGCTGGCAGTGCCTGCAATAACCTGAAGTACTTACCACAGCAGGGCAACAGCCCCCCTTGCTTTAGAAAACATTGGCCTTTGAGAAAATACTGACTTAAACTATGTTGCCTAGTCTTAAGATGACTGCATTGGTGTCATAAGAACAAACGCTAAAGATTGAAGTAAGAAATTTATGGGACAAGAGAAAATAAGCTTAAATTACAGCACAGAGCTTGAATTTGGTTGAAAAACCTGATGTCAAGGAGGGTTAAGCACTGGTTTAAGATGCTGAAGGGAGCTGTGGAACCTCCATTATTTGGTGTCTTTAAGAACAGGTTAGGCAGCCTCTGTCAGAAATAGCCCGAGTATAATTGATCCTGCTGGGAGGGACAGACTTAATGGTCTCTTGATGTCTCTACAACCTTATGAATTTGCAGAGATGTGAGTAGGCTGTATGTAATTGCATCCTGGTAGAGTTTATCAAGTGCTTTCAGGCCCTTCCGAATAAAAGCCACCATGCACATTTCGCCATAACCCTGGTGAAATTTGAAGGTTTAAAGGACCCTGAAGCAATCAAATGAATGCATGAGAAGATTCAGTTCAGGGGCACCTCACAGAAAAGAGGGACAGGGAGCAGTAACATTCAGAATCAGTAATTTTGTACTTATCTAGAGTAAAATCATCATCTAAAACTACCATTGTCATTCCTTCAGTTGAGGCACTTGCAGAATATTGAAAAAACACTGCTAATTGTTCTGAAGAACTGTGGGGTTTTTTCCTCTTAATAGAAGGAAAGTATTAGGAATGGTGCTACACTTCTGAGTTTTCAAGGGAAAGCGTATTGATAACTTTAAAGTATAGTTTGGCCTTTTAAAATCAAGACAATGGACCTACAAAATCTGCTCTTTCACACTGCTTCCTGATAGAGTTGAAGGACACATCCCCACATCTTTGCCATTTCTAATGTAATTTTTAATTTTGAAAAAGGGAAATAACTTGAGGACAGGTAGGGTAGCTCTGTGCTTATGGAGGTAGCTTATTTCTGTATATAAGTTCCTTGTTAAACAAGCTGTGAATCAAAAAAGTACCCACCTTCATCTTCTTTCAAGTAATGGGTGGCCCAGGGGTATGAACTTTCTGGGGACACGCACAGGTGGCATGATACCAAGAAATTAATTTCTCATGCAGTGCAAATCGTCAGCGGCCAGAGTCTCCAGAAAGCAGCACCAGATGTCCTGTATATTTTGACATTCAAGTCTGTAGAAAGCTCCAAAGAGGAGGAAGTGAAAGAATGGTGGCAAGTCTCTTGCAAGCAATTTTAGGGATGTGGGACTTCATTTGCACATGAGCGTGACAGCTCTCTTCAGCAGAAAGCATGGTGGGAAGTGGGATAGACTTAGTCTTTACTACCACTCAAAGGACTGAGCCATCTGCTTTTCCATGTCTTCAAGGAACAGTGTCTGGTCTGTTGCCTTTATCTCTTCTGTGGACTATTTACTCTTTCCATAAGCAACATGTATGCTTCTTCAGACCTGTCAATATTGCTCTCACTACGATCCAGAGTGCACGTAAAGCCAGTAGTTATTTTAGGAAGCAATAGCTGAGTCTCTGCATCAGATTTCAAGATACATTTTTGGGCAAGTTTTCAGATAATCCGTTTATATGCAGTTAAAGTGCTTTGAAGATATAAAGTTACTGATAAGTACTGATTAGTCATGCAAATAAATGGAGATATTTTAATTAGGGCAATTTCAACATGACTCATACTGTGGAAAAGAGCTTATGTAATCATATTAAATAGGTAATTTATTAGTGGGAATAACCTGTGATTAAGGGTGTTGTGTTTTAATTTTTGGGGGGGATAATATACTTAACGAAGTAGCAATGCAAGAGAATAACAGCCTGATAAGCTAAAAAACTAATAACCTGTTTTTCAAAGGTGCATAAAATTATAAACGAGATATTTGTATCTCTTCGTGTCTGCTTGAGCCACAGTACAACCCCAAGTAAGATGGGGATGCTCAAATATGTACTGCCTGGAATGTGGCAGCTGGTCAATCTGAGATTACCCACATATCCTGTAGTGCTATAGCAGCTTTGTTCTAGGATTTGCCATCACTTTTCTGCCAGGACCCTCTCTTCTTGCAGTAATTTTTTGTGTGTGTGTGTGATCTGCCAGCATCCTGATGGGGAGTGACAGCAAGTGACCAGGGCGTTTGCCACGAGGGCTTCTGGTGTTATGTAGGAGGTGTGTGAAGTGTTGCTGGGTCATTCTAGATCTACTTCAGAGTCACTTTTGCATATATGTGCAGTTATGTGTAAGGTGAATAGAAATGGGGGCCAGGATCAAGGTACTGTTATGCTATACTTGCTCAGGAAGGCTTCTGAGAGTTAGAGCCAGACCTTCCATGTTCTTGGTTATGGTTGTACACTATCCCGTTGCTTTCCTTGGAATCAGGATAGGGTACCTCTGTGATGAGGAATGGAGCAGAGTATCAGACAATTGTTATTGATGTGTGTGTGTTTATCACCTTTGACAATATATCTGGGCAGTGTAAGTGATGAATATTTGATGAACTATGGGAATACATCCATGAAATGATTCCTTGCCCCTTTGTTTTTAGTGCCAGGACTTGTTTATAGAGGAGTGTGCCAAAGTTAACCTCCAATTAAAAATTAGGAGAGGCAACAGTTTACCCCATGGTAAACACCACGCAGTGGCTCAATTTATTCTCTGTCAGTTAGTCACAACACCCACAGTCTTTTTAATTTATGACTAAAATGCAAAGGTGTAATGTAAGTGGATTTTCCAGTCTGGTTTCCTAGTTTCAATGGAATTTGCCTGAGCTTTATATAAATATAAAATATTTACATGTGTGTATGCCTGTGGGTGTATGTATATACCCATGCACTGAATTCTGTTTAAACTACTCAACCATAATATTTATTGGCGATGGAATGGCATGACTTGTCAGCTCTGTCTTTCATATTCACTCTTTTACCATTGCTAAAAACCTTCCAAATGGCTTAGACTTACAAACTGTAGTCAAGGAACACGAGTCTGCTGTTGCCATATTTCCCTGTCCACACAGCCACCTTACCTAGAAAGAGGATAAAACTAGGCTCAAGTGAAAGCTTTAGTGAAACACCTTATGTGTAACTTCTCACTTTATGCCTATATGAGAGGTATATTTCTCTTTTTTGTTTTTTTTTCTTTAAACTGAGAATATGCAAGAATAAATTTTCACAATCATTGAGGTTGCAATGCCTTCTCAGTAGGTATTTAAAGTACCTACAAAAGCTCAGTGCAAAACCTATTTTTAATCACTGCTATTCTCCTAGTGTAAGGGTTACGCTCCAAGTGCAGCAATGTCTATCTCTGCCTTTTTAAAAAGAAGTCAAATTTCATTTAGAGTTGTGCTTTGAAAAAAAACCCAAACAACTGCTGTGCCTTCATGACCTTTCTCAAGTGTTTTTTCTGCCTTTTAAATAGGGACTTTCACTTAAAGGAATTTACAGCAGATTTTCCTCTCAATCCTTCACACTTAGATCTTGGCTTCATTCCAGAGTGTAGAAACTAGATTTGTAATTGCCTTATTTACAAGGTAGGGTTTCCCCTTCTCCTTGCTTGCTTAACTTGCCAGATTGTAGACTATCAGGCGCCACTTAACCTTCTTAAAAAAAAAGTTTAATTTCTATTCCTTTTCTGATAAATATCTATTTATTCTCCTGAAAAACCATCATCAGAATGAACAGAAAAAGTGGCTTATTCTGAACTTAATTTGTGATATAAGAGACTGTGTTTAACAGAATTTACTCTTCTCAATGATCCTATCAGCAGGTCCCAGACTCAGCATTCTCTTCAGGAAGAGAAAGTTAATGGATGAGAGGGAATATAGTCCAGAGTGTGTTTTGGGACCAACAAGGCTATAAGAGAGATGCTGAGTGAGCTGGTTATCCTTCCATTGCCTGTCTTCTCCACTGGAGTCCTCTCACTGTAGGAAAGGGCGGCAGCAGCTCCAGGTCCTGCTCACAAGGGTGGAGGAGGAGGAGGAATGATGCCTCCTCCTTGCCAGTATAAGGCTGTACCGAGGTTGGGGGAGCTGGGCTGTCTGTCTGATTATCCTGCTGTGCCAGGAGCATTGGTGTTGCTGAAGATCCCTGAGGATGATTGCAGTTCACAGCAAAGGGAAAAATACCCCACACCAGAAGCAGTTTGATGTCTGCAAAGCCCATCCACACAGCACTGTCGTCACGTGAGGTGAAAGCAGGCACAGTGTGTTGCCACCACTGAACCTCACTCCTCCGAGACTGGCACCAGGTAAAGTCATTGGTGCCCTGGGGCATTTGTGTCCATGGCACTGGTCAGAAGGTCTGTCTGGAACAGGTGTTTCCCTTGGATGAAATGCTCTTTGGTGTGTGCCTGCTAGAGCCTCCTTGCCCTGTCCCCTTCACAGAGCATATGGGGATGTGAGAGGTACAGCTGAGGAGGTCTGGTGCTTTTCTGCAAACTGAAGCATCTTCTCTTGGAAACCCTCACAGACCCCGCATCAGCGTCTGCTGGTTTTGGCCAAAATAGTTTTTCGTAGTTTGGGAACTTCTTTGAGAGCATGCAGACAGCGACTACTGAAGTGTGTATTATTTATACAGCATATTCTCATTCCACATTCTCTAGATTTATATCAAACAGATCCATGCAAAAAGATTCCCTCATCTGGAATTTCTGGACAAGGTTTTTTGCTGTGTTATTTAACCTTTTTTTCGAATATCATTGTGTGAGCAGCTGGCACTTGCAGTCTGATTGGTGGTGCCATCAGGCTTTTATCTGTGTGACTCTGCTGTAGGAGAGCACCACAGGAATTACTCAGCTGGTTGGGCTGCTGAGGGCTTGTCAGAGGTGACTAACGCTGGTTGGATTTTCTAGTCCTCTCAGCCCTCTCTTTCTTATCTCAAGCAGATTGTGAAAATACTCTCAATGGTACAAATTGACTTGTTTATAACAGTGCAACAAGCAGATTATGTATCACAGCCTGATGTACAAGCCCTTTGGAAAATGTTTGCTTACATGGTTTCCTATTTGGATTTTTTATGGCATTTGACTGCCTGGCTGAGCTGTGTGGGTCTCTGCTCCCTGACAAGCTTCTGCAGTGAGAGAAAGATGTTTTATTGTTCTCTGTGGATGAATGCTGGTACTCATACGAAACACAGACTGTCTAGTCATGCACATAAATAAAAATCCCTTCAAGATAATGATGACAAAAAGGGAACATACGTATGTCAAGTAGATCATATTCTGTAAATACAGACAATAATGAGGTTTGTAGAATCTACTTAACTTAGGTCTTGGTTCTGCAGGCATTTATCAGGGTGTGAATACATTTATGTAGCACTGTTGACTTTTAGGACTGCTCGAGTTTATAGGATTAGTCCAAAGGCTATGAAACACACAGTCATTTTGTTAAACTCACCTAGTTTAAAGTGTTACCATCTTCAGGCTGTGGCCATATGTATTTTGTATTTCCTCACGGGGAGAAGGCCACCCCAGAGGTGACTGTAGCTGTTAACTGAGAACTGGCAGGTTGTGAGTGCAGGTCCCAGGGCTGCTGCAGCCAGCCTGCCTTCTTGCATCTCAGCTTAGGAAAAGGAAGGTCATGGTGGAGAAAGTAATGTTTAACTTTCATACTGTAAAGTCTTATAAGAGTGAGTACTTTCAGAAGCGTGGGGCAATCAAGAACTAGCCATGGCTCTCTTTGTGTTTCCTATTTGGGGCCAATAGGGTGACTGACATTTTATACTGTGTGTAGCTTATTGCAAGATTCAGGTGTGAAAATTCTTATCAATGCCTTCAAGTCTGACATCCGGGGGAAACTTAGAATGGCTTGTTTGTCCTCATCTGCAAGCTAAAATAACCATATGAAGAAAAGATAACCATATAAAAATAACCATATAAAAAAAGGACTTCGGAGCTAAATCACTGTTTAAAACCATTCTGTTTAAAACCATTAAAAACAAGACTGAATTTATTAGGTGTGGCCTCTCATCAGACGTTGAGCTGATGCTCATTCCCACGCCATCACTGTTGTTGAATTGACTGAAATATGAAAGTCCAGATACCTCCTTAGGGTATAGTCTCATGCTTTGTCATGTGCATTTGTGTCATCAGAATTCAGGTTTGATTGATTTCATGCCAGTGAAAAGTAATGTATAGCTGAGTGGTAATGGAAACCTGGATACAATGAATAACAAGAGAAGAACTTGAAGGGAAAGAATGAGAACAGGAAGCCTAATCTTCAGCTTTTCTATATATAGAAAACACCTCAAGGGTAAGCACATACTGTGTTGTATAAATACATTTAAAATGTGTTTTTAGGCACATATTTTCAATGTGTTGTCATGATCGGAAACACATGTAGACTCTGAAAAGTTATGTGAAGCATGCAGAATCCTTGCTCATGCACATAAGTAAAAGCTGTGCACAGTGTATATGTGTGTAAACATTTTGCTGGAGGAACAGCCACATAAGAACTACTTCAGAACCATCCCCAAGTCAGGAAGCCACAAATTATGGGTCTGAAATTTACCACACTGACATGTCTACATAAATAAAACCAAATGGAAAGATAGGAGAGAAGAAAAACACATTTACAAATAGTATTAGATTAGAGAAGAGGAAAAATGCTAAACCCTTTTCTTGGCTCTAATCAGAAGGCAAGAAGATTATTACAGGCGGGAGCTTGCAGACTTTAGCTAAACAACTTCCCGGTGCTGAGTATGAGTCTTGATTTTTATTTATGTGTATGCATACAATCAGTGCTTTACACATAATCATTATTTTGATAGAGGCCAAGAGGGGGCATGGTTGGATTTGTTTTTTCCCTTTCCAGGTACTTTGTCATCATCTTACTCCCTCTTTATCTCTGCCAAGTCTTTGGGATGGGGTGATGTCATCTTCTTTATCTACCTAGTATCTACCATGATGAGCCCTTGATCCTGACCAAGGGTGTTGGCTGTTTCATGAATGTTAAAATTGAGAATCAGCCATAGGAAACCTGAATTTCTGTTGCACACAGCAACACTTCAGCTAGAGTAAATACAACTGATACTTGTAAAACCACTGAGACAACTGCTAGTTGTCACAAAGCCTTATATATGCCTTGTTACATCAGTCCTCTTCCAGTCCTCCCACCCTTAGCCTGTGCCAGAGCAAACTCCCAGAGCTTTTCTCCCCACTCAGTCATCACACTTGCAACTAGGACTCTGCTGCAGCTGGGCTGATGGAGGCTTGGGAAAAGTAGCTGCCCTGAATGATCGGTCGCTTCTCAGCCTCAGATGTTCCTGGAACTGAAGTAAGCACAGCAGGTAAAATGCAATTCTTGGAACTGAAGAGTAAGAGAAGGGAGTGTCAGTAGATCTGAAGAAAGAAAGCAAAGTGACCGTTTGTGTTTGTTTGGAGTTGTCTCTTCTTTCTGTCTCTCTGAAGAGACTTGCTGAGCAGAAGTGTAGTTGAAACTGATATGGAGCATCCCAACTTGGTGGAGAAAGTCTGGTGCTCACTTCATCCTGCTCATGTCTGGGAGGTCTGTAGCACAACTGGTGAGAAGGTAGCAAGAATCACCTGCTCTTCCTACTGCAGTCTTCTTGGAGCTCTGCTCATGTCCTGTGCTTCATCAACTTGGAGGATATAAGGGAAGAAGAGAAGGGAAAGCATTATGTAAGTTGAGGAAACTTCCTTACTATCTAGCAATGTCTGACATTTTAAAATAGTGGGGATAAAAGGAAGAGTTTTCTTAAGATTGAATGTTATGAAACTAGAATTGAACACACAGGTTCAGCTCCATCATCTGGCTTCTCTGCAAAAAAAATATGAGGAGGTTACTCTGTAAGTGCCTGGAAGCTTGAGACTTTCTATAGGAGAAGGATGGGTAGATTTAAAAAGTTTTTTTCTTTCCTTGGGCTGTGCTGTCAGACATCATAAGCAGATGTTGCATATAACCCTAAGAAAAATGACTGTCAAGAATGGATTGGCACTAATGCTGTTCTGTGAGAACTGGAGCACTGGGAGTCCCTGGACCAAAGATGTTTCTGTGGGAGGGTACCTCCTGTTCTTGCTCTGAGAGCTGACTTTTGTGTCATTGTAGCTATGGCATTGCCATCAGCTTCATTAACTTAAAATCATGAGAGTTTGGTCAGCAATTTCAGTCTTTGCATATTTTTATTTCCTGTGTGGAAAGGCTAATTGCTGCTGTTAATGAGGTAGATCTCATTTGGCATTTAATAACAAGTACTTGTTTTGGGTGCTGGCTGGGGACTGCAATCTCCACATCTGGGGAGCGAAGTTCCCTAGTGTTTTGTGGATTTACATCCGCCCTTCACAACACTTCCATCTGCAGGAGAGAACTGCTGTTGCTTTCCTCGGATGATTTGAGGAGCTGAGACAGCAGTAAACCAAGTTTGCTCTGCACTGCAAAGCAAATGGGGGAATGGAAAGGCCTTGAACTGTAAACCAGTGCTCTTCTGCAGCTGGACTATCTTCCTTGCTGTCAGTCTCCTAAGTATTCAGTTGCTGTGGGTAATTCAGGAGTGCATGGCAGTGGTCACTACCAGTTTTTCAGTCTTTGAAATGACCTCTGCTTGATGGAGTTTCTGTGCCCGTGGAGGATTCAGCTGAGCTGCATTTAGTAAAGAATATTAAAAAACTAAGTCTGCAAATTAGCCCTGAGAAAAACGTACGGTTGGGTATTTCTCTGTCCAGGATGAGTTTAAATTTTCTTTCAATGTTTTTAGTCCCCACTCTGATCTGTTTGGAGTGATTACACGTTTTTTTTGTGGTAACAGAAATGGTCGGTGTCTAAATTTAATTTGTTGAATTCTTGTAGATTAAAAGGCACAGTTTTCCTTACAGGACAAGGGAGAAGGAAATGGTTTGAGCTGTGATATGGAAAAGTTGTGTGAAGAGAGGCTTAGGGTTTGTGTTTTGTGGTGTTTCCACTACCTGCTCCATTGTGCGTGTACAGAGCACGATGTCTTTGGGGACAAGATGCCTGTACTGCTGTCACCTTCTGCAGCAGAAGGCTGAGCAGACAGCTGCAAGAGGGGGAGCCTCTGATGGGTATAATCATTGAAATGAACCTGTTATCTCTTACAGATTTTGGTAGAGTCAGATTTACATGTGGCATTTCTTCTAAAATATCTTCATACCTAGTTCCTAAAAGCTTTTCAGCAATGTGTAATGTTCCCTTTGAGTTTCTCCAGTAGAAGAGAAATACGTGATAATGCAGGACTGGGACAGGATACTTAAATATTTAATTTTACTACCATTTGTGGGATTAAAAATTGGTTATAACTAGTGCTTTCTTGAATACATTGTGTATCTGTAGTCTCTAACGCAGTTCCACATAACCAACTGCTACCATGCTTTGCTTAGATAGAGTTCATGAGGACATGCACAGAAACTAGGTATGTTTTTAGGCTCTCCTTATCTCCTCTCAGAGGACAGAAAGTCCCCAGGAGCATTCCACCTGAATCCTGACTCCTGCAGGCAAGCCTAGATCCCTGCTTAACTCTGCTGGAGCAGGGCACTCCACCAGCTGTCACATTCTGCTCTTTAAACCAGTGCTTCATCCAACCTTAACGCAGTGGCTGGACCAGGAAAAGTGCTGCTGATAGAAATCTGCCATGATCCAACAAGTAGTTAATGCTTAAACACTCCATGGCCTAAGAAGGCTGGGTCATACTGGTTCTGATTTTTAATGTGGGCTTAGTCTGTAGAGAAACCTACAGCTGAGTGTTTCTGGTAGACAGCCTAAGGGGTGGGAAAGAAAGGCCTTTGTAAATTCACTGCTGTACAAATGTATGCTTAACGTGTGCATGCAACCTAGTATTTATTAAACAAGTAGGTTTTCCTAGCAGAAGAGATGAGCAGATGTTCTGCATATGGCTGGGACATGGTGCTGCTTCCCTGCAGAGCCCAACCCCTGTCCTCTCCTGCCAGGTGTCACTCCCGCCCCAGAGCATGGGGCAGCAGTGTCCTGTGTCCTGCTGCCACCTGCAGCCTCCCTGGCCCCTGCCTTGGCTTTGGGGGGAGATAGTTATTGTTGCTTTTATTATTACTGTTAATCTTCCAGCTCAGGATTTCTGAGAAAACTAACATCAGTGCTTAATATATAGGGATTTTCCTTTTGAGGATGGACAAAAACTTTCCAGTTATAAGGATTGTTTAGTAGGAAGTGTTTATCTAAATAAAACCAAACCAAACATCCTGGATAAAATTTTTATTCTGCATGTTAGAGGTTAAGGGGAATGCAAAGAAAGCATTATATATCTCATTGTTATTAAGTTAAACAAATGTAGGAACCACAGTGACTTCCAATTCAGCATCAATCTGGTAGTTAAGAAATCAAGTAAAGTAACTTTAAAAAGTGGACCTAAATGATGTGAGAATGTATGTTGAGAGAAAAATAAGAACTGCTGGAAACGGCATCAAGGCTGTTTAATTGTGCCATTAGTAGAAACTAAGAGTAAATGTGTATCACTGTCAGGGAAGATTTGAAAAATACCAATAATAACATGGCAAAGATGGTATGTGTAAAAAGCAAATTACAGCAGTCTGTTAGAAAAAAGAAGGTGTTTTTAAAAAAAAATGGGAGTCATATCCAATAGAATAAAATGGAAGAGACCATAACTTCTGATAGATATTTAGGGGTTTTTTTGTTTGATTGTTAAAGTCATAAAAAATGAACTGAGGAGGGAGTCACAGCAAAATCCATCCAGATCATTAGAAACAGAAACCAGAGAAATATTTTGATACTGTTTGAGTTGTAAAAGAAGTAGGAAAATATGACAAGACCGTAAGAAACAGTGTTATATGAGCTCGTACTAAATGTTTCTAGAGGAAAGCCTTTTTTTTTTTAGTGGAGTAAATCTAAAGAGCTATCCCAAAGTGAACTATTACAAGAACGAATTTTAAAACAAATAAGTAAAAAAAACCTCGTAGATCATGAGCACCCATCAATGTTTATGGAGAATTCCAAAGCAACTGGGAAAAGGAAATGCTAGACACTGTGGCATGTAATTTATTAGCTGAATTAGTACTAGAGGAATAAGAAGAGGAAAATTAATAACTCAGTGGATTCATACGTATTAAGGGAGACTAATACTGATTTGGGGTTTTTCTGGGGTAGAGATGATGCCGTTCAGAAATCCAGCATTTTTTGTCTTTATGAGCCAACCTGAACTGAAGGTGCATCCAGTTGATAGGGGATGTTTTCACACAGATGTGTTAATTCAGATAAGGAGTGCACTTCTGAAGCAAATCTCCAGATTATCCTCACTTACCTTGCTGTAGTTCACATGGCAGACAGATCTTGCATTACACAAAATGAGTATCCTTTGAATAAAATTAACCAGATGTGCTCCAGGAGTGCAGTGCTAATCAGTCCACAAGACTGGACTACTGATACTCATTTACAACACTTGTGTGCATGCCATATCCTTGGCACTGCACATTTTGCTCTATAAATTCATTGTTGGTAGCCTACTGCTCTGCTTGCCCACGTGTGTATCACTGCAGCAGACTTGGATTTCCAGATACCTTTTGGTAGGGCTGTTGTCGCAGACTTGTGGCAGCTAAGGCAGCTAAAGGTCTTTTGTGGGCTAAGAGCTGATTAAATGATGGGAAGCGAAGGCCCATCAAATGAAGAAACGAAGGCCAAACAAAGAAAAACGGTATGGAAAAAGGGGACTAGAGTTTCAGTCTGCCAATTATGACCGGCACAGAGCTGGTTGCAAGGTGGCAGTGAATACCCATTTTTTCCACAGGAAAAATGGTATGCACCATTTATTAAAACAATACAAACAAAAAGCCACAACCAATACCTCAAAAAAAACCCCAAACAACCTCAAACAAAAAACCCCAACAAAGCTGGCAGTAAATTTGAAGAAAAAAGAAGTACTTTTTCTCACACTGCAGAATTAAATTGTGGGAGTTAGTGTGGATTTAATTTTGCTGAATGTATAAATCGGTTCAAAAAGCAAAGAGAAAAGTTCATGGAAGGACAAGCTGTTGAGAAATACTTCATACAATGAAGCTCTGCAAATCTTCCTTCAGGACGTGCCCAGACTGTGGAATGGCAGAATTCTTCATGGAGACCTCTCTTGACATTGTCTCTATTCTTGTCTCTTTTCCACTTTACCTTTATTCTGACAGTTTGAGCACTGAATAAAAATGCCACTTTTATTTCCTCTCAAAATCTGGCATGTAATTAAGTAAATAAGAAAAAATAATAACCCATGAGATCAAATTTCTTCAGCTTGTTGTTGACGATACAAATACTTCCTCTCTGCATCCCCTTGAGACACCAGATTATCCGTACTTCTTTTTATGTAGCAGTCTTGAGTCGAGCTCTTTAGAAAGTGCTGAGGATGAAACTGGCACACATGCCTTATTCTCTAACAATGTTGCATTGTCCTGCAATGCCAAAGGGAGCTTGCTTTAATTCTGGAGATGCTACTGGTGCTGTGAAAGCTTGTACGAGGCTTCTCAGCCTTGTGCACCGCCTGTGACCTCACTTGCAGAGTCCTGCTGTAGTTTCCAGCTTCGGGAAATGGCTTGCATGTGCTGTTTCTGTACATCAGAACAGAACAGCCTCAGGAACAACGTTGATGTGGGTATTTGAGACAAAGCTCAGTGGTAGCAGGAAGGTGGCACAGGGCAGGTGGAGGGGTGCTGTGCCAAGTACTAAGAGAAGTGAGAACACTCAAAGGGCACTTCGGTAGTTTCTGACTGTGAGAAGCACCAGGGAAGTTACAGATGTGGTTACAGATGTTGTAGCAGACAGCAGCACAGCAAGGGAACTTCTTTTAAGTGGTGACACTGGAGAAAACATGTAGAGCTTCTTAGAGAGATGAAATTGTAAGACCAGGTGGGTGGGTGTCCTGGTAAACAGAGACTGCCTGGAAAGCTATGGAAAGCTCTTCAAAAGATGTGGTGCTCTCCTAAGTTGCAAAGGTCTTTTGAACTTTGCAGCACAGAACTGGTGCAGGCTCTTGGAAAAAACTTGTAGCAAAGCGAGAATCTGCATTACTGGTTTGTCTAATCACATCTTACCTCTTGCCTTCTCGCTTGTTATTTTTCACTCTTTCTTTAACCATTCGTCTTTGTTCACCTCCATCTTTTTGGAGAAGACAGGGAATTCCTCTATAACAGGAACTGCTGGAACTTTTAATATATGAATGTGAAAAGATTGATTCAGTGCTGCTAAGCCCAAAGCCTCACATGACAAGTTTTTTGGGTTCAGCAGTTGTTTGTAGTGGTGGAACAAACGTGCAGGAGTAGCAGTGGGGTTGGGGAGATCCGGGCCCTGCTTGAAGTGTCAAAGGACATGTGTGGTAATGTCACTGAGTCATGTTGGCTACAGGAGTGGAGGACAGTGGAAGGGCTCTTTATCTGCTTCATTTCCAATGGCTTTGACCCTGGTGCTTTCACAGAATGAAATCATTAATGTTGGAAAAAACCTCCAAGATTGTTGAATCTAACCTTTGACCAAACACCACCTTGTCAACTAGACCACAGCACTAAGTGCATGTCCAGTCATTTCTTGAACATCTCCAGGGGTAGTGACATTACCACCTCCCTGGGCAGCCCATTCCAATGCTTAACCACCCTTTCAGTGAAAGAATTCTTTCTGATGTCCAACCTGAACATCCCCAGTGCAGCTTGAGGCTTTTCCTCCTGTCCTGTTCCTGGTTCCTAGGTAGAAGAGACCAATCTTCACCTGGCTATACCCTCCTTTCAGGAAGTTGTAGAGGTCTTCCCTGAGCCTCCCTTTCTCCAGGCTAAACACTCCCAGCTCCCTCAGCTTCTCCTCACAAGATTTGTGCTCAAGATCCTTCACCAGCTTCATTGCCCTTCTCTGGACACGCTCCAGACCCTCAGTGTCCTTCTTGAAGTGAGGGGCCCAGAAATGGACACAACACTCGAGGTGCAGTCTCACCAGTGCTGAGTACAGGGGAACAATCACTGCCCTGGTCCTGCTGGCCATGCTATTGCTGACACAGGTCAGGATGCCATTGGCTTTCTCGGCCACTTGGGCACAGGCTGGCTCATGTTCAGCTGCTGTTGACCAGCACTCTCAGGTCCTTTTCCCCAGGGCCGCTTTCCAGCCGCTCTTCGCTAGCCTGTAGCACTGCCTGGGGTTGTCATGACCCAGGTGCAGGACCCAGCACTTGGTCTTGTTGAACCTCATATCACTGGCCTTGGCTCATTGATCCAACCTGTCCAGATCCCTCTGGAGAGCCTTCCTACTCTCCAGCAGATCAACACTCTTGCCTGAGTGTCACCCATGAACTGACTGAAGGTGCACTTGATTTGCTCATCCAAATTATCAATAAAGATATTAGACAGGACTGGCCGCAGCACTGCGCCCAGAGGAACACCACCTGTGACTGGCCTACAGCTGGATGTAACTCCATGCACCATCGCTCTCTGGGCCCAGCCATCCAGTCAGGTTTTAACCCAGTGAAGAGAGCACCCATCCACACCATGGGTGGCAGTTCCTCCAGGAGAATGCTGTGGGAGACAGTATCAGAGGCTTTAGGGAAAGCCAGGTAGGCTATATCCAGAGCCTTTCTCTCATCCAGTAGTTGGGTCACCTGCTCATAAAAGGAGATCAGGTTGTTCAAGCAGGACCTGCCTTTCCTAAACCCCTGCTGGCTGGGCCTGATCCCCTGGTTGTCTTGTACTTGCCATGTTTTTTCACTCAAGTTCACCTGCCCCATGACCTGCCTTTGCACCAAGGTCAGGCTGATGATCCTGTAGTTCCCTGGATCCTCCTTCAAAACCTTCTTGTAGATGAGCATCACATTTACTGATATCCAGGCATCTGGTACTTCCCTGGTTAACCAGGACTGAGGATAAATGTTGGAGAGTGTCTGGGTGAGTCCTTCCACCAGCCAGTACCCTTGGGTGAATCCCCTGCAGCCCTGTAGACTTGTGTCTAAGTGGCTCAACAGGTCATTAACTACTTCCTCCTGGACTGCAGGTTTTTTTTCTGCTCCCTGTGTCTGTCTACCAGCTTAGGGGCCTGGTTGTCCTGAGGGTAAAAGGTCTTTCTGTTAAAGGCTGAAACAAAGAAGGCAGTAACTACCTCAGGCTTTTAGTTATCCTTAGTGACAATGTTCCCCCCTATGTACAATAAAGGATGGATATTTTCTTTGCCCCTCCTTTTGTTAATGTTTTTCTAAAACCCCTTTTTATCATCTTTCACCGTAGTGGCCAGATTGAGTTCTAGCTGAGCTTCCTCCTTTCTCTCTACATGACCTAACAACATCCTTGTATTCTTCTTGAGTTGCCTGCCCCTTCTTCCAAAGGTCAATAGCACTCTTTTTTTCCCTGAGTTCCTCTGAGAGTTCCCTATTTAGCCAGGGTGCTTTCAGGGGTGCCAAACACTGGTTAGTTCTGGTATAAAAGGAAAATAAATTGCTGCTTGTGGTGATGGGTTTGAAAATTAGAGTTGACAAACCATAGATAATATTGGCTTCTTAATCAAGGATTGTTTGGAAGCCTTTATGAGAGCTGGCTAAGCAATCCCCCTTACTACAAAGGAGAACCAGGTGCGACACCCTCAGTTGTGCCTGCATGGGAGGCTTCAGCTCCTTTGCACAGAATTGCTGTCATTAGCAATGTAAAAGTGTTGGTAGATGTGTCACAAGTTCTTAGGCTTTTATGTTTTTTTTCAGTCAGGGTGCAATCTAGTCCTAACATTTTCACATTCCTCATGTGTACCATAGGCTTGACACCAAGCTGTTTTCCTCATGCTATCTGGAGATTTCCAAGCTTGAGTCTTTACCAAGGTGAAATTCCCTGTTGAGGAACATGTGAACCTAGAAAAAAAAAACTTGGTAAAAAAGGAACAGTGAGTCCCAAATGCATTTCTTGAAGCCTTGTGCTTAGATGTTAGCACAGGAGCCTATTCAAAATAGAGAGGGAGATTTTAACCACTAGACCACAGTGACTCAAACGTTTACTAAGATGTATCGCAAAATGCTTTTATTCCCTTCTCTTGCCTTATTATGACTGACTGCTGAGGATGAAAAATGCAAATAACCTGGTGGAGTGGAATAAGGGCAAAAATGATAGCTGGGCAGAAAGGATGACTGGAGAGCAGCCTTCACCCTCCTCACCTCATAAGTTTGTTGCTAGGCCTGGGACGAATGCTGTGGGCGAGGAAGAGAGAGAAAGGAAGCAGCAATTGCGAATGCTTTGCAACCTCAGCAGAAAATACTGATGAGAAATGGGAAACATGCAGCTGCGGTCGTTGCTCTTCCTGGAGAATGTGTTGGCGTTGCTGTGTGACCTCCTTTGTCCCTCAGAGGTGTGAGAGCTCAGCAGTCAGCTTCCCTCTGGCCAGAGGGAACACTCACGGGAAACGAGGGAGAGAATTTGTTTGGGCAGATTCAGTTAACCTAAATGAATTTAGATGATGTGTGTATACATAATGGTAGTATAATTTGAAAAGCCATTAATTGATAAATAAACATGCAAACAGCAAAAAACCCAAATGACCAAAACATAGTATGACAGGCTTTTCTTACCAATGTCTCGAAAATTGACCTTTTTGCAAATTATGGATTTTTGAAGACTCTGAATTTCAGATGGCTGTATCATGGCAGTATTTGAATTTAAGTGTAATTCATATGACCCTAAAGTGTAATTGAATTCAATGCACTCTCAATGACTTATATATAAAGTAATTAAAGTTTATTGATGAATTGCCGATGAATTGTTGAATTTAATAACCGAAGTCAATGGCTGCATTGGCTTTTTATCTATTTATCTTACAACTGGCATGGGATCTCCCCCTTTTGGGTTCTTTACAAGAAAGTAGATGGGTTAGCCTTAGTAATCTTAGAGCACAACCCTAGAATTATTTGAAAAAGTAAATTTAAGATATGTGAAAATAATACGGGGTGTTTTTGGAAGACTTTCAAACACTTTTAAATATTTTCATTTTCAAGAAATGTAATTGTTTTTTCCTTTTTCATTTTTGCTTTGGCTAAATGACCTTGCAATTGGAATAGAAACAGTTGAGCTAGGATGCAAAAAATGTGCATGTTGTTCGTTATTTTTCCTTTTTAATTTTTTTCTTCTCAAGTAAAGTGTTACATCTAACAACTCTCCTCTTTTCCTGAATGATTTTTTCAATGCCAAGTAGTTGGATAAAAGCCTTATCCCTTTTTTTGGGTGTGAAAAAATATACTTTAATAACTGTTTGGATGACTTGGCAGAGCAGCTGAAATATACGAATGAAGGAGAAGGATGTTTGTCATGGTGAGAAAAGATAACGTCTAAAGGAGCATATTTTTTGAAATTACATAGTCTTGGTTCATTATCATACCCCTAACAGTGATATTTTATGGTTGGATTTTAACATAGATTTTTGCACATGTCTACAAGTCACAGATTGTCCTAAACTTGTGTTTGTGTTCATACATATCCTGCTTTTGAAAATATATGTGTCTATCTTCTTCTGGGAGGACATTTTAATATTTTCTCTACAGGTTTTTGGATGATTTGCTGGTCAGATGAAGGTTTGGAGCTAACAAAGAATGACAGGCTCATTGCACCGCCCAGGCAGGAGGCCTCAGTCCAATCTCCAGCTCCCAGCAGGATCAGCTATGAGCTCAGACCAGCTTAGGGCTTTATCCCGTCAGGGTTTTCCAAGGACAGAGGCCGCACAACCCCTCTGGGTGACTGGTCCCACTGTCCTTGTAAGGAAGGAGATTTTCTTTATATTCTGTCTATAGCTCTCCTGTTTCGACTTCTGCTTCTTGTGTCTCAGTGTTTTGCTGTGTACCACCAGTAGGAGCCCATCTCCATAGTCTTGCTGATCGCCTCAAAGGTGGTGGAGGGCTGCTGTTAGAGGGCCCCTGAAGCTGTCCCTGCTCCAAGCTGGAAGTGTCGTAGTCCCTCTGATGCCTTAGGTTTTAACTTTTACATTTTTCAAATTCCGTATCACCTAGTGTGTAAGTCTGAAGTTCCTTGTAGCTTCTTAGCTGCTCTCCTAGGCCAGATAGACACAACAAGGCTTCTCTGAGCTTGCTATTCAAGGACACTCAGACTGTCCCAGGCCCAAAGGTGTAAACTAGGGCCACGAGAGAGGTGGAGAAATTGAAGAAATCACATCATTAGCTAAAGTTTTAATTGGTGAATTTATGCTGATACGCAAATGGCCCAAACCTATAAAAGCATGAAGAACTCGTGACTCGTCGTCCATCTTGGGGTCCATTTTTGGATGTAGCCTCTGGCTCCCCAGGGTGTACCTTTGAAGGCCTTTCAAAGAAATACCTACCTTTATTCCCTTACTCCTGTCTAGTCTCTGTTTCTAGGTAGCCACTCAAGGCATCACCTCAACTTCTCACAGAACCAATCATTCAGCTACCACCATCTTGGTCTTCCCTGCTGAGCTTGTTTCAGTTTGTCACCATCTTTCCTATATTGGGGTGTGTGCCCCAAAGTGGATACAGCGTTTAGATGTGGTTCAAACTAAGCAGAGGGGTATAATCCTGTCCCTCAATCTCCTGACTGTGCTTCCATCTCTATAGCCATCTTGCAAGCACACCACATTCCCAGTGCATCTGGAACACCCAGCTTCTGTCACTGGGTTAGTGATAAAAGTGTCCATGTCAACATTTAAAATGGGAAGCTGTTGCAGGCTCTCTGGCAGGCATTTTAAACATAGACAGCCACAACAAGCAGCAGTAGTGCTAATGTGACTAGAACTGCTGAGGGCTTTTTATCAAAGATGAAAGGAAAGCAGTGGCATAAGGTTGTGCAAGAAATGACTTTGAAGCAAAGAGTGGGATTTAGGATTCTGTACAGATGCTAAAGTCCTTGATTAGTATAGTGCCGCAATAAAACCAGTATCTAATGCTTAACTTTGGCAACTGTTTGTTTGCAAGATGTTTAAGCAATTTTCTGGCCACTTTAAAGGTGTTTTCTGATATTGCTGTCCTTACAAAGGCAGCTCATATGCTTCCCGCCTGTGAAGCAGTTTATCTGGGAACGCCAAACACTTTAGAGGAATTAATTACTGAATTTTCATAAAATTCCTCCAATGTAGGTAATTATTGTGTACTGCCTTTAAAAGTGTGGAGGTAAAGCTGTGGAACAAGTGCATTCAAAGTCAAGTGGTAAGTCAGTGCCAGAATCAAGCCTGGAGCCTCTGAGTACTCATTCCCTGCTCAGCGGCTTCCAGTTTCGTGTTGTCCATCAGCACTTTATTCTGAAAGTCTCACACTTTGATTTAGCCAAGTGGTAAAGGTAAATATACAGCTGATTTCCTCCCCTTTGATTTTGCCAATAATGCTCCCGCCAGAGTGGCTTGATCTGAGGGAGAGAGAAATACAAAACTGAGGTGATGTGTATAAACCCCCCTCCATTCTCTCAACACTGGACCATTCAAAGACTGGTTAATGCTCTCTGTTTCAAATTCACTACATTAACTGAAACAAGTTAAAATAGAAAAGAAAGCTCACAGAGGAAGCTGGAACATCTTTATTGCTTAGAATGAAAACTTTATGATTGTGCAAGTCAGTAGCTTGCAATCATAAAGTGCCGATAACCCCTGGTTTGCCTGTAACAGGTGGGTTTGGCAAACATGAATCATATTGGTTGACAGAGACTCATCTCATCCCACTTGTGGTCTCTACAGCCTGTGACAGAAGTCGTGCAACCAATAGGTTTGTTGGTAAGTGATATGTTATCTGCTTTCAGCGGCTTTCCCATACCCTTTGGTATATTCATTGGTTACTCAGTCACCTGAGTAGGCAAAGGAAAGTTCAGGTGATATTTTGCTTTCCTGTGTGGTAAGAAACAAACACTCACAGAGCATTTTGAATAAAAAATACAGTGTCTCATAGGATTTTATTGCAAATAAACTGCAAACTGGGAGTTTTTTTTTTCATTTTTCTGTGATAACTGCTGCTCAGCTCAAGGAGAAAATACAGATGCTATGTCTTGAGTTTTTAACCAGACAGATATGTTTTCTGCTGTGAAGTTCCCAACTCCAATAGATTTGAAATCTGCTGTAGGAGCACAGTGGAAAAGTAGTTTAACCTGCCTGCTCTCACCAAGTGTCACTCATCTCTGTGAGCTACCCTCATGTTCATATGTACCCTGGTACATATAATTCCGGTTATTCTGTTTCCAGCAATCCTTTTTTTCTACAGCCTGTATTTGCACAACTATATAAATATTTTTTAAACTCTCTGCTTAACTTACCCTACTGCAATTTTTATTCCTGTGTTGTGCACCTACCTTAAATGTTAGTGAAGGTCTCTTACTCTTTGCCTCTTCTGTGGCCATAAGAAGCTAATAAAACTAAGAGAACAATGTTTTTATGCTGTGAAATTTGCCATGAATGTTTCAACCTAATGTTGAAACTACCTAATTTACTGCTCTCTGCACATAGTGAATCACTATTTGCCCAGTTTCACAGAGTAATATTTTCAATTCTGTACCAAAGTTCCAAACACTGTGCTTGAATTCATTTCCTTCTCTTCATTTTATCACCTTTCATTGTTTGTTCCTTCCCTTTTTGTTTTACATGACTGATAAAGAGATGTGTTTTCCCTATGTAAATCATAATCTAAACTATTTATGTTGAATCCCTTATCAGTCAAGACACACTACAAAGCATTGTTTGTATTAAAATCCATGTTTGTCTTAAAATCCATCTTCTTACAAGAGCTTTTTTTCCCCTGGAGATTCTTGACCATTCTTTTCACTCTTTTCTCTTTAGTCTTATGGACTCTTTCTATTGTTTGTTGGTGATGGCTATGTTACGTAATATTCCACACAAAACTGCCATTGATCAAACAAAAGCATTCCTAAATCCATTATATTATTCACCATTCCCTTCCTCATCTGTCAGAATATTTTGTTCTGTTTCTGACCACAGTCTAACATTATGCAGAAACTGCCCTTGAACATGTTGTACACCTCCTCTCTTTAAGTTCATTTGCAGCAACAGAGCTATTAAGTAAATCAGTTGAGTACTTTCCACTTCAAATGTTAATAATGGAAATTTAGCTACAAAGATGCATCTACTTACTCTTGTCTTACCTTATGTCTTGAAATGATACATTGGAGAGAAGACTTTACAGACATTGTCTTAGCTATGGCTTAGAAAAGTGGAAAAATACTCTCTTGGTAAAGAGGGGAAAAAAAAGCAAAAGCAACATAAAATCAGTTTATTAGTATTTTTTGAGGGATATATGAATGTTTGTCAACACTGGTGCAAGCATGAATGCAATGCAAATACTGGTCAATGAAGTGTGATGCACTGGGTAACATGTTCCATAGTTAAAAACTAAATTAAGAGTGGAAAAGTTAAAAACAAACAAACAAAAAGTGTGCAGCCACAATGGAAACTTTCCTTAGATTCAAGGGTGATGCCTGTCTTGGCTGGAAGTGGTTGATTATGCGGCAGATCTCTCCTGCCTACACTGGCACAAGCTCTGAAGTGGATGGACTATGAATGTATTGTACTGGCACATCCTCCTTCCACAAAAGATTCATCTTTGTAGCAAAATATCCTCTTCTGGATATGCTGATGCATGCTGCTCTATGTGAATAAAGCTTTCAAGTAACTCTCTGCAGACTGACATGAGTCATCTGTTTTTCATGTTCCTTCTTTTCTGCCACAACTATTAGAAAGCCCTGTAATTATAACTGGCATTTGTGGCACCAGCAAGGCCCAAATTAATTTTTTTGTGGATGTCCTACAGGTGGCACTGTAATTTCAGTGTCATGAATAACAAAGCATTGAGATCTCAGTATGTCTCCTTTCTGGACCCTGGAATTTTGCTGTGACAGGGAAAGAGATCTGAGAAAACACAGGAGAATCCCTAGGCAGCAGCAGCCCTCCATCCTGCTTTGAGGAAACTGGTCTGTAATATTCCAGTGAGTCAAAAAGGAAAAAAAATTACTTCAAAGTATGTGATGGCCTGCGTTATTTTTAGCAATGCCTATCACTTTGAAGAAGGATGAAATTTAACAGTGCATGCTCTGTCTTTATAGACTAATGCTATATGTGAAATAAGAAAAGGGCTGTGGCGACAGAGCAATGAAAAGTTACTTGGATATTTGTGCTAGATGTTTATACATTCTTGAAGTCCACATACCCTAGGCTAAAACTGTTGAATACATAAGCCAGAAAACTACCCAAAAATACAAGGTCCTGACTTTTCATTTCCTTTGTTCCCCAAGCCTAGTGAAAATGTAACTTACAGAGGCATCTGTCTCATATTTTTAACAGGGTTATTAATTTTGGTGTACCACTCCACTGGTTAGTTGGAAAGGATATGTGGTAACTAAAGATGGCTGATTTGAAACTATTAGATCCGTGTGTTTGTCTGCAGAACTTGCTGTCATCCCTGCTTGGATGGGGTTTCCTGGGACACACCTTGCAGATGACCCAGAAAAACCAAACCGACAGCACTTCGTGTCCTGTCTTTCCTTTTGTCCCAAGGGCTCCCTGGCCTTGGTGTGGCTGGGTTCAGGCAGCCCTGAGCTCTACCACACCTTGGGGTTCAGGAGTGAACTCTGGGGCCTCCAGGAGACTGGGACTGGAGAGGTGCTCTGAGGAATGTGTTAGCAAGAGAGGCTGTGCTGAGGCTTGGAGAGTGCCATTTGTCATGGGGACTTTTGTATACTTTCTTCTGTCTCCCACAAGCCTCTGCTCAGGAATGTATGAGAGTACATTTTTTAAACCAATTTCCATTTGGGAAACAAACAAAAAATATTAAAAATTAGCTATCTGGGAATATTTCTAATATTTTATTCCCATCCCCTACCCCACTTTCACATGTCTGGGTTCTAGCATTAACAGTTATAGCAGGCAAGGCTTTTAGCACTTGCTTTGATGCCTGACTTGTGGTTTGTGTAGTCACGGCTTGTTAAAGAGACATCAGTTTCCTCTTGGGCAATTTCAGCATTGCAACTGATTTCTGTAAGAGTTTCCTCTCTGCTTTGCAAGGTGTATGGAGCTGATGGGACAAGCGTGGCTATTCGTCAGAATTCCTTGCTGGTAAGGTTGTGGCTTATTTCTTTTTGCTTAAGTGACAAATGTTAGTTATTTCTGTTTAGTCACATCTCTTTTCTTTTTCTTTTTAAAACACAGTGTAGTTTTAGCTGATAAGAAACCATGCTCACTCGGTACAATAAAGGAAGTTCACATGGGCAAGTAGCTGCCTGTTTTTAAAGTCCTGTGTAAAAGATCTTGTGTTCTCCCCTCCCCCTCTGCATTTTGGTTAAAAATGCAAATGGATCACTACAAAATAATGAAATAATTAGAAAAAATGTTTGTTGAGTGAGGATAAGAGAAAACATGTATATGAATGATTCTCTTCTGGACAAGTTTAATTCAGTTATGTTTTAAGATCCATCAAGGGGCACAGTGACAATCTATTCATGACTGTTTCATGTAAATCTGATATTTATGAAGATAAACATGTAATATGGAAATTGAAGCAATTCCCTTATTAATTTTGGTTTCCTAGAGAAAAATGTCCAAATACAGTGTTGTGTAAAGAGAATTTAGGGTGCAATACGGGAGTAGATTGTATTGTGCTGTGGTGACAGCACTGATCAGAATTATTTCTGTTTTCAATGTGAAGAGAATTTTAGCGTACATTAATTTTACTGTTTCTCTCATACACATTAAATTGAATGAGTAAAGACATGTCTAAAGTACTATGTAAGTGGGCTTACTGTGCCGGTTTGGCCAAAGTCTAGTAATATAGCCCCTGAGAGAGAACCAGGTTGCAACCACCCTTCCCCCCACAGGGTTCGGGACAAAAGGACAGCTGGAATTGAAATCTCGTCTCCTTTATGCTGAAACAGAAAACCCAAACCCCCGTCTTTATCTCTGGATTCGAGTTTTCCTCAATAAAATGTGCCTCTGGAGAAAGTGGAGATTAGCATCTTGTTTAATTATTCACTTACCTACTTGCTTTCAACCAGTTCTTTTTAGGATGTAGGGCTTAGTAGTATTAATTGGGTTTCTTGGAAGGTTTATTATCACTATGCAGGAACTGCAGTTCAGTTTGGCAGGATTTTCCTGCCTGCCAGTTATGCCAATGTTCAATGGTTTGCGACAATTCAAAAAGGAGAGAGAAATTGTTTCGCGACTTCTTACGGAATGGCCTTTCTGTACCCTCTCCTGTGGTGAAATTTTCTACATGCGAGAACTACCTCTGTGGAAGGGAGATTCCCACGGTGCCACTCTCTTGGCGTTGACTCTGGTGGCAGAGCTACACACAATGACCAGGCAGAAGTCCTGTGGTATGTGGAGGCTGTGTGCCTCGGGTCAGGCATGCTGAAACCGTCTGCTTTCAAACACTGCCTTCACCTTCACTCTGCCCAGCATGCTGCCTCACTGCTGCACGTTTTCCATCATAGGGTGGTGGAAAGCTCTGTTTCACTTTATAAATGGCAAGAGTTATTAATGCCAGGCTGCTAATACTCATGTGAACTTTGGGTTCTAGCTGTTTGCTATTTGTCCCCATGCATACTGGGAGACCTGATTTCCTGCAGGGCTGTCTCGCTGCCAGAACACAGCATTTGCATCTCACCTCTTTGAGTGTTTTTCCTTGAGTAGATGCAGTGGCTGGGTGCTGCCTGCTCAGCATGGCAGGCTCTCCAGCAGCCCTGTGCAGTCCCTGCAAGGTGATGGGGGAAGGCATCAAGCCAATATAGGTTGAAGGGCTTCCTCATTTTTTAAGATGCTGTGTTTTGTGCTTGTTGATTCTATTTGTTTCCCCTTGCCCCGCAAATCCATCCCTTACGCACTCCCTCATGATCTCTCTAAAGTAATACGGACTTGGTTGTGGGTTAGTAGGACGAGGTCTGCTGTGGATAAAGACACAGCTGTAGGGCACTGTGCAGACAACAGTATTGTATATTGTGCACTCGCTTTATTAAATGGCGTGGATTTGCAGCCTGCTCCTCACCAGCGTGTCATGGGGAGGTCCAAGGAGATTCTCAGTTGCTGTTGGATCCTGTGGTAGGAGCAGTGACCAGGGAAAGGGCTGTTGCTGGATGACCTGCTGAGGACTTTCACTATTTTGTGCACAGAACTCTCTTAAGCCCCTGTTAACTCAAGAGTCCTGTTTACAGGGCCAGCGTAGCTAGAACTGGTTTTGAGTCTGTCCTTCCTGATGCATCACTTAATGCTGATAAAATCATGCTGAGTGTTGCACAATCACTAGACAGGGAGATGGGCACAGAGGTAACGTTGCGTATGAAACTGTACCTATCACCCCTTTCTGCATCTCTGTTCCTTCTCGCTCGAAGCAGAGCCGCATGTTTTTCTCTCAAGAATTTCTCTGGAAAGCAGTACATGCAGTTAAAGACACAGCTCATCAAAGCGTGTGCACTGTGTTTATGCCTTAGCGACATACATCTCTAAAAATATTTCCCTTTTTCAGCCTCCTCTACTCTTTAATTGCTCACTTCTCTTTCCTATCATCAAGTTACAGTCTGGCTGTCCTCCAGTGTCTGTTTCTTTTGCTTTTGCTGTGGGGCATCTCTGGCATAAATCTTGTGAATAGGCTGTGTCTGTCCTTCTCTAACTCTATCCCCTGCCTCTGGCTTAGCTGAGTCATGCTTTCTCTGTGCTTATGCTTACAGTTGTCCTCATACTCTTGTGTCCTTTCTCTCCAAACTGGTCTTGCGGGTTGCTTTTAGGGGAGAAGAAAAAAAATCCTACATAATGACACGGCCTTGCCTCATCTACTACTTCTTTAACTGCTTCTTCCGCAGATATGGCTTCCTCGTCTGGGCAGAGCTCATTTTCCTTTGACTTCTCTACCTTGCTTTTCTCCAAAACCTCCTCTAGTCTTTCTCTCTTTCTCAGCTGGCATGTTCCTATTTCTTCTACTAACTACAATCAATGAACAAAACACTGTTCACCCTGCCTTTATTTCATCCTGGCATTTACCTTCAGTTTTATCTGAAAATCTCTTCTTAAAACCTTCCATCTGTGATTCTATCTGCCAATGGTTCTCCACCTGTTTTCTGAAAACAGGTGCAAAATATCTTTCAGAAGGTCCTGATATACCTCAAGATGCTGTTTATGATCTATTAAATGGTACTGTACTCTGATCCACTCCTCTGCACATTTTGCCCAAGTGATTTTATTCACAAACATCCTCCTATGAAGGACAGATCTACTCCTAAACACAGAACTGTGGTTTTTTTTTTTTTTACCAAATGTAGAGTTTGGCCTGTTTCTCTGACATGTCATGGCTCAGCCTTTAGTTGAATCCAGCCAGCATGATCAATTTCTACCTTTCCTAAGTCATACTGGCTTATTACTGAAAATTATATCATACTGATAATGATATCATAGTCTAAGCACTTTCTTCAGTTCTTTGTCCTCATTTCCAAGCTATTGGTTAAATTTCACATAAACTTTCAAATGTTTTTACTCCTCATACTCAGAAATATACTGTTATCCAAGTTGTCATTATCTAATGTCACTTTTAATGAAATCGCCTATTATCTGGCCTTGAAAAAAGTAATTTCACCACCTCATATCAAATCAGAAACTCACTGCAATGATAGTTTTCTTACTCTGGTTGGTTGATGAATCTCCCATCTTATGTATTTATACTTCTGAGCAGCATTAAACATACTGAGCCTGAACTCTCATTGTGAACTCTCTGGAATCCTTCACATGGGATCTCTCTTGGGCTTGCTGAGACCCAAAATATGATCCTGGTGGTTGCTGTCTCACTGTTATTTTGGAGTCTGTCTGATTCCTGCCTACATCCTTCAGTTGTTTCTTGTCTTAAACTGGAACCTGCCAAGAGCAGTTGTCTTTTCTTCCCTGTTCCTGCAGTACACATGGTCCATCGTAATGGAAGCAAGCACACTGCAATCCCTGTTGGTAATACTTTAGAGAAGTTTCTTCAAAAATATTTTGTGTGATAATGCTGTGAATCACTTTACATATTTCCCTGCTTTGTTATATTGTGTAGCTGTTTCGTTATCCTTGTTCCTTCTTGCAAGGTCTCAAGAGACCTCATGCTCTTATTCAGTGGTGCATCTAAGTCTACCAGGTTCTTCTAGCAGCAGCTTCTAGGTACAAGCACCATCAAAATACCATACCAGCTGAGTCATATTAATTGTGCTTATTTTCTCTTAATCTAAAGCAAAAACAACTGCTAGGCAATTCAGTTTGCCTTAAAGCTCTTTCGTAGTTAATGTGTCTCAGCTAACACACAGTAATTTGCTTATTGTCTGAGCTTTCTGTAGCTCCCTAATACAGTCTTTAAATGATTTGTGTGAGTCTTACAAAGTGCAAGGAGAAAGGAGATGATGTCAAATAGGCAAATTTTCTCAGAAAGAAACAATGTGAAGATGTTTGTATTTAGTAAGATGCAGCATTTCCCAAATTGGTTGTTTAGTGTCTCTACAAGAAGAACAAAATAGGAAATTGGGAAGGAGGGGAAGAGGGCTGGAATTGAGAAACAGAAATTATCACAATTTATCTATTTATTTACTTATTTATTTATTTACTAGGAATTTAGTGCACTGGAATTTTCTTTTCAGTTGTGGTTTTTGTATTATCTCTCTACCTGGGGTCTTGTGGGTTGTGCCCAAGTGCTACCAGCACACTTAAAGCACTGCTGAGATAAAGATTGAATCTGTATTCTAAATTGCCATGTAGTACACACCATTACATGGGTAAGGAAGACCCTCCACCAGTTTCCTGTGTTCTGGATGTGCTGTCTGTGCCTGGCATACACTTCATTTCCAGCAAACATGTATTATAAAGATAAAATCCTAGAAACACAGTGAATCAGGGCAATTAAACTCTAGTCTTGGGTTCCTAAACCCACAGAAAAGACTTCATCTTGTACTGGTTAATTGCTGAGTCTGTAGGGCTTTTTCCAGTTCCTCCACTTCAGTGATTTCTGATCAGATAGACTTTCAGGTGGTGGTTGTGTTCTGGCCTGTTTGTTTCCTGATGGAAACCTTGGTACAGCTTTAGAGACAGCTGCTTAGCGTGTGGAGCTATGTTGCTCTTACTTTTGGGCCACAATATAACTTTATACTCCATCAGATGATATTATATTTGAGTTCTATATTGCTGCCTGTGGATGTGCGAGTGGGTGCTCAGTTAGAGTCCATAGCTTTCCTCTGCTGCTGCTTCCCCTTCTTTCACTTTCAAGGACGTGACAAAGTAGGAACATATTGTTTGCACATGCAACACGTTATGAAATATGCTGAAAACTTGACTGACATCCAGTTTGAACAGCTGTTCAGCCTTCTGACCTGACTCTGTGGAGTTTTAGCTTTGGCTACCTTGAATTTAACATTTTCAGGATTCTTTCATCCTATTGCTGTGGTCAGCTCTTCTTCTCCTGCTGAGAACTGGGGCTTAAACTCTGGAGTTGCAAACATTTAAGAAAAAAGTAACACAAGCATATTGAGTCCTCTGAAGTGGTATGGAATAGCTTGCTTTTTTTTTCATCCTCACTGATCTCAATAAATCACAGATTGATGGTTAAAAGTCCGTCCACTTTATGAGAAGTGGGTTTCTTGTGCCAACCTTCTTACGAACTTGGATGAATTTAGTATTATTACTTAATTTTATGTAAGTTACAAAATTGAAATTTAAGGACAGTAATATAATTTGAAAAATAAATATTTTCAGTCAAACCATAGTTATCTTTAGAAATTATATTGTGGCTTAATTCCAGTTATTGGTATAAATTAGAGCTCTGCTGCAATGGGAAATACCAAGTGTGGGGTTGCTTTTTTCCAAGCCTTTACCTCTCATTTATTATTTTTACTACCATGGCGATTCTGTTGCCAATGAGAGGAAAAACTGAAGTAATAAGTTAAAATAATTTATTTAAAGAAGATCATAGAAATAAGAGTAACTATTAAGCCTGCAGATACTGTGAGATATACATTACGATTAAATAGGTGATAATACTAATTTTATATTGTCGTGATTACTATGTTTTATCACGGAGAAGTCAATAATTTGTTTTGATTATTTGCTTTTCCTCTATGAAACTGCAAAGATATGTCTATAAGAATTATTTAAAAATGGAGGTGCTCTATATTGGAATACACTCTTCTAAATATAAAAGGACATAAACAGCTGGGAACTTTTTAGAAGAAAAACAGAGAAGAGAGAAAGTCTCTCCTTAGAAGAAAAATAAGAGAAACAGATTAATTTTGTGTAGACTGTTTTGAGAACCATAGTATGGTGGAATTTAAGGACAAAAAGAAAAATCCAGATCTTCCGGGAAAACCTTGAAATCGTTCCTGTGAAAGAACAAGTTCAATTTTGAATTCTATGTAAGTAGTTCTAACATACTGGTTTCTCCTTCAGAAAAAGGCTCACTGCTTTCCTTTGAGATTTTACTACAGTCAGGGCAACGGTACAGAAAAAGAGTACAGAAAAGTGTTCATTTCTGTAAGATTCAAGAAGCAAGTGTCTGATGTAGTCAGATCTGCATTTGCAGGAGTAGCAAATAGTCATCTCTAATGATTTATTTCTTTGTGCAGATGTTCTGGCAGAGGCTATGGTGTTTGAGAAACAAGAATCAGTAAATCCTGAATGCCTAGAGGCACTGAAGGCTGAAGAACAGTACTGCAGCAATTGTTTACATTCAGCAAATATTTGCAACCAGTCATAGGGGGTTTTTAAAGTTTTATTGCAGCTCTCAGGGCCAACCAGCTTGTTATGCTACCCACCTTAGACAAGACCCCCTTTTCACACTGGTGAGGGTCTGTCTTCTAGCAGATATTTCTTACTGTGCTCTTTTTGTGTGGTGAAGAGGCTTTTTTCTCTTGCTTATTGCAAATGTAAGTCAAAGTAAATATGGCTGGTAGCAATTGAAGATGAGAATTAATCTGTTTGAAAGAACCCCAAATCTACTGCTGAAATAGTTTAGAAGCAGGCCAGCCACTGATAATTAAACTGGATTTCAGGGCAAAGTGTTTCTAAGATCTTCTCATCATATCTTTGAGCTTTCATGCTAGAGGTGATTTTTTTTGCCTCTCAGCAGTCCATATCTGGTCTGACTGAGATATACTGAAAACAGCACTTGCATCCCAGCTGCCTGCCCAGCTCACTGGCCTGCCTGTCCTAGGCCTTGGAGAAATTAATTCTATGCTATGTATTAGCACGTGAACCTGGATGTTGAATTGAGGAATGGGTACTGGCTAAATTTCTCCGGAGAAGCCGTGATGTCAGCAGTCCAGTTTTCTCCACGCTCTTGTTCCTGGGGAAAGGCCTTTCAGCCGCGGGAGAAAGGAGGCCACATGTAAATCTGTATGGCTCAGCAGACGACATTGTAGTGCAGAAGCAGTTCCACCCTCCTCTGGTGAAACCTGCCAGGGCGGTTTGTCATTGCTATGCCTGTCCCCACTGGGAGTGCCCTATTGCAGAGGTGGTGTTTGAGTGCAGTGCATGTATTTGCTGTGTTCTTATGTGTGGGGGGGAAGATAAACTCTTCATTGCTCCTGATTGTGTAATGAAGAACCAGACAGGACTCTCAAGACTTCAGTTTCTTGAGAACTTTATGAATGTGGAGTGGAATTTTTGATGGAAGAAGCAGAAAGTCCCCCAGATATTTCTTACCTGTTCATCCTCATAATCATCAACATGATTCTGCTTTATTTTTTAAAGTCTGTTCTCTTGAGATTTCCCTGGAACTGTGAACGCTGGCCTTTTTATAGTGCTGTTGATAAAATGAACATTGCCTTAGTGGAAGAAAGACTCACATCTCCACTTCAGAGAGGGCAAACAGTAACAATTTTTGCTGGCCTCTTGTTCTCAAACACAGGAGTCAAAAGCATGCTCCTGTTATCCTGAGATTTTATACTGCAATTGTATCAGTTGTAGTGGGACTGAATTTCCTTGTTACATATCTTGTCAGGGTGGCAGCTCAGGAAATATTGGTCAGGTAACTGGGTTTTTTTGGGCAGAGGAGAGAACACCATCCACAGCGCCCTGGAGAGCACCTGTAAACACAGTAAAGACTGGTTGGCTTCTGCTCTAGCGTTGGTTTCACTGCCTTAAATCAAATTACTGCTGCCCACAAGACTTCAGCAATGTTGTGGGTGGGGACTGATCACCTCCAGGGGCAGCCGGGCAGTGCTGCAGGGGAGGCCATTCCCCAGCTCAAGGACTCCTGCCTCCCAGCTGAGTTTTCATCCCAATGGCCGCTGGATGGGGAAAAAAAATTCTCCAAAAGCAAAATGCCACTGAGTTGTTCTGGGCAAAGGACCCTGAAGTCAGTGTGTTCATGAAGTGGCACAAGGCAGAGCTAGAAGTTGGAGTGTGCCAAGCAGCCTAGCCATGTCAGCTCTATCTGGCACAAATTTTTGTACTGGTCTTATTTTAGGAAATCTGGTTCATTTTGGCAACAATTCCTTTTCTCTTTTTCTTCCTCTGAACCTTGCCCTCTAAACTCACATTTTTTTCAATTTTTACCTTCCATTGGATGCATAAACCTGCTGCAATGCCATGACAGCAAAGGTTATTCAGAACTGCCTTCCAGTGAGGATGTCTCAGGTTCTTGTCACTGCAGTGATCCAAATTTGCAAGTAGAGCAGCAGTTCTGTACCTTTGTGCTAGGGTGAATCCTGCCCTTTTTCTCTCTTTATGTGCTGGACCTTGCACTGTTCCCTCAAAACTGTCTTTGCTGAACAACTAACCTGAAAAAATAGAGGAAGGAATGATAATACCTCTCTCTTCATCTGTATCTTTTCACAAGGGATTTGCTTCAAAAGAAACCCCTTAGGTGGTTGTCTCGAGGGTCTATAGGCTTTTTCCCTTTTTTCCCCTCTTCCTCCCTTCTGTGTTTCATCTTCTGAACTAGCAAAAACCTGTGCATCTTTGGAAGAGTGCAGAACATCAGGAAAGCGCTTCTTTATCTGTCGAGTGTTTCATTATCCCTTCAGTGCACTAACTCTTCCTCCATTTTCTCAGCCAGCTTAACTTTGCCTGCTTTCATTGCGTGCCACAGCAAAAGCAAAAAGCCAGCTAGGAGGCAGTAGGAATTCAAGCATTGCACTCAATGTTTCTGCAAACTCTTCCTTGGCCTTCAAACATAGCAGCACTAGGAGTCAGTTCAACGCTACAAGGAATTTGGGGCAGACACACTTCATTAAGCATGCCATTTTGTTTTCTCGTTTTAGTCTGTGAGGCAGCTGGAGCACATCTTCCTTCTATTGAACCTCTTCTTTTTTTCCAGCCCCTCTCCTCCTGAAGGCAGGGAGCACTGACTCCTGCAACTGCTTGCTCAGAGCTGTCAGCACATATAGCCTGCTGCCCTTGGGCTTCCCAGCTGGGCTGATGGGACCTGGCCATGATCCAAGCAGGGTGATGTCTCCAGACCCTTTCTGTCTCCAACACAGGAGCAGTGAACTTTGTTCCAGTTTTTCC
Organism: Rhagologus leucostigma; assembly: GCA_013397725.1. Taxonomy (NCBI): domain Eukaryota; kingdom Metazoa; phylum Chordata; class Aves; order Passeriformes; genus Rhagologus; species Rhagologus leucostigma. Next base: position 305,883 of record VZTD01002352.1, read on the forward strand.
TGGCCTTCTCCCAAACAGAGTCAAAAGTCATCTTTTTGAATCGCTTTCACATGAGGGGATTGAGGGGATTGAGTAACTCCAAATGCATTTTAAAACAAAGTTATAACCAATGGTATTATAAAATATAAAGGTATTAGATACAAAAAATGCAGTTTCTTGCTGCTAAGCTTGTGAAAAGAACCCTTTGGTCTTTTCAAAGTGTAATGCTTATTCAAAAAGTTAAAGTTATCCATTGTGACCAAAGCTGCAGATATTCTCTGCCAATTATGACCATATTTTCATAGACTTGCTCTTTCTGATGCTAATGGTGAACCTGTAGTTTCATCTGCAACTGGAAAGACGAAGTCATGGGGACCGAGGTGGGCGGGGCAACCTTATCCGAGATGGGATGGGTCCATGAACTTTTGTGAAAATGACCTTAATGTCTGTTTGTCATTGCCCCGAGGCAAAGCACCACCTTAATATTCATCTTCCCTGGTGAGCCTCTATGTGAGAGAAGATCTGCAGACGAAGAAACTCCTGGTACAAGTTAGACAGTCAATTTAGATAGCTGATTAACCAGTTAAGTACCTGACTAGAGCTGACTAATTAGTGGTTAATGGTAAGGTTCTGTCAGATTAAATTGATCTCTAGTAAGCCTAAGGACAATTATGAGCTTGCAATCACTGTGATAATTTTTCCCCTGCATTGTTGCAAGTACCCCAGTTAGAGGTAGTGTGATAATTTAGGACTATTATGTAAGGCTGTCTCCTTGCCACAGGACAGTGCTTCAAGCCCTCCTGTAAATTCGGGCAATGCTATTCCTAATGTCTGGTGAAATATGTGATTAAGTAGTCATTGATTTTTGGGAGGGGAAATTTTGTAGCACTCTCACTAGTTTCATATTGCCTGTCAATTCATTGCCCATTGAAGCGCAGATTGTTGCAGACAGCCAAATAAGCGGAAAACGAGCATAGAGGTTAAGGCTGGTGACCAGTGTGAGAAATATAAACAGAAGGCTCAAAGCTTATTTTCTGGGTTGTCTAGAGCCTTGGCTTGGTGCTTGGTAAAACAGAAATTTTCTTTGGGAGTAGTCTGTGTCAATGCCATCTGAACAGGAGCTTAGCTATGCACATTTTGGGTGCTTCTGCGACACAGAGAGCCTGAGTCATGTTGCATATATTAAATATTTTGCTCAGAAGCACGAAGGCATATGTCCACTCTGGATGTCATCTGAGAGATGCCTGGAAGGCATGTCTGGCAGGCTTATACCGTGATCATTGCAGATTGACATATTCACTGTAGCTTGTAATTGGTAAGAGACAGCATAAGGCTTTGTGGATTTTGATTTTCGGAGAGGAATATCACTAATGAATTAAGATTGATTTTTTACAGTAAGAGTCATTGGAACCTCAGTGTTTTCTAATTTTTTCCCTTTTTTCCACCCTTTCAAATTACGTTTGATTTTCACAGAGATATTTCTATGTATTTCAGAAGAGATGATGAGTCGAATAGACTACCTCTATCTATGATTGCCAGATATTTCTGACAAGACACATTTGTTTCCACATTTGTTGCATCAGTTATTGCTCACATACCTACTTGCTTATTACTCTTCCTGAAAAAGCAAGAGCGAAGTGAGATTAGTAAAACTATGCACACCGAAACTTACAGTTCTATACTATAGCACAGTTGTTAAATCAAAATAAAAAAGCCCTCAAGAACTTGATTTAGAAATCTTTTAACTGAAGCCACATTTGACACTGTATTCAGTTCAGACTGAAATTAAATCAGGTGGTTCAGGTAACACTAAGAAAAGCCAAAGAAATATAGATATATTTTACAAACTGATAATGTATATCTATCCCCTTTGCTTTTATTCAGTACATCTGTTGCAGTTTAGCCTCCAGAAAATGAGAGATTCAAGTTTGTTTTATTGTTTCTGAAGCCATCTGAAGTGGGAGGGGATTTACTGTGTTTAATTTTCTCTCTTTGGTTTGTTCCATGATTTGATTTTAGCAAATTGAGCATCCATTACAGCAGGCTGCAATCCTGTTGCACGTCTTCCATGTGGGTACCTTAATCTGTAGGCTGGAGGGTTTTCCTCTCCTTCTGTTCCTAGAATTTATCTTGTTGCAAATGGAGAATTTTAGGAAGAGGGCTAGAATTCCACACCCACCTTTTGGGGTGACATCCCCCTTCAAATTCAATGGCCACCTAAGTCAGGACAAGGATACACATAGGTCTTCAGGCTGTAACATCGCACTGCGAGTACTGTGAAATGGGCCACGTCTTCTCCTGCTGCAGCTATTCCAGCTAGGAGTCAGGACACCTTCCTGATGGTAGGAACTGAAGCATTGTCTCTTACTAACCTCTGACTGACTTGCAAAGCTCTTGAGCTCAGGTGTAGCTCTCGTGGGCTGGGAAGCCCTTCTGTTGGCAAAGCTGCCAGCCCTGAGCACACCCCTGGGCTGCCATGGTGTGACCACTGCCACCACACAGAGGGAAAATGAGGGCACTGCCCATCAGGGGATGCCAAATGCAGGCTGCGTGAGGGGTTATCGAGGGGCAGGGGGCCATGGTTCCTGGAGACAGCCCCCACAGAGTCATGCTGGACCATCCAGTAAGGTGGATATTGACTGGCTCTATTTGACTGGCCACATTTATCCAGCTCCTTCTCCTAATTCATCTGACTGTTTAGAAAGGAGAGATAGTTTTCCCATAGTGCACCTGCAAGAAATTGAAAAGAATCACTTATTTCGCTGTAGTGCAGAGATAAACAGGTTATGCCCTTCTGAAATGTTAGTTTTGCAACAGTTGAGTACACTTGAGTGGACATAAGAATCCTAATGCCATTTCACAGAGTAACTAATCTCACTCAGGTTGAGTTTACTTAGGAGAAACAAACTTAGATTAACTGTCTAAGAGTTATTTCTGCAGTGACTGTGTGATTTTTTAAATATCTTTCATTACACAGGGAACAATAAATTATACTCTCTAACTAGAATGAGACAGAAGTCAATGCTGCTTTTGAACTCTGGGTGCTGGCTCAAAGACTGCTTATCCAGTTTCTGGAAACTAAACAAAAGTTTGCGTTAAAGTCACTGAGAAGGGTTAGCTGAAATTCATTTTAGCTCCTTTGGCACAAACCACCTGGGAGGAAATGTTGCCTTGCCAGTTAACTAATGCTTCTCCTCTTGCTCCTGGTACTGTGTCTGATTCTTGTGTCTGATACTGTGGAGTTCCTCCGCAAACCCAAGGCACACATGAAATGAAGAAATGACAGGAAAAAGGCCACGTCACAGTAATTACTGTGATATGGTCTGTTATTCCCTTTCTTTCTTGCTCTGTATTTGAGGCTCAGTGTTAATTTGCTTGTATAACTCAAGGTGTTTCCTCTGCTTGTTTGTACTAGCTATGATTTCTAAACATCCTTGAAATTATTGGCTGTAACCTCTCTCCTCATCATGATATTACTTCAACTTGAGCTACTTATAGAAAGTGCTTCTTTCTACTTTTGAACAGAAACGGCTGGGAGCCAGAAAAGTATGTATTTGTTTGCCTTTCTATTTTTGGTTTGAAATTGCTGGAAGCCAGTAGGTGGGTTTTAATTTTCTTTTTTAAGATTTTATTTTCAAACTAAGACAAATATTATGTATGAGGAGTGCCACATATCTTAAGTAACTGGTTCTAGTAACAGGAAAAAGTTCTTGTTAGAAATTCTTCTGAAGTGTGGCTCTATTTCTGGAAATCCTTTCTTGCTTGCTTCAGCAGAGTCTTGCATCCTCTCCCATTTTCCGCAATGAGTCTTTCACATGCAGAGGGGTGAGTTTTATACGAACTTTGCTGGCACCAAAACACTGGTATGTTTTCATTCGTCTTGTGCACTGCACTAATTCATCATCTGCCCATTCTACCAACCAAAGGAGAATCACGCAGGGAGCTGACAAGTGCTTGTGTTAACCAGATGAAATCACCTGCTCTGCCACCTAAGTGGATACCTAATAACCTGGTGTGTCTGTGGAAAATAGAATCTAGTGTCTGCTGTTGGACTGTGCCGATTCTGGTCTCCAGAAAGGAAAATTTCAATCCATTATAAAAAAAGTAGACCAGTATGAGGTTTCATCCCATGCAGGAGAACTAGAAGGTTACCTAAGTTTGAATTCCAAAAAATGCTGGGAAGTACTCAACTAAAGAAAAAAGCCAAGTCCTATGGATTTCTTTCAGAGTAAAGATCGAATGGAACAAAAATAATCCGCTCCCAATTTTATTTATTTATTCTCTCTGCATTTCCTCAAAAAACCCCAAAAACCCCCCAGTCCCACCCAACTCCAAAACCCATTACAACCAAGCAAAAAGCAACCCTCTGGCCACATCCATGAGCTTTATTCTGTTTATTTCATAAAAATAAGCTTGGATAGTTTTGACTTAATATTACTTGCTGCTTGTTGATTTCTAAAAGAGTAAAATCAGTTCATGTAACATAGGATTGCCTTTGGAAAAGTATTTTTTTAGGGGCTGGAAGAAGTTGGAGGGTAGAGTTAGAAGGACAAAATGTTTTAAAGCATTTTTTTATTCTACTGCCAAGACTTACGTTATATGAAAGCATAATACAGAGCTTAAGTACACAAAACTTTCTCTTTTTACAGCCTTTCCACTAAGCCTTGAAACCATTCATGGAAGCTGATGGCAACATTCTTGTAAGTATAACTGAAATTTTGCCAGAGTTATTGATCATTTGAAGAGGTCATACGTATTGATTGTATCCATGTAGTCATAGAAGACCATGAACAGCATAAAAGAATAGCACATGTGAACAGCGTCAGTATCCAAACAAGATCTTCCTTATGGGCCTGCCCAAGTGGTGAGGCTGCCCCAGTTCTGCTCTGAGGACATAATAAAGTCTACTGCATGTGCCTGATGCCAGGGGAGCCCTCACTCCTAAGTCGCACCCCTCAATGGATGAGAAAAATGTAACATAAAATACATGAGTTTAGCAAAGGATTTTCTTAGCCACACATCTGTCTAACCCTTAAGAAGCTTAAAGAAAATACAGCTCTGTAGAATATGACTGTTGATCATAGCTGCCTTTGGTGCCTTCTCAGACTCATGCATTTTGAGTCAAACTTCATGAGACATGAAGCCTGTTTTTGTATTAGCCCAAAGCCCCTGCTTTTCCATGTAGACTTTTTTTTCTTTTCCCTGAAACAGCCTCATAAACCTATTTCACCCCATTTTTTGTTCCTGGGGAGTTTGCAGGCTGCCCCTGACCCAGGATGCCTGGAGCCTTTGACGCAGCTCCCTCTGATTAGGAAGGATCGAGTGCCCTTTAACCGGTGTTTGAGAGGGTCCTACCCTGACTGCAGCCAACAGGTCCATCAGTTTGTGCAGCAGGGTGTGAAGGAGTGAAATAAGGTGGCCTCGGTTGAAACTGTGGGACTGTAACAGTCTTAGACATGGTGGTAAGAGGGCAGTTTTCCCAGAAGGTGCAGAAACAGCTGTCCCTGCTAGGGCAGAGGCTTCCACGTGGAGTGTCTGCAGCCCTCCAAGATCCAGACTTCAGGTGGTGTCAGGGACATCTCCCTGAGGCCGAGGGAGATGTCTCTTGGCTCTGCAGGCTGTCTTGGAGGAGCTGTGCTGGCAAGCGGAGGAGGTTTGGAAGGAAGAGTGCAGACTGCACAGCATCAGACAAAGTGAAAGAGAGAGAGATGGGTCTTCTCTGAGACACAGCACTTGAACACCATCAGTCCCCACCTGCAGTAGAGAAGCAGGCATTGCCTACTCCCACTATCAAAGTAAGCAAAACCTCTGGAGAACTGAAGGATGGAAGCTGATGGCTTCTTGTATCAAGAGGAAGCTCCTGCCTCATCTAAGAACAGGTTGACTGCCCTCATAATTGAAGAGGAGCCAGATGTGCCTCCTAGCAAAGGATCTGGTTCACTCAACTTTAAACCGTGCAGGTCTACCAGGAAGAAAAGGTGAGACCGTGCAGTGGGTGACTCCCTGCTGCGAGGGACCGAGGACCCTTCTGTAGGCCTGACAAACCATCTAGAGATGTTTTCTGCCTGGGAGGGGCCAGGATCCAGGATGCTGTGCAGAGACTGACAAAGCCTGTCCAGCCTTCTGACTTCTATCCCATGTTGTTATTCCATTTGAGGACAAATGGTACCACCAGGGGAAGTCAGTGTATGCTGGGGGCTGTAGAGCTGGAAAGTAGCTTTGCAGAGAAGGACCTGGGAATCTTTGTGGACATCATGAGCCAGGAATGTGTCCATGCTGCAAAGAAGGTAAATGTCACCTTTGGCTACATTAGACAAAGTATTGCCAGCAGGTCAAGGGAGGTCATAATTTATTCAGTGCTGCTGAGGCCACCCCTGGAATGACTTCTCAATATAAGAGACACATGACATACTGAAGAGGCCTGATGGAAGGCCAGAAGAGTAGTTAAGGAACTGTACATCTAAGATATGAGGAAGGACTCAGTGAACTGGGACTGTTTAGTGTGGAGAACAGGCTCAGAGGGGCTCTTACCAATGTGTTTAAATACCTGAAGGGAGGATGCAAAGAAGAGGACATAGTTTAATGGTGAACATGGTGGTGGTGCTAAGTTGATGGTTGGACTTTATGATCTTAGAGGTCTTTTCCAACCTTAATAATTGTATGATTCTTTTCAGTAGTGCCTAATGACAGCACTAGAAGTGATGGGCACAAACTTAAACACGGGAGGTTCCCTCTGAACATCCGGAAACCTTTTTTACTGTGAGGATGATGGGATACTGTCACAGGTTGCCCAGAGAGAGTGTGGAGTCTCCATGGTTTGGGAAATGCAAAAGCTATATGGAAATGGTCCTGGAAAACCAGTTGCAGGTGGGGAGTGGACTTAGACGACCTCCTGAAGCCCCTTCAATCTTAATCATACTGTGATTCTGGGGAAAAATAGGACATCTAAACTGACAGAAGTCTCTGCTGAAGTTGTCACTTCTCTCGTATGTTTTTGCTCATTGCTGGAACCTGCCTGGCAGAGAATACTCCTGGTTTTATTGGTAACAACTCTGCCTTCTACACTTTTCTCTTTGTTCTTCACTGGTAAGAATCTCTATAACAGTGAAACTTAAAAGTGTCTCTTAATCAGTGTTTACCCAGGTTCACGGAAATAAAAGATTATTGGCTTTTATAAAAGAGTTTTTAGGAAAGGAAACTTCAATTTACTTCTTGAGGAAAGGTTTGCCACTGGAGACTTGCTAATGTATTGTATTCTCATGGAAAATTGAATCCAAACTGTGCTGGTGAGGCATTTTATGAATTTTGTGGTAGATTCATTTAAATAGAGGTTTTCTATTGGTTTGAGATGAAAACAGTTTTACTGAAAACTGTTTGTTTATTTCATAAAATATCTGACTCCAAACACTGTGCTTTGGAGAAAGAGTTTTTTTTATTTGTTTATAGATCAACAAAATTTGAGAAGGCAATTTTGTGAATCATGCCAGATTTTATTGCTGCAGTTGGGGATTAGAGCTGTCTCTTGCATGGAGCAGAACACTTTTTTTTTTACAGGATGAAGCTGGGTTTCTGAACAGCATTAAAACACAACAAAAAATGCAGAATTCCAGGCTTAGTACTAACTTGTTGAAAATTTACCTCGGGAATGTTTGGAAAAATAATGAGAAATGTATCTTAATTCAAAAATTTCATTCAGCCATTTTTTTGTTAGAGATTTACCACTAATTTTATCCAGGAAAACTAAATACAGTGCTGAGTGGGGAAACTGTTCTTCCTTCCGCCATTAATTTCCCAACTCGTCCCACAATATATGAAGAAAAGAGGGTTGGTTCATGACCCCTATCAGCTTGCAGCAGCATACCATCATTGCTGCAGAATAATACACGTAAATTTGTAAATTCTTTTAGCTAGCCCAAGCTCTTACTTGGTGATCAGTTTTTGCCTCAGTCTGATATAAAGTGGCCCCCAGCAGATGACTTACATAATATGGGTATTAACTCTTTCTTGACGGATGAGCAATAGACCATGTTATTTTGCTTTAGATCATCAGCAAGGCTAGTGGAAAGATTGCTTCCTCCTCAGTTGTGTAGAGAGAGCCACATCCTGTCTCAGTATTGCTCTTCTTGTTGTATGACTTTATGCTGGTTAGAGATGAAATGACCACAGTACAGTACCACGGCAAAGATCTGATGTTGCTTTACTACATAGTTCTTGGGCCAGGAGATCAGATTCATATTTGTTTTCCTTAATATCATTTTGGATAGCTCTAAAGGAAAGTAGTTAGTTTGCGTGACCCACTGATTCCCTGAGGCCATATATTATTTTCATGTGTCCTAAATAGGGCATTACATTCTTCAGAATGAAGACATGAGGGGTGGCCTATATAGGATAGGGAAATAGCAGAGCCTCTAATAGAGCTGATGTGTTTTCTTATTGCTTTTCTTTGTGTGTTGTCATGGAGAACAGTCTGAGAGAGAAAGTGGTAGAATTGAAAAAAAAAATAAGGGAAAAAGACAAAAAGAATACTCAGTGATTAAGCAGGAGTCTGGGATTATTTGTGCCTTGTAAAGCCTCCCACAAGAGTGTTGTTCAGGTCATGTCAAATAGGCACCAGATAAGCACAGGACTGTGATCCGTGGTTCTGTGATACACGCTGCAGAGATCCCTGCTTGAGAAACTTGTAGCTCTTGTAAATACTGGTGGCAGTGGTCTCTTCCATCATTGTTGGCAGATGGTCTATCTTTACTCACCTTCAATTTACCTGTGAGAAGAGCTATCAGAATTTTCAAGAGTAATGTGAAGTGGGGATTTGTTTCACTGAGAAGCTGGCTGGCGAGGCAGAGGGGCTACGTTAGGGATGTTCATAGCATAGCTCTGCAGTGGATCAGTTAGCTACCGGCTTAGCATAGAAACGTTGTGGCCAGCGTATTAAATCACACATCACTTTATCCAGCATTTGTCATCCAGAGGCTTCAAACGCTTCCTAAAAATAGAAAAAGGTGAATGCTTTAGTTCTCACACTAGCAAAAGAAAGATTGAGGCAAAGAGAGGTCAAGCGCTTTGTCTGCAATCACACAACCAGCCAGCCTGTCTGGGGAGAATTTACTCCAAAAGCCGTACCTTTCATTTTCAATTATCTCCTTTTTCGTTCTGTGGTCTTCTCTTTAAGTTTCATTTTCTATGTGTTTAAGCAGGATGAAATATGTAGACTGCAAATGAGTAAATAAATTCAATTGTGTTATATTTGCAGTGCCTAAAATTTCCATATATTTTGTGTGATTTTTTTCTTAAGAAATATTAGGAAACACTTTCATAGGGAAAAATACATGTTCTGCATTAAATAAAAAAGGCAAAGGTGAAGACCAATTTTTTTTTTTCAGGACTTCTTAGAATGAGCTAAATGACTATCAGTCACCTGGCATGTATTTTAATCCCCCCATGTTTGTAAATCCCCCTTGTGGAGCATAATGAAGCATTGAAATGCTGGAGTTTTAATTTCTATTTTTTAGCTTCAAAACACAGAATACAATTCAGACAAACACAGCAAAGTAGTAGCTGCCTGTGGATGTGAAACAGGAAGCACTAGTAGATAGACACGTGTAATAGGGTTGCGTTTGCTCTTTCTCAACTAGATATACATCAATTTTAATTAACACGTTTTTTGCTTCAGCTGCTCAAGTCCCTTCAGCAGTGAGTGGGTTATGCGTTTCCATCCTGCATATACCACAAGCATCACCACCACGTCCTTCTCTAGCTTCCCCCTCCCCTTTTTACACAAATGTTGCAACACAATCTGAAATTTCCTCTTTTCTTTCCTTCCTGCATTTCTTACAGGTTCCTTTGCGTCAGAAGGCAAAAAAGAAAAGTCAAGGTAATGAGAGATTGTTTTTTCTTTTCTCTCCTGGATTCCTCTTTTGTTATTTTCTTAGTATGTCTTATTCTTGGGAGGGTGAGGATTTTGTACTGTTACTCAGCTGGTGAAAAGCTGCTTTTTAACTCCACTGATTCTTACACTGATTCTGAGAAAAATGACAACGGGCTGTTCCTTTGGACTAAATCCTTGTGGTATGTTAATTGAATCAAAGCTGGAAATCAGTGAGGCAGAATCAGCTGCCTGCACAGACGTACACACTAGTGGTTTTCATGTACTTGGCATAATAGTTTTCTCTAACTGACTTAAATAGATGTATTCTTTTCAGTGCAGCTGTGTGAGGGAAAATATATGCATGCTTCTCTTAAAGGATCAAAGGCTGTATTTTTAATTTACAAAAACTCGTGTATGGTTATCTTAGCATTAATTACTATCTGCATTATCTATAGCTTACTGTTTTATTTCTGAAGATCAGCATGCCTTTCAAATGAATGTGTTACTGTCACAGCCATTATAAAACTGAATGACTTCTAAGTATATTTTAAGATATGCTTGGATGACTTGCTGAGATTCCTAAGTAAGGATGATATCTTTAATTGGCAGCAACATCTTTCCTGGTACTGCACTTTTAAGCAAGCACAACACTGTATTTTTAATGACACAGGGTTCTTTATAATGAGCCGACGGAGGATATCGTGCAAAGAGCTGGGGCAAGCCGATTGTCAAGGATGGCTCTACAAAAAGAAGGAAAAAGGAGCTTTCATTGGCAACAAATGGAAAAAGTTCTGGTGTGTGCTAAAGGAGTCATCGCTGTATTGGTACAGCAGTCAGCTGGTGAGTACAGCATACATCCTGCTCTGGGTGCCAGACAAACAGCATCTGCTGGGACTGAGAGAAGGCAAGCTGGGGTCACAATTTAGGTGCACCTCGGAGGAGTAAAAATAATTGGGTTTATTTCTCAGTCGTGGCATTTCTTGTGATCTGGGAAGTGTCTACGTGAATGTGAAATATGTACAAAATGATGTGTTTTCTAGTTCAGCAAGTACTTGTGAAATGTTAAGTTGCTGTCTGTTTTGCCCTGTAAAGAGCTGTTCTTTGAAGGCTCTGGTGGCACTTGAATTTGAGAAATATTTTCCTGGGTATAGGCAATTTGCAAACACTTGTTATCAAGACTCAAAACAGGAATGTTTCTTCATTTCTTATTAATTTAATTTTCAGAAATGTCTCTGCTGTTTCCCTCTCCATCCCTTTCCACACTGAGATTATTCTGTTTATTTGACTGCTTGGTTTATTTTTTTTTGTTTTCCATATTTTTCTTTTCTTTTCTATTTAATTTTTTTCCTTTTTTTCCTTTCTCTGTTTTTTTTTCTTTCTTTTCTTTTTTCCCTTCAAATAGTAGAGGGCAGCTGGCTTTACTCTGGGCTTGTTTGATTGGGCAGAGAGGGTGTCTTGCCCATCCTAGGAAGATTCAGATATAACTATTCCTTTTACTTTGCTGTCTGGCACTGCTACTTCTAAAAAGCTCTTATCACATTCAAATGATGGAGTGACAGAGCCCAGAATTAGGGTGTGAAGAGAATTAGGGTATGCCAGCAAAAACATAGGTTGAAACTCGGCAGCTTCAGTGTTGAGTTGTGCATGGACATGAGGTTCCCGAAATGCAAATTAGCTGCTCTGGAAATTAGCATGTGCCAGGCACAGCAAAGGATGAAAGATTAAAGGAATCCTTATTACTTCTTAGAGCATTTAAAAAAAAATCAAAGGCAATCTGGACTGTTTCCACTTGTTAATTTCCATTGCAATAATCCCCATTAAAAATCTTGCTAACAAATAAAATAGTTTAAGCCATTAAAAAAATCCTCATACCCTAAACAAAGCTTTGCTCGTGTAGAGTATTTCATATTCTCCCTTCAGTTATGGATATAGTGTTAGCGGTTTTTTGTGGGATTTTTGTTTGCTTGTGTGTGTGTATATGAGAGAGATTTTTTTTGTTTGCTTTTTTTATCAAAATAAAAACTTTGACTGGTACTTCAAGATGATATTAGCTATTTCTTTTTAAGGGAAAATGAAAGCAACTCTGCTAGTCTTGGGCTGGTTTTTTTTATGATGTTGTGGTAGTCTGATACAGATTCCTTTCAAGACTAAGTTAAATGCATAAGAAAAGAAATAGAAAAATTAGGTAAAAAAAGTTCAAAAAGACACTTTTTTCCCTAATGCTTACAATATCTCTGCTTGAAAGACATGACATGGCAGATATACTAATCAGGAGCATTAATATGTTGCAAAACCTTATTAATATTGTCTGTTATAAACCTGTATTTGCAGTTATACTTCTGGCCAGCAGTTTTAAGAAAGGTGAGCTAGCTGGCTGAGGTGTCTTTTTAGACATGGAAAGGATCAGAAAGGAATAATCTGGAGGAGTAATCAAGCTGGGATGGAATTAAAAAGGCAAGACTACGAAAAGTTTGCCTCTGGGAAGAGAAGGGTGATGCAGGAGAGGTGCAAATTCCTCCATTTCCTTCAGTTGTTCTGGCCTGGTTAAACTTCACTCCTGAGATCCAGAGAAACCATGATCGTGCTGGTCCCAGTGCTCCTAGACAGCACTCATTGTTTTAGTCCATGCCCACTTCCTGACTGTCATTGACTGCCCCCAAATGAATAAGGCTGAAAAATAAGTGTCAGCCTCATTCCAATTTATTTAATTTCCTCTGAAGAGTTAATATGGCTTCAAAACACTGTTGTCTTGTGTCAGCCCTGAGTTCTCACCCATCACAGTTGTTCTTTAAGCATGCTAGCTGGTTTACTTCCAACTTCTGCCAACTCTCACACGCTATTTTATGTTAAAAACTCAAGGTTTCTTTGGGCAGCCTAAAGTGCTCTATGTAACTATGGGTTCAGGCAATGTTTGCAGAATGTCAGTAACTGTGGGGTTTGGAAAGGAGAGGAGGTGTTCTTTGCTAAGACCTGCTTTCTTAAATTCTTGAGACCAGAGGCGTGCTCAGAGTCGTTTGTGAGATCAATTAGACCCAGATATTCTCACTTCTAGACTGATGAAGGAGAAATAGCAGTGACACACTCGCTTGCTTGACATTTCTTTTAAGACTCTGGCTTGGCATTAGGACTGCCTGCACTTCCACTGTCTTCAGTAAAGTTAACCCCTGGTCCCGAGGGGGCGTACGAGATGGCAGTCTAAAGCTCTGTTGAAACAGGAATCCTGCTTCTCACGTGCCTGAGGCTTCCTGTGACCAGCCTTTTTACAGAGGCTAATGCCAAAGGTGGTGGTGAAAGAGTGGGGCTGACGTCAAAGCTACAGGTTGCCTGTAGCTCTGCTTGACCCGCTCTGTTCTTGTGAGAAATGAGCATGGTTTGTTCGTGGCTGTGTGAAAAGCACACACTGGCAACTGTAGCATAGCAACAGGGTGCTGGACCTTTTTTCTAATGGAGATGGAGAAAATAGGGAGTGGGTGGAATTTGTATGGGAACGTACATTATCCTGGATTTGGGTAGATAACCTCATCTGAATATCATATTCTTGGTCAAGTTCATCTTCATGTGCCTCTGAAGCTCTGGATGTTTCCATCAGTCTGGTTTAATTTTTCTTCAAGCCACTCTGGTTCCAGGTCTCTCATGAGAGGCAGATTTGGGTATATGATATAGGACACTTGTTGTGACATTTGCAGTTGATATTTCCTTCAATCTAACATAAAAATATTTTGTGAATGCCACAGCTCAAAAGAGTAAAACTAATAAACAGGTCAGCAATAGCAAATCAGACACCCCAAGAGTCAAGTTTCTCCTTCACTGAAAGAAAGCTAGAGAACACAGGAAAATCTGAGTAAATTTTCGATGAGCTAGCTGAGGTCAGGGCCAGGTGGTCTCAGCAGGCTTGGGTAGGCTGCCCTGGAACCTTCCGACACACTCTTCTTCTTTCTATAAAACGTGAGGCAAGTAAACTTCTCTTTACAGCATGGAAGCACTCCCAGTCTGGGGAGGGGAAGCTGTTTGGACTAGGAGGAAGCGCAGAAGGGTTGTTTTTGCAGCAAAAACACAGGAAATGTCAGAAAATGTATCTGAGCAGTCAGACTTTCTGGGTGCGTTCAAGAACACCAGACTCCTTGGACGACAGCTCTTCATTAGTGTTTGTTTCCTTTTTTTTTTAGTACCGCTCTCTGTAGGCAGCTGCCTTAAAGACAAGTGTTTAAATAGTACAGTTTGTGATCCTGCCTGACCGTTTAGCAGTTTCAATTCTCATACTGAAACTCCAGAGGGAATTAGTACTCCTACATAGGAAGAGTGGTGGTGGGGGAGGATTGTCACATGTAGTCTCAGCTCCTGGCTCTTTGTACTTGTTTCGACTGTGTTGGATAGTGTTGGCTGGGAGGGGACAAAGGACTAAATGCCTCTGTCTGGTGGGTCTTTAGGGTAGCTTGACTGGTTTTCCAAATAGAGTTGAAATAGATTTTTTGCAGAATGTGTTAATGATGGTTGTCATGGGGATTCAGCTGAAAAGAAATATAAATAATAAAATTAAAGAGTTTCAGGCTGTGATCTACTGTCACTATTTATCTTTGTACTTTTTTCCCCCCCTCATTCACTGCATTTAAATTGGTCCTCACTCCAACAGCTTTGCTGGAAGCTGTATAATTACAGTCTTTTAGAAGAAAAATCTTTCACCTTTGAGTTATAATAGCTGCTTACGTGGATGAGAAAAAGTCATTGATTTGTTGGCTGATTGTGCTGAGAGGCTTGGGGACCTCTGGCCCAATATCTTACACAAATTATTCACAGTTCTGTAGGATGCCTCATTGGTGTACTTTGCACAGAGAAAAAAAGACTAAAAAGTCTGAACTGCTTTTCCAGCATCCATAGGGTCTTCTGGGGCCAGTGCTGAAACACTGATGAAGCCATGAGGACAACCCTGATTTTCAGATTGGAGCTGTTCCACAATAACCAGATATTTCATTTTACAGCACTATTTTAAAAATCTTGCTGCAACATTACACTCACTTTAAATGACTTACTAAATCTCCTAAAGTCAGGAGATAACATTTAGATAACGTACTGAGGCAAGCTCGAAAGCACATTAGCCTCTTTCGTTGGATTCATGCATTGCGTTTCATAAATAATTTCTTTTTTTTTGAGTGCAAAGATTTTTCTGTGAAAAAATGGCTATTTCTTTTTTGCCCCAAGCATTTGCAGAGACTGTTGTTATTAATGAAATAATTTTTCTACAATTTGGAATAGCAAAAGTACAGATTTATGTTAGGCTAACCTCCATAAAACCCACAAGAGATAACAGCTTATTCCTTTAAACATCCTGATTAAGTAGAAAACAGGTCAAGGTTCTTTTTATCTGAGTTTTTAGGGCTAATTTACAGGTTTGCAGCAAAATTTGAAGGAAGCTTGAGTGAAATGTGTGAATTAAATAATAGCATGCTAAAGTCATGTTAGAGATAACATTTTGGAAGAAAGAAAGCACTTATGATTTCTATATGCTTTAAATGTTTCAAAATGTCATTTTTATCCCAAGAATGACTGAGAAGATGACTTTCACGTGTTCTGTTCCCAGGATTTATTTGGAATTCTATTTGCTGACTGTAGTAACACCCATAAGGTTTTAATATTGTGACTTCTTTTCCTTTTTTCCTTTCTTTTTTTTCCTGATAATTATGAAGCTACATACCCATCAAACCCCTCTTTTCTGTTACATAGCCTATTTTCTGGCACATTTGATATGTGTACAAATACTGCATTAAAAAAATTCACACCATTATCCTCCTTCCTTTCACTCATACATAAAATGAAATATAATTTTTTCCTTAAATTAACAAATAAAAAATCACAAACATAATTAGTATAAAATCTGAATGCATTGAGGGAGAAAGTGTATGTGAGAACATAATCTTTTACCAACTAGAACATGCCAAATACTGCGTAAGAAGTCAGGGATTTCTCTGTTGTACAACTGTTAAAGTTCTGGAATCAAAGCCTACAGATCTATTTTCATTAGTAATTTAGAGGGTGCTCCCCTAATTTAGGTAGAGGAATGTATCTAAATTACTAATGGATTAAGTCAGTGGTTCAAGTCCAAGTTCCATTTCTGCATGGGTGGGAGCATTCCAGGTGAGTGTCTCCACAGTAGCCTACAGGGTCTTTATAATTCACTACTTCAATACAAAATCCAAACACTCAAATACTTTTATACGTTGACAATAGAGACAGTGACTTAACTAATGGCATTTCATGGACTTATTCCCCTCATGAGTGCTTGTGCAGCACTCTAAACTGTTCACAGGATGCAGTCCAGACCGATGGTTACTGCACCGATAGATAGAACTGGCTGAGCTGTGATTGCATTTGGAACATGTAAGAAAGGCCAAACCTGAGCCACCCACTCATCCACCTGATGGTTTACCCAGCTCAGGCCATGAATTTATTGCTGCGTGGGTACCTGGGTATATTCCTTCACACAGGGTCTCGTGGATAACTTTTCTTAAAATGGGATTGTTGATCCATACTGCGGAGAAACAACTGGCATTGTATGCATTTCTCATTTGAGGCAGGTTTCTCATCCAGAAGTGTATGCAATAGTGATTGTTGTACTTCAGGGAAAGCTTTTTTGAGATTGGTCACTGGTATTCTCAGACCGGTCTTGGGAACCGAATAGGAATTTTGGTGTTCCCAGTAAAGTAAGTGACCATCTTTTTGGTACAGAAATGCAGGATAATACAATCTCTATCTTTAGTACAGTGCAGCCCAAGAATAGAGCTCCTTCATTTCTCACCCCTACTCATTTACTCATCCCCATATACTTAATATACTATGAGTCTGGGATGGTAATACTAGGTTTAGTTAGTTGTTATTTTATCTTCGTGAGTTTAGTCTCATGAAATTCCAACCTGTGAAATGGAAACAAAAGCTCCCTGAGCTAGTCTCTAAACAAGTTTTACAGATACAAATACAGTCAGAGTGTTAAAAGCCCACAGCAGCAAATAAGCACTTTTTCATACAAATTTTACAAAATGAAAGTTTTTTAGCCTGGAAGTAAAAAAAATCATTTTTTCTCCTGTACTTAAAGAAAATAGGAAAACCCGCTTCCACTGATGCTGTGTGTGTGTGTGTGTGTGTTCTGGAGCAGCAAAACCCTTTACTGGTGACAATGTAAAATAAAAACCTCTCATATGAATACTTAATACATGTAAATGGCAGGAATGATGGTTAGGCCGTGATTTATTGTATACCAAAGAACAGATACGCAGATGTGAGGGGAAGCCACCCACTGAAATATCCATTCTGTATTCATATTTCAGTTCTCAGAGATTCATACTTCCAAGCATTAAAGCTCAAAGACTTCTCTTGATGAACATCTTTTTATAGTCTCGTCATACTCATGCATAATGAGACTTGAGATACTGTCAGTCATCTTCATTTATCCTCTGCCTTTGTAATTGCTGTGTATATTTTACCTGCTTTAACTCAGCGTACATTTTCAGAATTTTAATGTGTCTACGAGTAATGGCTGGGAGCAGCAAAAATGTAATTCAGGGATGGGCCTTCTGTGTTTTGGAAAGTACCTTCTTTCCTGACATTATGTCCTACAGACTTTTGTCTACATTATATATTGCTCATCCTAGGAGGATTCCTAATCTTATCACAGACGACCAGGTGTATGAGGATAGATGTAGTAAAGGAAGATGTTTCTGCTTCAGATGTTTCATTTTCAGGCAGCACAAACAGGGATTTGCAGCTTGTCACTTCAGTTTTGCTGGAGCAACGCTCTGACTCAGAGTCCTGCTGACTGAGAACAGAGACGTCAGTGCTCAGTAAACCTTCTCGCATGCAGAAAGGGCTGACTGGATATAAACAGGGTTCTGTAGATGTAAATGTCTGCCTGGATTTTCCTACCTCTTGTACCACGCCTGCAAATTTCTGGGGGGAGTGATCGCTGGGTGACCAAAGCCATTTGAGGCAGGTTTGCAGTGTTTAACAACAGAGCTCAGCTGCGTGGGATGATCTCCTTGCACCTTGTGGGATGGCAGCAGCCTGCATTGCCTCTGCCTTGCTGATGTACAGGTGACACTGCAAAATCATCCATGCTGCAATCACACAGGGGACACCCTCCTCCATTTCTACTTAGAGTCATCTTGGGGCACTTCTGAACTGTATTTTTCAGCTATACGTAGGTCATTTTATGTGCTGCTGTTACATGTAAGATGTACATGTGTAAGATGCATACACACTGTATCAAGGCACAAACGCACCTTTGAGATTGTCAGTACCATCCAGACCTGAATGGATGATATAACCCTTGTTCATCCTTATTAGTCAACAAAATCTATGCTCACACACTGCCACTTGCACCAGCAGGAGTGGTGGCTCTTCAGCACCCAGGATTTGCACAAATATAGCTGGTATAGAAATATTTTATCAGGCGTTAATCTGTCCCCATGGTGATGAGCATATATTTTCACAGTATAAAAAGCTGTCAAAAACAAGCACTTGCATGTTACATATTATTCAATGTTGGAGTCTATTAGCTTACCAGTTGGTTGATTTGGTGATATTTAATTTTTTTTCTTTTATGGAAGGCTGAAAAAGCAGAAGGATTTATAAGACTTCCAGACTTCAGTGTGGATCGAGCAATTGAATGCAAAAAAAAGCAGTAAGTTTATCTCTTATTCCCAGTTTTGCATGATTTTTTACAGCATTACAAGGAATGAATCTCAGTAATCTTTGACAGTGAAACTGTGGGGAGTTCTTCTGTGTTGTATAAATCATGAGATATTAATTGAGCTACGGAAAGAAAACCATATTGCAAAAATATTTTTTAAAAATCTCTCCCAGATATGCTTTGCTAAAACCACAAACAAAAACAACAGATCAGTGTGC
Organism: Rhagologus leucostigma; assembly: GCA_013397725.1. Classification (NCBI taxonomy): domain Eukaryota; kingdom Metazoa; phylum Chordata; class Aves; order Passeriformes; genus Rhagologus; species Rhagologus leucostigma. The sequence continues at coordinate 324,622 of VZTD01002352.1, forward strand.
CAAATGCTTTCTTTTTTTTCCTCCTTTTTTTCGTTCGCTGCTTTTGAGTAAGCTATAGTTCTCAGATGCCCCCTCTTAGTTGAGGAGGTCAGCAGTGGTGCAAGTGATGATGCTTCTTTCCAAGCCTGGACTATTCTTTAGGCTGCTGTGGTGAAACTGAGCTTGGGCTGTACTTGAAGCCTTTGGTTGTGCAGGGAAATATTTTCTTTAGCGGGGTGCACATCTGAAAATATTCTCTCCAAACTCCACATGCAGCACTGACTTCCAGCTGCTTCTGAGCACACTTCAAAGGTTTGGAGGGGTGTTACTGTTGTTCAAAGTTATAAAGCTCAGCATGATTTTAATTGTGTCCCTCAAGAGAAAGCCTTCATTCTTCTTATGGACAAGTCAGAAGAGTCAGTCACTGTTCACCCACTGTGTGCTGCTTGTGATTTTAGTGTATCATGTCCCTTCCTTCAGCCATCAGTTTTCCATGCTGTGGGGTCTTAGCCTGATTGCCCACTCATGGAAGCTGTTCCATATCTTGGGTCACTACTGGTGCTTTCTCCAAACCTTTTTCAGGTTTCAGAGCTGGAGGAAGCAAAACTGCACATAGTATTTGAATAGTGGGAAAACAACGGGATTATGTAATGGAATAATGGAAGCCTTTGTTTTATTCTTTATTCCTTCCTTTTTAGTTCCTGTAGTTTATAATCTCTGAATACTGTGTGGCCTAGGAAATGAGCTAAAAATAGAATAGAGTTTTAACGAAAGAGCTAAATTGATGGACAAGCTAATCCGGATTAATACAGTGGACCGAATAAATATTTTAAATAATTCATTTAGCTACAATTTTTTCTTTCTTACGGAAACCAGTTTTCTTCATATCTCTTCTATTTTTCTTTTCCTGAAGTGCTATTAAGATCAGCCACCCACAGATCAAGACATTTTATTTTGCGGCAGAAAATGTTCTGGAAATGAACACGTAAGTAGGAGCAACTGGTCATGTTTCATCCTGTCTCATGAATGAGAACACCCTTTGAAAGTTCATTCTTTCACTGTCAAGCAGTTGACAAAGTTATTTGAGGAATTACAGAGTCCAATTTTTCTGGTCACTAAATGGAAGAAAACTATTGCTCTTTTTTCACTAATTGTAATTGAAATCAGAATTGCATAATTAGCCCAATTTTGATACTAATTTTCCCAACATTTTCTGGTATAAATCCCTTTCTGTTAGAGAGGTGCTAAGATTTGATAGCAAGTACATCACCTTGGAAGAAGTGAGGTGAGAAAGGAAGGAGAGGGAAAAGCTTAGCGTAGTTTCGTCCCAGAAATGATCTAGGACTAGAATATAACAGTTTCTGATTTCAGAGTATCACATCAGCTAACAAGGAGGGTTAGAGGGATAGAAAGAGCTGTTTCTTTAACGCAAATGTGTATTAACTTCAGCACCAAACTACACTGTAGTTGAATGATCCTCATGATAGGTCAGAAGTTTTCTTTCCACAAATGTTCAGAAGAATAGCAGCCAGACAGTTTTTAACGGAAGAAGTAAAAACGAATGAATGCTACCATTTTAGAAACTACTGAGCTATCAGAAAGATATTATTTTCTGCTGATCCAATTTTGGCTGATTTAGATGTATCTCCTATCTTTGCCTTTTCTGCTTCAGACTACAGTCTGTTCTCTACCCTATCGCATTAAATGGCCAAATACTGGATACAAAGCAGTGCAATTTAAATGGGAGGAGAGCTCCTATGACAGTCAGGTCAGGATTGTAATCATGGCTGTACTGGAGATCTTTGTGAGATTTTTCACAGGGCATTGACTACTCATTCTCTCTATAAACAGGAGACCTCATACATATTTACCACAATGGAAAAAGAGAGAGGTTGAGAGAATGTGTGTGACCTTCTGAAAGGTCTATAGAATACAGAAATGTACAATATTACAGTAGTGTATGTACATAGCTATGTATTAATAAATCTGTAATCTACAGATGCCCACAAGTAAAGAAGAAAAGAATCTGTTGCCCTTTGCTAGTTTGGAGCAGCATGGAGCATTCTGGTGGGGAGATAACCATCCATTTCTGTGTTCCTGCATTTCCTACCAGAGCTCCTGAATGGAGTGACAAGTTCCTGAGGCAGATAGGATGAGGATGGCTGAGAATAAGGGACTGCTGGACAGGAATATTTACCCTCTGTAGAGAGGGTAACCCTGGGTGAGAGAGAAGAGATGGAAGGACCTATGGAGAAGGAAAATTAGAGCTAGTGAAGGATATTAGTGAGTGCTGACAGCCAGTTTGGAGCCCAGTTGGAAATTCTCATGTGAGAAATGTTTAGTATCCCGTGAATGAGCGATTGAAATCTATGCAGGTGTCTTAGCTCTTATGCCCCCGGAATGATTTTTTTCAAACTCCACTTCTTGAGTAAATTTCATTTCGGCTTAAAGCTAGGTAGCCTAGTGTTAGAGCAGCCTGCACTGTGCTATTCTAAGACCTCACTGTTGCAACTGATGATGTTTTCCTTGGCAAAGCATAAAATACATGCATTTAATACATAAAGTACACGCATACTCACGCATATGTCAAAACAGACTAAAAGACATCTGTTCTCTTGGATCCAGTCCTGCAAATACGTGTGTGAAGGGTTCCAGTGAACTCACTGGAGCATTTGTGTGTGTTGAGTTTCTGGTGTGCATAAATGGTTGATGGATCATGACCTTTTGTAACTCTTCATGCATACATCTATAAATGCATATACCTGCACATATATATCTATTAAATCAACAGTGAATTTATTAACACAGTCATTTGTTCCGCTAATTTATCATGTATTTGCTATTGTCATGCACACATGAAAAGTAAAGGCATGCTGACTAGCTGCATGCATTTAGCTGACCAGTTGTACATAGTTATTAGTGACTTGTCTGCCTTCGTCATTAATGAAGTCCCAAAATTTTTTATCAAATTTTTCCTTGTTAAGGTTGGTTTTCATTTAAAAAATCATTCTGTTAGAATTAGCTGTCAGAAAAAAGTCAATGGACTACTCTTACAGAAATGACACTTTGTTTTTCTGAATTGTTTGTGGCTCTGTTGTTCATACTGCAGTCTAAAAGTGCAGTTACTTTGATGCTGATCTCACTAGCAAATTTCTCATTGCTTTAGTAAAGCCAAAATCAGAGTGGGGATTTTTCCAGGAATGAATTCCTGCCTTTCATACTTTCTCTATTTATGACTTGAGTTTTAGTCTTAAAAGCTTGAGCTTTTTCAGTTGTTAGATAGTTAAAATCTGGATAGATCTGAATGACCTACAGACAAATGTAATATACAAAAAGTATAACAAGGGAATGTTTCTAGCACTGGAAAAATGCAGCCACCTAGGAAGATAAGTGAAAAGAACCCTGTTAATAGATTAAAACAACACAGGAAGTGAGACTTACTAAAACCAAAAGTACACAGCAAGGTGAAGAACATGGTATGTTATGATCAAAAATTTGGTTTCAAGTGGCACAGACTGTGCTGCAATAGTTTTGGCCAGGGCAGCTGACATCGTCTTCTACGGCTCCCATGCCTTTTGCTTCATCTCAGGTGAAAGATGACACCTCAACAGCTGGACTTAATCACTGACATGGTGTTATAGCACAAAGACTTTTCTTTAGTTTCCACAAATGCGACTCCTGGGTCATCAGTAGTACCTTTTTCCAGTAGCAAGGAAAGAAGATGTCCCAAGCAATAATTCTGTTCACTACAGGGAATATTAATATAGAGGTGACTGGTGTCTTTCTAGAAGATGATCTAAGAAATAGAAACTGTGACATTTAGTTTTCAGGCTAATGAAAACAGATGTGGTGATGTAGAGCACAACTGAAAGGAGCAAAACTCTGTCTGAAGAGCATGTGAGTGTCTCTGATTCTGTGTTCCCTCTGTTTCAAACACAGGTGGCTAAGTAAGCTGGGGATGGCTGTAGACCCTCAGGCACCAAACGGGAAGAATGAAGAAGGTATGCTCCTAACTGGTTTCAGCGTGTAACTACATTGTGTTCTTCACAGTTTTTGTTTGGCCAAATTTTTGTCAGCTATTTTCTTTCTTTTAAACTATCATCTTGGGTCTGTCTACTGTCTGAGCTCAGAGAAACCGTATTGTCACGGCACAGAGTAATCACAGGAAAAGAAAAAATGGTGAGAAACAGTGTGAGTGAGAGACGCTCGGTGATCTTGTCGGAGGTGTGTAACTACTTTCTGGCAGTCTGCTGGCTTGCTAAGCCTACCAAGTGTGAAGAGGAACAGGTGTGCTGCTCTGGGTTTTGAGCTGGTGAGTTATATTACAGGAGTAGTGCTGCGGTATGGTAGTGTGCAGGCCTTGGAACACCTCTGCAGACCCATCCCTACTGTGTCCTCCGGTCCTGAGGGTTTAAATAATCGCAATATTTGGGGACGAGGTGTGGTACTGCTATTCTGGAGCCTACAATTTGTTTCAGAGCCAAGCCCAAGAGTTCATTACGGAATGAGAAACTTTAAAAGTTCCCAGGCAATTTATTTATTGTCTTAATTTGCACACTGACCTAATATAACTCTTCGGTGGGTGAACACCTGCACTCAAATCACAAATCTGGGCAGAGGAGCTGGTTTAGAATGAGAAGTGCTATGGGTACTATTATGTTACCAAACCAGGAATGGGCTCTAACCTGAGAAATATGTGTCATCATCCGGGCTTTTAACTCCCTGAGGAATATATGTCATCATCCAGGTTTTTAAGGCTCCATTTTTAGAGTATTGGTACTCAGTGCCATTTTTAGAACTGCTGAGCTTATGAAGGAGCTGTCACTACAAAGAACAAACTGGTATTTGCAGTAGTATGAACACTTAGGTAATGCAGCCTGTTTTGTCTACTCAATGAAATGTTCCTCTCTGCATCCCTTCTGCTTTATCACAAAATTCAAGCTTGTGGTTTATGTCCAGGCTTGGGACATGTAATTACAATATTGATTAATTTGATTTGGTTCCATTTATGCTCTACCATTAAAAGCAGCTTTGGGGTTGGTAAACACAGATACTACTGATTCGTGGAGAATTCAGCAAGTCTCATCAGTTTGTTTGTTTTCAGTTCACAGTTGTTTCTTGTCAGGAAACTTGTTAATTCCCACACGATCTAATTTCTCCTGCCTATGTCCTCTTCAAAGCCAACTTTATCAAAACACTTTAAGATAAAGGGCTATATTGTACACTAGATTGTGTAGCAAGAACTGCAAGATACATGTACTCAGGGAGGAAGTGTGTAAATATGTTGTCCATCTTTTCATGAAGGGAAGAGGTTGATGCAAAATGAGAATGGCCAAAATTTTATACATTAAACCGATTTTTTTAAGCCTCAAAAAATGTGATACTGGTTGTATTGGCAAAATCAAGAATTTTGAAGCAATACAAAATGAGTCATTCCACCAATCTTAATTTTTTTAAAAAAAGTCCAAAAGATACAAAATAATCCACTGAATAACCTCTGCAGCAGGTTATCTAATAACCTTGCAATAACATAACATAGCCAATATTTCTTCAGCTTTTAAAGCTAGTGGCCCATTTCCCCTTCAGAAAAAGGCCCTCTGACTCTGGTGCCAAACACCTCCTTGTCCTCATGCGTGTTTTGTCACAGGTGATCCAGCAGCTGCCTTCAGTGTGGATACAGCACCCACTGGTGCCTGGGTGGACGTGTCCTTACAGAAATATTGCTATGTTGCATAAAATTGTTGTCACTACCCACAGTCACTTCTGTTCCTGCTGACCAGTTCTTCTTCTCTGTATCACACACCATAATTCTTCAGAAGTCTTGACTCTTTTTATGGCATTTCTTGAGTATTCATGTACATTCTGTGCATTCTAACACCCCACTCCCCTCACCATTTGCCTATTTAGAGTATCAGAAACAGCCGTTGATTCTTTTTTGGTTCTTCTGTATGCCTAAAAGGGGAGCTGTAGAAACAACAGGATTTTTACTAAGAGTTACTCAAAAAGGCATTCATAGAGTCTTAGAATTTGATATAGGCCTTATTGCAGCCAGTTTCATTTCTTCATGCTTAGATGTGGCAGTATATATTTCCAGTAAACAGAAGAGCATCTATGCTACTCAAAACCCCTACAGTTCTACAAAGAGTACAGGGAGAAAAAAGTAATGAACCTCTGAAAGTTTCTCTTTGTCAACATGTTAGAAAATTCTCTCTCATGCAAAAAATTCTTCTTTCTTACAGCTTTATTCTCCTCGCTCTGTGCTTATTAACCACTTCCCCCCCCTCCCCCCAAAGGCATGCACAAAAATAAAGTGTATGGGTATTAAATGAGTTAATTTTAGATGAAATAATCTCAGGTGACTGTCCAGAGACCATGCTAGCACACTGCTTTCTAGTGGTGTGAGCCCCTGAAGTCCAGCTCTAATGGGATACTCCCTGAACTTAAGCAACCCGTGCTCTCTGGGGCAGAGCTGGACAGAGGTTCTCAGACAGCACAAGCTGCTGAGTGCATGTGGCCAGCAAAGGGCAGTACTGGATCTCATGGAGACCGTAAGGGTAGCCCCTGTTCTGCGACCTTTGGCACTGGCTTGAGTTGTCCTCATTAAGCTGCCACTTTGTCTTTGCCAACTCTCGCATCCCCAGCTCAGTGGGGTGGAGACGAGTGCTGTCACCCAGCACACGTGATGCAGGGCAGGATACAAGCACTTGCTCCTGTAGAGGTTGCACCTGTGCTGGAAGATTTAGCAAAAGTGACGTTTGTGGCCTTTCAGTGCATAAAGAGGGCCCGTAAGAAAGATGGGGGCAAATTTTTAGCACGGCATACAGGACAAGGGGTAATGGTTTTACACTAAGAAAGGGCCAGTTTAGACGAGATTTTTAGACTTTAATTTTTTACAGTGAGGTTGGCAAAACACTGAGACAGGTGGCCTAGAGAGGTGGCAGAAGCTCCATCCCTGGAAAGCTGCTCTAAGCAGCTTGGTCTTGTTGAAAATGTTCCTGCTCGTTGCAGAGAAGGTGGACTATGTGACCTTTTAAGGTCTAACCCAAACCAAACTATTCTATGATTCTATGATTTTGTCCAGTGTTTGCTGTTGCCAGGTCCTGGGCATAAGAACCAGCAACATTCTGCCTGCCTTTTTCTGTGTATAATTTTATCAATGATTATCACTTAATTTAATCCACTTTTAAACAAATTTTAGAAAATGTTTTCACCTGCTGCACAGATAGTTGAAAGAAATAACAGCATAACTGCCTCTGAAACATGTCAAGACATATTGAGGCTCTTATCAGTTTGTTTTTGTTAAAAAAAAAAAAAAAAAGAAGAAAATTAGCCTGCTAGGGTAGTCCTGCTGTGTTTGCTTTTGGTGCTACCTCTTCATATGTACTGCTGTGCCGTATGGTATGTCTATGTGAGTTACCATGTGTGACAAAAGACTCTCACAAGGCTGCTCTATAGTTTCCAAAGCATGATATGAACAATCTGTTTACTGCAAAATGGCAGCCAAACCCCCAATGCCTGTTGCTAGCTCCAGGAAAACTTACTGGTTACAGAGATTGAGGGATTGCCTCCATTACTCACAACAGCTCTTCCTAACTTCTACTGCAAATGAAACTTTTCTTTTAAAGGCTGCAAAGAGAGTAAAAAAACCTACCACAAACGTACCAGTGAAGCTACCTGGAGCAGTGCGCCCAGTGTTTCCTGTCACAGAAAATTAACAACTATTTTTTTTACTTAAAGAAAAAAAAAGTTACCATGAAGTAGTGTAGCATTACCGCAAGTGGGTTAGGAGACACTGAGTTGTTAAAATGTGGTCCTAAGTCCAGAACACCCTACTTGGTGACCTTTGGTTGCCACAGAGCTGCAAGGAATAAATACGTTGGTCTAACTCTTTATTTTTGCTCATTTTCCATGTCTACCTCAGAATGCTACAGTGAAAGCGAACATGATGATCCAGAAATAACAGACACACCACCTCCACCCTACACAGTCCAGACACCACCTCCTCCTTCGGTAAGTCTTCCAGTAATCACCTTGTTTCTTGCAAGCAGGTTGAAACAAAACTCTCTTGAGGTGGTGGACTCCTAGGAATAACCTAAAACCGTGTCTGGAAATGTTCACCCTGTGTTCCTGTGAAATGTCTATGCACTGACCACCTGTCCTGTGGCAGAGCACGCAGTTATCACATCCTGCACCACAGGCAGCTTTGCACTGTAAAAGATCAGCTCCTTCCTATTTATCTTGCTGGAGAAAGGAAGGTGTCATTCTACCCCATGCACAAACTGTGTCTTTTCTTTACAAGATTTTTAACACACTGCTATAAGCTGTTTTTTTCATACTATTCTCTCTTTTTTTTCAATCCATCCTGAAACTGCTCTCTTTTTGTGACCCTAGTAGCTTCATCCAACAGCTCTGCATTTATTTATTTGAGTGAGCTGTTTTTAAGACTGCTGAATTTGAAGCTGCTTTTGTAGCAGTGAAGAAAAGTGAAGGGAAAGAGGCCTCTTCACACAGTGATAAAATCTGGTTTTCTTCCTCTACCTCTGAAAAATAGACTATGAAAAAAGAAAACAGGCATTGTTCCAAAATATATGTAGCATATTGTCCCAGAATATTCCTTCATGTCTCACTTCATTTCATAAATTAGAATAAGCGCTATGCACCCCCATGAGTCTAATCAAATTGACTTGCCTAATTATTATCTGCTTCTTGCCCTATTAATCTTGTTTCTATATCATTGTTTTTCCCACTGATCTCATTGCTCTTACATGTGCTTTAAATGGATTTCTAAAATTTTCTTTAATTTTTAAAAATTTTTTCTTTTTTTTTTTTTTTAAGTAAAGAGAGAAAAAATGTTAATTTGCTGTGACACGTAGCTTCACTAGTAGGTTTGGGGTGAGTTTTTTACCTCTCTTTGCAGCCTTAAATGGAAAGTTTCATTAGTAGTAGAAGTCAGGGAGAGCTGTTGCGAATAGCAGAGGCAATCTCCTAATCTCTGTAACAAGTAAGTTTTCCTGGAGCTAGCAACAGGCATTGGGGGTTTGGCTGCCATTTTGCAGTAAACAGATTGTTCATATCATGCTTTGGAAACTATAGAGCAGCCTTGTGAGAGTCTTTTGTCACCACATTTTTAATTAAAAAAAAATTTTCCATTAAAATGGAAAGTCAAATTTACTTAATTCTGTGTTTAGAAATGAGTGATCTGCTTTGGGCTGGTAATACAGCTGAAATAAGGAATCCTGAGTTCAAGCCTTTCCCTTCAGTAGCTGAAAGTGAACACTGAGAGGTGTGCAGTAATATACTTAGTACTACATGTTCTCATTGCATCTCGTGGAAGGGAAGTGTCTGCTGCCTCACTGTTGTGGTACAAGTTCCTCTGTGGCATGCTGAAATGACATCCAGTAGCTGGGGTGGGCACAGGAGCAGCAAAGCAGGAGCAAATCTGAAATATACAGATGAGCTAGAGAAGCTTGTGCAATCACAGGCATTAGTAAAAGGAGATGTCTCACAACATAGGGTTGCCTGTCTGGCAATCTCTAATTAGCTCACATAAAGCTGGGATAGTGCACGTCACACTGTCACCCACTTGCCCCCCTAATTTTCAGCCAGATAAGTCAGTCTTCACTTCCTCTCCTGAAACAGCTAACGTTTATCACTAGAACAATCTGCCTGGCACTCGGGGGTGTGAGGCGTTCACTGCTGTAGAACGTGATTCTTTACTGCCTGTATTATCTGGAAGTTAAATGTGACTGAGTGGCTATAAATATCAGAGAAAAGAAGAACTTTGGCAATGTGTCTCCTGCAGTTATTCTGGGCCGTGGGTCAGTTAATGAAGCATCTTGAATTTTATACCTCAGTGGCTTGCCTTTAGGAGGCTGTAGATGTCTTTTCCGTCTGCTCGCCTCTGGTTGAATGCCTGTATTTTTCCAGATGATGAGTTTTAAACAGGTGCTGTTTTTCAGTTTTCCATTTTACTGGTTTCCTGCTGCTTGTTGGTCTGCTGCTGCAGAGGCAATCTCTGGTTGTCTCCTTCCCATATGCTCCTCTTGAGTGCTGGCCTCCATGTCTTGGCAGGGAACACCTGGGAGGCAGGCAGTGGTGCAGATGCTGAGGGATCCTGCTTTATCAAGGTTTCCGTTGAAGGTTGTCTTCCCTTCAAACTTTACCTTTGTCAGCTGGTTTTCCTTCTTCTTATCCCTTAAAATCCCATCCCTTGTGGACAAAGGTTAGTGTCTCCTGAGGAAAGGTGTCATCTTTTCACCCCAGAACTGGCCACTGGAATAAGCTCCACTTGCTGTGGGTGTGTCCCACACCTTGCTTACATAGTGAGTAGGAACAGCTCTGTTTGGCTGCCAGTCAGAGTCTTCTTTTAAATACTGTATTTAATACCCCTTTCACTTCTGGACGAGTGCTGAAACAAGAAAAACACTGGGAAAGGACTGGGAAAATGCAGCTTCTACTAAAAACTGAATTCTAGGATTGGAGCCTGTGGTTGTCTCAGGGAATGCTGGTTAAGCACTGCTCGCTGCCATTTGTTGCAGAGTTCTTGAACCAAGCTGTGAAATCTCAAAAATGTGGTGGATTTGGGTTCATATTCTGTGGGTACAGCACTTGGCCTGCTTCAAATTGCTGCTGGAAGTGACACTCGTCCTGACAGCTCAGTGTCGAGAATGTCACAGGCATTGACTGCAGTTAATCTCTTTTTATTGTTTTAAGCAGAAAGGTCTCCAAACTTCTTGACATCAACTCCAAACCAAAAACTATTAGTCTGGAAACTAACAGACACCCAGGCGCAGGCTCTGTTACATTTCAGAACAGTGCAAACACTTTGCTGTACTTCTAGCAAAAGTTTATACTTGCTGTTCTATTCTCTGCTGACTCAAACCTTCTTGAGATTTGCAGAAGAAACAAGTAGTGATCATGAACTTTCCATGTGTATGCATGGATTTGGGTACTGTGGAAGAAAAAAACAAGTGAAGAACAAGTAAATTATAATATCTGTAGAACAAAAGTTAAACTGACCACTCGCATTAATTTGTCCACGTGTGAATGGATTTACAGTTCAAAAATCAGCAGATATGTTGGGACAATAGATGGCAGAAGCGGCCAAAAAAGCAGTTGAAGAGTTTCGGTCATAATTTTTCTCTAAAAAGTATCTAGAGACTCATTAATCTCCAGTGAAATTGTTATGATCTGGTTTTTAATATATCCCCAAATGGAAATTTATTATCATATGGATGATTGCAAAACTTCCAAAGGAGTCACTCAAATAAGTTAGGTAAACATGTGTCGTGCCAAAATAGAAACAAAACACAGCACATATGCAGGGAAAAAGAAACACCTTCTGGCAGTTGTATTTATTCTCACCCATATTTTTTAATTAGCACACAATGAAAATGAAAACAAAACTGTATTCCACTCAGTGAGGCACAGTCTTCAAGTCTTCATTTCATTTTTTTTCTCATGGACAAATGCCAGAAAAATAGAGGTGAAATCTAATATCTTCCTTTCCTGGCTTTGAACAACTGAAATTAGACCATCTACACCATGTGGGCAAGAGCTTTTACTGTTTGGTTATTCTGCTTGAATTTACAAATGCTTCAACAATTTGTCATTGTGATAGGAGCTCTTAGATTAAATGCTTCATATCACCTGTGTTCCCAAGGGTGTTTTTTGGCACTCATAGTTTACTACAGCATCTCCTTGTCCTTTGCTTGAGGATGCACATGTGAAGGTTTCTATTTTAGAAACAAAACCACACCTGAAACACAGTGCTGTAGTTCTCATAGAGGAATATAGATGTCTGGGTCCTGCAATGTTTGGAACAGTCCTAGGGGAATTGCGAAAGGACTAGAGAGCCTGTCTTATTAGGAATGGCTGAGAGAGCTGGGTTTGTTCAGGCTTGAGAAGAGGAGGCTCAGGGAAGACCTCATTTTTCTCTACAACTCCCTGAAAGGAGGTTGTAGCCGGGGGATGGGGAGGGGCGGGTCCAGTCTCTCCTGCTGTGCCTACAGTGAGAGGGCTGGAGGAAATGGCCTTGAACTGAGACAGGGGAGATTCAGATTTGATGTAAGACAAATTTTTTTCACCATTAGGGTGGTCAGGGATTGGAATAAGTTGCCCAGGGAGGTGGTGGAGTCACAATCCCTGGAAGTGTTCAAGACGTGTCTGCGTCTGGTGCTGGATGATGTGGTTTAGGGATTTAGGGGTTGCAGTGCAGGTGCTGGGTGGATGGTTGGACTGGGAGATCTTGAAGCTCTCTTCCAACCTTGACAATTCTATGATTCTATGAATGGCTTTGAAAATTTACAGAAGTGAAGAGGCTGCTATAAACAAATAGTACCCACAGTCTGATATAGGTCCTCCTCATCTTCTGAATTGACTGCTAGTTACGTGATGCAGCTGTGTTAGAAGCACAAGAAGACTTTGCTGTTTTTAATATAAGAAGGATGTGGTATACATTACAGTATAAGACACTGAATTGCGTAAGTTTATAAAACATAACAAAAAAAATGTTACTCTTGGTTTGGTTTATTTGAATAAAACTTATTTCTGGTTTACTGGGTTATAAATAGGTATTCCAGGCTAGTCCCTTTACTGTGTTTGCAGCTTTTCCAGGTTTCCCTAGCAACACCCTCTCAGTAATTTTCAATATTTTCAGTCTAGTTATCATCTGTTTTAATCCCTACACATATCTATTCTACATAAATATTGAGAACAGAAACTTGCCAGAATTGTGGTCCATCAAGTCTGGTATTCTGATACTCGCATTGGCCAATAGGAGATGATTTGAAGAAGGAATAAATTTCTGCAGTAGTCAGGAATCTGGCTTTCATATCACCATGATCTCATCACAATTTCTGATAGTTTCTGCTGATCCTTCTTGTCCTGGTGAATGATTATCCCTTGAATGGACTAGGAAAAATAGTTCTTTACTGTGCTTCAGTGCTTGGGACCCCTTCTGTCTATCTCTGGTTATTGCATTGGTGGAACTGTTGAGTGCTTCAAAACAACTACTTGTTCAGTGGTTAATTTGGGGTTTTTCTTCAACACTCTTGATGAGATTGATAAAGTGAAGACAAATTAAAGAAAGAAGGTGAGTGTGAGACCTAGCATGGGAAGCTATATTCAACACAACAGTTTTCCTTGGTCTTTGTTTCTAGGCATTGACAGGTTTGTATCTGTTTTTCCTTTGGCTTTGTTGTGGCTTGGTTTCTGAAGTTACTGCTCTGTAGGAGGTTGATTGCCATACCCCAGGCTTGTTCGGATAAATAAGTAACCAGATTACATCAATTTTTGGTCACTTAGCATTTCAGCTGCATATCTATATATAATATAGAACCTAGAAACAGGAATAACTTGTAAATAATTTTTCTTTTTTCTTCTTCCCCCTCATCCCTCTCTCCTTTTGTTTCTGGAAAGCAGGATCAGCAGAAGTCATCATTCACCTCAACTCTGTCAAGTGAAGCATCGTGTTCTCTCTCTTCTCCTGAAAGCACTTGCAACTCCCAAGAATCATCGTCTTCCTTGACATCCAAAGTGGTTTATTCTGAGAGGCAGTCCTGGCTTGACCTGGTTAACAGCTCTGCCACGGAAGAGGGTGATCAGCCTTTAACATTCTGCGTGCAGATTCATTCTGATGAGCCGCCAGAAGTGGTCTGTGGAGATGCAGCAGAAAGCCAGGAAGTCCGGCTTTCCGAACCCAATGGAGGATCCCAGACCTCTTACTTAAGTGCAGACACACATTGTCTAGCTGTGCCAGATGCAACAGGACAGCGATCACTAGCCAAAGGTGAGGTAATGAGAGAGGAGATTTTTGCTGCAGAGCCATACAGTATGAGAGTTATGGATTTCCTTAACTTCCTTCTCCTTCCTTCCTCTATATTCTCCACTGAAGAGTTTTCCAGTGACGCATCATTTATAACAAACATTTAATTTATTGCACATCAAATATATAACCTAGTATCTGCTTGGTAGGTACCTCTACAACTCTTCTCAAATTGTATCTATACATTAGATCATAATCTCTATATATAAATCTAGCATAGATATAATTTTATTAACAGTCTTTATTTCAATGCAGATGTTTTTTATCAGTTAGGACTGAATCAAAATGTTAACAAAGTGTGTCACAGAATGGACACCGTAACCAAAATGGAGTATGTTGGAAATACTGAACATGGGGTTAGGTGGTTCCAATTTTACAAATAAATGTACTTGCATTTACTCGAAGTACATACTCCCTATTTGCTCCATTAAGCTTCATTGTAATCAAGAGAAAACAACTGAAATCTTGAATCAGAAAGTCTATTAAGACTGGATTTTGTTTAAGTGAATAGGTATCTGCACAGTATCCTCCTACTGAAATGTACTGCTAATTGAAAAAGGTGGCATAGTTCCAGAATTTGGTCATTGTTACTGTTCATAACCCTCCTGTGTAGCGAGGAAATATCTCCCGCCTTTTGAGCAAAGCCGCTTCTTTCTGAATTAAAAGCAGTTAAAGCCTAAGAGTTGTTCCTGGCATACAATTATTCTGCCTAGAGGGGTAATACCTAAGGGAACAACAACATTTCTGTGCATCAGCTCTTCCCACGATTCCAAATCCTTGTAAAGATTTGAAATGAGTACTTCGTTGCTGAGAGAGAAGGGATGTATCAGCACAATGCAAAACAAAAGCGCATCTAAAAGCTTAGGCTGAAGGTAATGCAATGGAAAGAAACTGCTCTGGAGTTGCTGGGAACTCAGGGTCTTTCTCTGTAGGTGAACTTGACACTGAAAGATGACACTATAGGGCACATTAGTTACATTGTCAGTCCCTGTATATTTTTATGAATATCAACACTTAGCAAGTTGGCTCCCCTTTATGTTGTTATACCTTCTTCTGATTTTACAAAAAAAAAAAAAAGAAATTAATCAAAATTCAGTTTTTATCAAAAGTCAAAATTAACTCAGTGTTTTATGCCCACCTTCATTATCCATTTTCTTGGCTTCTCTGCTAGAAAATTCTGCAGCAAAGGAGATCAGAAAGAATTAAAATCCAGAGTGAGCACATGTGCTGTTTTTACGTATTGGAAAAGAGTGCTGTGCTTTGAGACCGTTACTGTGAAATCTAATTCCCCTAATTCTGGCTTTGCAAGTTGTTAATAGGCTGGGGCTGGCAGAAATGGAGTCCCTAATGAAAATGTCACAAAGACATATTAAATATATTGTTTTCTGTAATTTTACCTTCTGGGTTAAATTTGACAAAGTAATGTCTTTGGAAAACATTACTAGGGACATTCAAGTGGATTGTTGGAACGTAGGTTGTAAATGGCATAGTGGCTTATAGATCCTATTGACAAAGATTCAGTGGTTGCTCTTCAGAAATCTAAACTTTTGCTTAGAATATGTTACTCTGGTATTGTAAGAAATCCTGCAATAATGCTTAGGTTACTGCTTTCCATCGTAATGTAAGGGTGACAAATACTTTTATGGATGGTCATAGAATTAAATTAGCATGACACATTCATAATCACTTATAGTTTGATAGTCTAAATCACACTAACCAACAAAAATAGGGTTACAATGTAAATCAAAGCACATTTTGGTATATTTCTGCCATGTGCAAGGTGGTTTAATTTTGCTAAGATTATTCCTGGGGAAATTAATTCTTCTGTTGCTCACTGCTTAGTTGATGGGCAACCCTGATGGCCGAACACAGAACACTTCCATCCTAACCAGAGTGGTAATCGCTGACACAATTCCAGAAATAGATAATTTCACCGAGACAGTCACTATGGAAACTGTATAACCTCGCTAGTTATTGCCTGCATCATAACTCATTGTTGACCAAGTAAAACGTACACCATACACAGGTTTGTCTTTCCTTTATCAGTCTGCATGTTATGGACTGGGTAAGGAGAGTGCTGCTGTGTGGGCCCTCCCCTGCAATGGCCGCTGAAAAAATCAAGAAAATAATTTGCAAGGAGATTAATCTACTTCAGTTTGAGAATCAGGTAGGAAAAGAAGGATTAATGTAAAATAGCAATTCAGTTCCAAATGAAAGTTATCAAAAAGGATGCAGGTCTGGTTCTGTGGCTTATCTCCCAAGAATTTCCCTCTCCAGCTAATTATAAGGATATGTGCAAATACTGTGAGATGAATTCAAGTTGTTGGGTAAAATCTAGCTGCAAATTCTCCTGATTTACAGTAACTGGTAAGAACACCCTCATTGTCTGATGAGAAACAAGAAGGCATACCTCAGTGCAGTCCATATTATTTGCTTTAGAGTGCTTCTGAATCATGCATTTCTGACATGTTTCAGAGCCATGAGACTGCATCCGGGAGGAGAAAAGTTGGTCTTGTGTTGACTTTTGTCCTGAAAGCACGTGTTCCCTGTGTGTAGAGATGGCCCTGCTGTCATCAGAACAGCTATGTAGTCACGGAACCTACAGGTGTGTCCATGCTCTCTCCTTCTCCTGGTGAGGATAAAAAACCCCTGCCACACTGTTTTCTGGCCACATTCTGCATGGTAAAGCCACATGAGGAGTTTTTGGTTGTAGCTGATAAGAGCCCAGAGTTGAGGTGAAAATTTTGTAGAACTGAAGAGCACTTTTGCTGGACAAAGCCTAGAAATGGAGACAAATGTGAGAAAAGTTGGTACCTAGAAGGAAGAAGGAGTGGCTGTGGTTTTGTGGGAAGACATTACCAAGAAAAAGTACAAAAACAGTGAAGAAACCTTAGTGATGAGTTAAGCAATGAAAGAAACATTTTTCAGAAATAAATGGATGAATCTCCATAAGAAAAGCTACAGATTCAACTAAATGACGATGGATTATTTTTTCAACAAAAATTATTTAATTAACTCGGCTAAGCAATTGTGAGTATCTGGTGCAAGGAGCCATAACATATGATATTTTCAACAATCTTTCCAACCAATCTTAGTGGTGTTGTGAACATTCTCAGCATTAATTCTCTGCACCAGTGACTGGGGAGATGTTACACACCAGAGAGCAATACACGGGTACAAAGATGGGGAGTTTATCAGCTTTCTCTTTTGAAAAGAGACCAGCATTATGCATCCATACATTTTTTGGGAATATTTAAGACTTTGGTGATGCAGCTTGCTACATGCACAGTGACAAAGGATTCTAAGCTGCCTGTGATGCAAAGAAACTGAAAGGTAAACAAGAAACAGCTGAGAATACAAACCGCTATCCGACTACGTGCGCTGTATCCAGAAGTTGGCCTTGCCCCCTCCAGGATGCCTAGACCACGCTCTCCAGCCAAACTCCATCCTTTTTATTTCTTCTGGCAACCACTGGAACAAAAAGTATCTGACTGTGACCCACCACCATTATGATCAAAAAACGTAACAACAAAAGGAAGCCACAGGAACCGAGAGGTTATATAGAAAGAAAATAGGAATGTGTGTTTCTATCTATTTAGGGATCTACTACAGTAAGATCCTTCTTCCTTGCATTTTCTGAGGGTTTCATGATCATATGAAGTTAATGAATCTTGGCAAGGCGTTCTTATTTTACCACTTCTGGTTTATTTTACCTTAGCTCACAGTAGCTGTGGAAGATCCGCTGTGTGCTGATATTTTCAAACCTGGACAGCTTTTCAAATACTGCTTGAATTTTATCTGGGTTGGTTTTGTGGGAAGGAGTTGGTTAAATAGGACCTGGATTCATTCAATTCGTTCTGTTCTCAGAAGAGACATCCTCTTCCTCTCTGGAGTCTGCCTGTGCCAGTAATAGCCAGAACAGATCCTCTGCTGTGCTCTGGCCCCTTTGTTCCTTCTGCAAAAGTTACAGAAAATAGCTAGATCATGGCTGAGACTAGACAAGAAATGCGTCTGTGGTGAGAACAACTGTGTAGAGGAACAACTTGAATAATTATTTCGTTTCTCATCAAAAAAGCTTTAGAAATCACAGTGAAAACTATGGTGCAATGGTTTTGTGAACTCTCTGATAAAGAGATATTTATTTATGTTGCTTCCAGTTCAGTCAGTTTATTAAAATTCTACCCCTCACTGCTGAGTCCATTTACTGTCAGACAATGGCATCTAATTGATGGTGGTAACACCGTTTTCCTATTATTTTCTTCCAGTCTTTCCTACCTTAGTTCTGCATTTGCCAGTGAGGAGTTTGCCTGAGCTATGCTCACCTAACTGAAATTTTTCCCGTATTTTCTGTTCCATAGTTATATGGGAAATGTGATTTCCCTGAGGTGACTTCATATTCCCATTGAAAAGTCTTCTGCCACTCTGGGGAAGGGCTAGTGGGTGGATAGGTAGGTAAGGAAAAAAATAATTTATGACTTTTTTTCCTCTGCTCTTCCCAGCCTTGGGTGTATATATTCTCTCCCACTGGCATCAAAAATTTTATCAGAATCAGAAACAGAGGTGCTGGCAAAGCTACAAGAAGCTCATAAGAGTAGCAAGAACAGGAGGAAGAAGCAGAGTTTTTTCCCCTGGTATTAATACACAACTGGGAGTCTGTGAGATCTCATTTACAGAATGGCAGAACAAATATTTACATTTCAGATAAATTTAGTCAGATACGTTCTGTTGGAGGTGGTTTTCAATGCAAAATGCTCTTTCTGCCAAACATTTCCAATTTCTACATCTTTAGCACTGGGAAACAATCGACTTTATTTTTCACAGCTGCTTGAGGTCTTTTTCTGGATAATTTCACTTATGTAGGCTTAAAGAGCATTAAAGTTGAGATTTCAGACAGGCTCCTGTACGGATGCTCCAAGATGGGGAGTCTTAATATCTTAATGTCTCCAGCCTGTGGCAAGCTGACTGACAGGAGAGCGGAAGCTGAAAATTGAGGAGGTGAAGAATAGGCATGTTGAAATTCTGGCAGGTTGTTCTTGTCTGTGATGTCTCCTGTTAGAGGGAAATTCCAGAAAAATGGCATCAAGCCTCAGAATTGTGTTATGCTTCGCCTAAATCAGAATTTTTCAGTTGTGCCTGAAATACTATTACTACTCCAACCTAGAAGGTCTCTTTGTCTCGAACGTGAAATTGTCTCAGTGCAGAACTTCCCTTTTCCTCAGGTCAGCACTGGTTCTTTTCCACTTTGCTGACTGTGGAGTCTGACAAAGTTAAGAGATAAACAACGTTGCAGATTTTTTCTAGAAGTGCTCAGAAGCTTTAGCAGGCTGCGAGGCTTGTGAGTGAAGGGCATGGTGTAGAATCCCAGGAAGACAGGTCCTTCCACTGGCATCACTCAACAGAATTGCTTATAGTTAGTAGTGCCAAGGGAAGAAAAAAGTGCACCGTGTGCGTGTTGCCCCCTATTGCATGTACCGCATCAGAGATGCACACAATATGTAATATCCTTCCACTGTGGCCATTTGTTCCTTACCACTAATCCTTCAGTAGGTTCTGGGAGAAAAATGAACGTGTTTTATCTTTAAAATAGGATGAGATAAAGAAGTGCTGTGGTAGCATTTCGGTTTCCTAACTTGCATGACTGAGACAGAAAGTGCTTAACTTGAGGAGTGGCTGGTGGAAGAGATAACTTGCTTTATTTTATTCTGAAGTGACTTTAAATGTGCCTGAGCTGTGTGACCTGTCTGGAAAGAATCATTCCAGAGCAATGCTAGTGGAGTCCAGCCTATCCATATTATTAAGATATTTTTGCCAGCAGAATATATCCATCCTCATAAACATTCAGGTTACAAAAAAGCTCACAGTAGGGATGGTACATCTTTTTTTGTGAGTCTGACACAGACAATCTGTTCATTTTTACACCAGGGCCTGAGTTTATCTACTGTGTGCTTTTTGCACATATTTTTACTTTGTGATAGAAAGCAAATATTTTGTAACAATTTGATAGTATGGTCTAGACACCACAGGTTTCTTTCATAGGAAGAATCCAAATAACTGCAGCCTAAGAGTACAGAACTGGTGAATGCCTGTGCCTCTGTTAGCGACCTGCTCCTCTGCAGGTCAGTGTTCTCATTCCACGTTCAAGCAGTACCAAGTTCTGTGAAAATGTGCCATGAATGTTTAAATCTGGAGAAAACCTCCAGTCTGCTAAAATCTTAAGTCATGTTGCTTTATTTCGGTTACCCAGCTTCATTTTCTCTCAGCTTTCATGGGAAAAACAAGCAAACAAATTACAGGTAGTGCTCTCTTAGTTTACTTTCATGGCATTAAGAAATACTGAAAGGCATCATTGTGTGAGTGAGGATAAATATATTTTCTTATCACAGATCATCTTATTGGGTTTGTTATGCTAGATATAATGCTTCTGCTCTTCCTCCATTTCTTCTCCTCCTTTCAGATTTACAGCACCAATCTAGTGCATGCAGTGGCAGCTTCAAGCCTGCAAAAAGTGGGCTTTTTCTTTCTGAACTTGGCTGAGGGGTACTCAGGACACTGAAGGTAAAATTCCAGATAGGTAACAGACAGTCTGGCCTCAGTTTATAGAGGTTTATTGGCAGACATATCCTTTGCCAATAGCAACAGTATCTGCTCCTACTCAAAAGCACAATATTAGGATACTCTTTTATTTTTTAACTGTAGTTGAAATCCATCAAAGATGGAGACAAATGTGCTACATAACGCATACCTGGCTCTGCAGAACCTGTAAGTTCCACTCACCCTTGTTTTCCAAAAGTTTGCTGAAATTCCATCTGGTTGCTTTACTGCCACTTCTTTTATCCATCTGATATGAAGAATCTGGCACATTCCTTTCTGTTTGAAATTACCTGACTGTGATTAATCCTCTGGAGGATGAGAACAGTGGAAGAATAAGAAATAGGAGAGGAGTTTCAGGTTGCAGTCTTGAAAGACTGCAGGAGCTGAGTACACTTTGCTGGGCAAATGCATCATCTGGGAGCCTTCTGGGCTTTTCTGACTTTGGCTCCATGTTTTTCTGTGCTGAGTGTTACTGTCCTCCTTACAGTTACCCACAAGTGCATGGGAGATATCAGAATACTTAGCGTGGAAGAAGAGTGTTCAGTGAGGATGTTTTCTCATGCTTACTGCTTTGTAAAGCTTTTAGGACACTGAGGAAGGTCATGAGTTAGCCTCAAAAGGTGTCTGGAGCAGGGACCTTATGTCCCCTGTGGGTTGACTTTATCTAAAAGTTGCTGGACAGGATTGAAGCAACTTTTTTT
This sequence comes from Rhagologus leucostigma, assembly GCA_013397725.1. Classification (NCBI taxonomy): domain Eukaryota; kingdom Metazoa; phylum Chordata; class Aves; order Passeriformes; genus Rhagologus; species Rhagologus leucostigma. The sequence continues at coordinate 345,718 of VZTD01002352.1, forward strand.
CTTCTTACACACTCTTTCTTGGATAGCTGATAAAAGTCAACTTATCTCTCAAAGTGTTACTGTGCACAGTCCTCACGGGTGATGTCTAGAGTAGAGTTGAGCCACTCCTGTGCAGAAGCTGTCTAATGAAACAAACAGCTGCTCCATCCCAAGAAAGTAGGCAGGAAACTAGTTATTATGAGCCCCATGGCATGAGCCAACAGTTTTCAGGAAATACTACTGCCGTGTATTATGCCTTACACTTCAATTTTTTTTCTGTTTCCTGCAGCTTGTTAAATATACAACAGTACTCCTTTTCCTCCCCCAGCAATGCACCAATGTTGGAAGTTATATTTAGTTTTAGTCAAGTTACAGTAGGCTTTTTATAATCACACAGTAATGAAGAATAGGCTAGCAGCACACTGAAGGCAAATATTTGCAGCATATCATAAACCTTTCTTGTAACCTAAATATTTAGAAAGAACAGAGATGTAGGAGGATGCTGTACTTTATAAAACATGGAAAAGATAAGAAGCAGCCTCCTAAGCATGCCGACATGTTGCAGAAGTCTTTTTGCTGCACCATGAGTGAGCAAAAGGACTTGTTCCTTTTGTTCAGAATATATTTGCTGACTGCAGATGATTTAGAAAAATAAATGTTTAACTTTTCTTTAAAAGAAAAAAGTGCCCAGCCAGTTCAGTGGGAATAGGGAGGACTGCAGCTGAGAAGAACCAACACCACTACCCCCAGTGATAGAAAAATGTTAGACAAAGTGGTTTTTCAGGTATTCATTAGCACCCTGAAAACAGCAATAGCTGTAAGATTTTCCTTTAGAGATCACTGAAGGTGTGTGGACTGAAGGACAAGAAGCGAGTTGCGCAGTCTGTTGCTAAAAATGGCCTTCTGCTAAAACACCCCTACATATGCCTGGCACATTTTTAGTTTCCTTCTGTTCATTTTTAAGTTGTTTTATTCTGAGAAATGCCTTTGCTTCACTTTTCATCTTATTTTATGCTATTCTCAGCTGTTTACTCACTTTTCCTTTCATGTACTCTCTGTCTTGGAAGATGGTCCTGCAGAGCCATCAGAATAATTAAGGTGGAAATAATCAAGACTTCGTTGTGAGGCATTACAAGCAAATTCTCTGCTTCAGTCTCTGAAACTCAGGGGCAAGACACTGGATGCCCCATGGGTTCTTGCTTTAATCTGCTTTCTAGGGACCTTCTCTTGGAGCCCCTGAAATGTTTCTATGTTTCACTTAATTGCTCAATTGTTTTAAACTGTTTTCAGTAATTACCAAACCTGGTGATGAATCAGCATACCAAATAGAATTTGGCCGGTGAGTTGGCAGGTAGAAACATAATTCACTGTGTGTAGTATGTAGAGAAGAGTGAATGGGTGTAGATGCTATCAGAGTTGTTTCATTCAAACATAGAGTTACTGACAGTGGTTCAAAGTCTGGGATATATTCAGAGCATTAAAGCAGCACTCTGTTAGTGGAGATACAGGCTCACATCTGTTGGATCATTACCTGATTCTTAACAAGGTTTGAGTTTGGAAGTATGTCTTTCTCATAGGCATTATTACCCTAGAAATTACCCTAATTACCCTTAGTTTTAACTCTAATACCATTACTTTTTGGCTTGTTTGAGAGCCTTCCTGATGGCTGAACATAACATTTCTGTTATCTGCTGCCACATTCACGTTCTCATACCCAGGTTATTCTTTTCTTTGCAGACCAGGAAAAATGTGATGATGATGATGAGATGGAGAGACTTTACAAGTCACTGGAGCAAGCAAGCCTGTCTCCCATCGGTGATCGTCGACTGTCAACTAAGAAGGAGCTTAGGAAGTCATTCATCAAGCGCAGCAAAAACCCCTCCATTAATGAGAAACTCCACAAAATTCGAATGCTGAACAGTACATTAAAGGTGAGTTTGCAGATCTTGCCAAGGAAAAGCTTGAGAGAAAGAAAGAGTTTGGCTGAAAAAAGAAGCAGCATAGACTTCAGCCAAACTCTAATTACATATTTACTGAAAGCCCCTGAGAATTTTGTTAAGTTTTCCAATTTTTTTCCTGCTTCATTGTGAATACTGATCTGTGTTATGTTGTTCAATTTGAACTGGAAGCAGAGGCAATAGCTCAGGAGGGACCCTTCTTGCAGAAGTTCCAGCCCATTTGGAAAATTTAATAAAGAAAACTTCTCTTATTTAACTGGAAAACTTGCAAGCTCAGCTAAATGCACTAAACAGGGGAGCCTTAAAAAAGGAAGAGCAGACAAACTACATTGATGATAAAGGACATGAAAACGACCCTGAGCCAAAAATGGTTTTCCTTATGTGATTATTAGAGAATGTACAGGATGTGCCAAAGCTATTGTAAAGACCTCCTGTAACTAAAATATTTTTAATAACAAAAGCATCCTGCTTTTATGTTGGAAATATATCACGAACTGGAGGGGTGCAGAGGTTCAGGAGATGTTCCATGAAAGGGCCAGTAAATCTGTCTGGAACATGGGGATTTATGGAGCTGTTTACTTGCCAGCATCAAGTGTTATGGGATTTCAAAGCCTGCTTCTGAATGGTACTGAGGGAAACAGAAAGCTTAACCACAGCATTAATACTGTAAGGAGAAGAACGAATAAATGCAAACTTGGGGCTTCACTTGTTTCTTTTCGTACACATTAGAAGCAGGAATTGAGTATCTTGTTTCAAATGTATGCATTTGGCTTCAAGCACTGTAAGCTGGAGAAATGCATGTAAAATGGTTGGACTTGATGATCTCAGAGGTCTTTTCCAACCTTAGCAAGTCTGTGATTCTAAAAACTTATCAGCACAGTCGTTGGTTTGATTATTAGTTGCAATGGGAGGCTTGGCTTTGGCACCTCAGCCTGTATTGAAATTCCTGATAGGTACAATTTTAAAGGGAACTGGGGAGAGGGGCATTCTTCCTGACTCCATATGACACCTGGTGAAGTCTCTCCTTAGTATCAAAGATTTTTCAGTGGTACGGCAGTGACTATAGAAATATTCATTTGCATCAGCAGTAAAGTGAGCCCACCACATAACAGAAAGTTAGTTTAAAAAGTATGCCTATTTTATAGGATAGGAAGCTACCTACAGAAACATTCTGCGAGGTTTTGCCTGACAGGAGCCTCACTAATAAATCTAAGAACCAGTTAGTATGAAATGGAGTTGTATTTTGTGGGAGAGTCACTTTCATTAGTATGGAGCCGAATGGAAGCCTTAGTGTCAGACATGAGCAAGGAGGACAACAGTGTATTGATTTAGCATGGGAGTATTATATAAGTTGTGATTAGCTTAGGCTTGTGTAACACTTGTATTTAATATGGAAAAATAAGTTTTGGAGTGTTCATAACATATAAAATGTGTTGATATCTTAGTTTTTGTGGGGTTTTTTTGGGGTTTGTTGTTGTTGCTGTTGTTGTTTTGTTTGTTTTTGTTTTTTTTTTCTTCAAACTAGGAAACTGGAGTATTGACAAGACAAATATAGCACAGACACTTTCTCATAGACACAGAGTTCCGTACGCAGCAGTGTTTAAGTTAGCCTGTCTGAAAGGCCTGCAGTGGGAAAGTGCTGTATTCTTTACATCAGTGGAATTATGTGCTTTAAAACTCAATTTTCTTCATGTGTAATATGAGATATAAGATAATTGGAAAAGATCTACTGAAAATTTAAAAATCAGGAATTTTTTGCTTCTGATCCATATGTACTCTGCTTTAATTAAAACCCTATTAGTTTGAGAAGTGATTTATGCAAGTCTCAGTGCAATTTTAATTTTAGACTTTTGACTCCACATATTTAACAACAGATTAATGTTGCTGCCACAATACGTCATTAACAAAACATGCTTTGAATACTTTGGAAGAGAGGGAAGCTATGTGCAATGAAGCACAGTCTTAGTGAATATGGGAAGCAGTTTTAGTGCTACAGGAGAAATTCCACGGCATGACTTCTTGCCACCATGTTTGTCCAATAGAAATATTCCTCTCCCTTCTACCTCCCTACCTCCTCTCTTATTCTCTTAGGCTAACTGGACATATCCCTGCATCAATGCCAGAAGTCTTCTTAAAAGGGCTGGCACTGGGTCTTGAGGGTAGGACTTGTAAACTACAGCTGAACTAAGTTTTCGTGTTTAAAAAGCAGCTAAGGCATCACAGAGATTGGAGCAGTTGAAGCTTTATTAGAGTAGTAGTGGGATATGGATGTATAAACAGCTGATTGCTGCTATCAGAAGGTGAAATGAATGTGTGGGAGTCCTGTTAAGGTGTTTTCAAGGCAGCCACCAGCACAGGGTGTCCTCAGGTGAAATGAATGGTGGCAGCAGGAGAAAATGATTGGAACTATTCCATTGCTTTCACACACATCACTTTCAAAGGAGAGGGGGGGCCTGGCAAAAGTAATTAAGGTTTGTTAGTGCAGCATGGTGGCTCCATTAAGAAATTACACCCGCTAGCTCGGGCTTCTCTATCCTGTGCTCCATTGCACGGATAGGCAATATGGGCTGGAAAAGCAAAGTGGTTTGTTATGCCACAACATGCGAGGACATCAAAGAACATCAGTATGTGAAAGGAGAGTGTAATAAAGACAGAGCCAGGCTATTTTAAGAGCTGCCCAGTGACAGGACCAGAAGTGATGGGTTCAAACTGAAACCCAGAAGGTTTCCCCTGGATATCAAGAAATACTTTTTTACTGTGAGAGTGAACAAGCACAGGTTGCCCAGGGAAGGTGTTGAGTTTCTATCCTTGGAGATATTCAAGAGTCATCTGCACACAGGCCTAGGCAGTCTGCAGTAGGTGGCTCTGTTTGAGGACGGGTTTTGGAGCAAATGACTTCCAGACGTCCCTTCCAAACTCAACCATTCTGTAGTTCTGTGACATACAGAGTGTCAGTGTCTCTGCATCAGTCACTGCTCACATCTTACGAGTGAACCAAGGTGCTGGCTATACATGGTCTGAGCTGCTCTTGCCTAAAAGTAGATACCAGATTTATTAGTAGTAGCTGGTGGTAGACGGCAGCCACATGTACTTAAGCCACTCTACTGCCAGTGCACAAATTATATCCAAAATTATTCAGTCCAGCTCCCAGAGAAGAGACATTTATAATATGGAATACGTATTCTTTGAGAAAGTTAGAAATGCTGTGAATTACAGAAATAAACGCAGTTGTGTCTGGTTTCATGCAAGTACTGTCTTGTTGAGAGACAGCATAACAATGTGTAATTTTCACATGCATCTTCTCTCATGAAGTTTTGTTAAGAAGCCTATTAAAAAATCTAGATGAAATCATAACTGGGAAGAATAGTTGCTGCAGACATAACTTTGATGATCTATGCTCTAAAAATGGGAACAAGCTGCCAGGAGGATGGGTAACCGCCCATCTCCTTGTGACATGAGTCTAATGTTCCCAGAGTGTTTTTGTTAGGGACAATTATCTTGACAGTTTCAGTGGAAATAACCACTTGTTCTCTCTCTAGTGTAAGGAACATGACTTGGCCACAATTAACCAGTTGCTAGAGGACCCAAAGTTGACAGCAGTGAAGTACAGAGAGTGGAGGAGCACAAACATCATGCTGGTCCAAGATATTTATCAGCAACAGGAGGTCCAGGACATGTCCACAGAGAATAGTGAGGAGCAAGAGATGACGCCACAGCCAGTCACTGAAAGCGCTATTTGATCAGTGACACACGGCAAGATTTTTCTCCTCGGGTCTTCACGTACAAGCAATTGAAGCTGCTGTATCTTGAGGTTTGTTTTTCGCAAGTGTGCTTCAAAAGGAAAACAACCCATTCTCCGAAGTTTTAAATGCTCTTGCAGAACTCATTTAATGTCAAAAGGGCAAGCTCACCATGGTGAAAAAGCATGCCTGAACTTGGCCTGCATACGTAAGAAGACTACTTAACAAAGTAACAAAGAAATTTTTTTCAGTTTTTGGAGAAGAAAATTATAAGTGTCCAGCTCATGGAGGACACAGAACTATGTAATACGTACTGTATAAATATGAGATCCTTGGGATTGTTTTAATCATGCAACTTACCTTGAAATGAAGCTAAACTGATACCAACAGGATGTAGTCTACTCTGCCTTTTTGCCCTCTGCGGTAACCCGATGTATGCATTTTCATCTCTGCATCCACTTACTTTCACCACTCTACCAGTTTAAACTGAGAGAAATGGAAGAGTAATCATGCCTGAGTTGATACTATAGACAGCTGCCAGGCACCCACTTTGGGCTCTGCCTGATGTTTTATGAGTGTCAAGTTTATTTACGGTCCAGACCAAGAAGGTACTGTCTTTCTACATGAAGAAGAGGTCTCTCAGTTTTTGCTAACATGTAATTTACTCTTCAGTGAGACAAGTTTCAACTTTTCTTATGGACTTGGCAGAATTCCTTGGAAGATTATATTCTGCTTTCTTATTTTTGACAATTGGGAGTATATAAGGTACAATTTCATCCCAGAGTCCAGCTTAAGGAAGGTGATCAAGTTCACGAGGCAGAACCTAAATAACTAGACTCCTAATGTGGCCCTGGAAGTGTAAAACAAAGCTGCAAATATTTTTGTAAATATATGTAATTTTATGGCTTATATGAATGTGACTATGTACTGTATAGATGTTTTATTTATATATTTATATATGGTGAATTTCCTAATATAAATAGGCACAGGTGGACCAAGCCCACCTAGGTGCAAGAGCTTACAAGTTGACTTGAAAAGCCTTTTTGTTTTGTGTTCCATTATAGATCACAGTAATGACTCTACAGCTGAGACTACCCTGAGACATCTGCTGTGACTCTTTCTTCTGCTTTTCTAGCTTTGAGTTTTAGATGAAGAAAATCTGTACAATTTAGGGTCTGAAAAAAAAGTTTTCTAGAAGTTTCAAGATTTCCCTTTGGGGAAACAAAAATAAGAGGTTTTGGTGCAGGATCGTGAGTTTTTGGCTTCATTGTCCTCAGTACAAGGTTTTGGGCTTTTGCCTTCGCCTCTTCTGAAGTATAAGGAATTTTGCAGGGTGCCTAATTTTGAAAAGCAAGAATTAGCCCACCGTTCTCAAATTAATGTCACTAGAGCAACTGTGACAATCTACACTTCTGTCACTATTTCATAAAGATATTCTTTGTCATTAGTTTTCAATACAGTTTATCTTTTAAAGCAAAATACACTATAGAGATGCAGCCATATTCATCCGTCTTTATATGTTATGTTTTATCATAGCTTGACAGAGAAAAAAGGTAATGGTGTTACTGGGAACATATGAAATCTTTTCCACCTGTGTAGTGATTAGTTTGACTGTTGATACTGCATTTTTAATACCCAGCAGCTTTTCTTTTAAAATAGAGACATGGAAATAGATGAAAATGACTAAATGGGGAAGCAGACAGAAAACCCTGGATGGTTAAAAAGCTATTCTTTTCAGGAAATCATCATATGAGCAGATATTTGATCACTTCACTAGTTCTAACTAGAAGTTAAGCAAGCTTAATACCTGGTATAATTTGGTTTAGAGTAATTGCATCTTAAAAATGGAGCCCATTTTTAGGACACTTTTTTTCTTCTTTTTTTTTTTTTTTTTTGAATAGATCTTCTACCATTCCCACTGAAATGCTGTCAATTAACTCCTGAGAGCACCCTGAAAATTAGGAGTGTAGGAATGTAGGGATTAATCTGCTTGGTCCCTTTCATTTTTAACTACCTGGTGCTAAGTAATTGATAAATATTGGAGGTCGAATTGCATGTACATTTTCTATCACACCTGCGAGTTTCTCACAAAACAAGCATGTAAACACCATTTTTCTTCAAAAGCATCTTCGCTTAGACATTGAAAAGAAGCACAATGCTTAAATGGCCTGTTGAGCTGGGCCAGACAAGTCAGTGCCTTGCAGTTCTGAGCAAAGTCCTAGTCGACTCCATTTGCTGAAGTCGATTTGCAGTACACAAAGAAAAGCACTATGTGGCCTGTACATGCTGTGTTGGCTCTTTTCACTGTACTTGTATAAGCATATACACAACAGCTTTCCCAAATATAGAGACAAACATATGCCCTTGAACTGCCCAAACCCTACTATTGGTTCTGACAGATTACATAGCCTAAAATTGCTTTTAAATTACTCTCTTTCAGATGGTCAGTGGATACTTACTGTTGAATTATTGAGGTTTTGGAGACCTGCTGAGAATGGGCTCTATCACCTCTTAGAAAAGAACAGAAAATGTTACTTTAATCCAGTTCTAATTTTAACAAATTTCTGTGACAGAAAAACAAATGTATGGGTTTTATGCAAGTACTGTGCAGGAAGTCTAACTCCACTCTCTTCAGCTACTATCTAGAGTCAAAAAAAATGGAAAGCGTGGAAAATGCAAAGTGAAAATTGCAGTAAAACATGATTAATTTTCTGGCATTACTAATTACTGTGACAGTTTTCGCCTGGGTTTATCACAAAGGGTTGCCCAGCAGCATGAAAGCCATAATTGGAGACAGAATTACGCACAAGCTGACAGCTACAGCGGAGAGCCACCTCAACAGGAGAAATTTGGACAAGTCTGTGCTCTGCGCAGTGATGCTTGGAGTAACTGGTATTTCTTGGTCTGGATTTGGAAGACCTGCACTACTGACTCATAGCATGGGTAGCTGTGTATCCCTAGTGTGTGAATGTCAGGAAGTCTTTAACCGTCTGCCTCAAGGGAATTGTTTTATGTACTTTTTCAGGAGAAAGTGTATGTGCATGGATATGTGCACATGCACAATTTTTCCTCCGTCAGTAAAGACAGTTGGTGCAGTAAGTGCAACAATGGAGAGTTTGGAATTTCTAGTAACAATATCTAATTTCAACTGTTTCTGCAGCTTTTCTGGAAATTGAATCTCTCTGTTCTGGTGGTGTACATCTCATGAGATACCAGAATGAGGTGGGATCACATTTCCTTTCCTATGACGGAAGAGATTTCATGTGGGGATCATGAATCATTTTCACATCTAGCTCTGACGATTCAATCAATACTAGGGTTCATCTTGTCATGGTTTTAAGTCCAGCTGGAGATGAAACACCATGCAGTTGCTTGATCAGCCTCCTTCTCTTTTCCTTCCCCACCCTGGTATAATGGGGGAGGAGAATTGAAGTAAAACTTGTATGCTGAGACAAGAACAGTTTTATAATTGAAAATAAAGTAAAATACAGTAATAATGGCAAACAATAATAATGATAATAAAAAGGAAAGAAATCCAAAAAAGTGATGCACAGTGCAATTGCTCACCACCCACTGACCGGCCAGACCCCTCTTCCTGAACCCAGATCAAGCCCCTCTTCCAGGTAACTCACCCTGGTTTACATACCAGGCATGCTGTTCTGTGGTGTGGAACATCCCTTTGGTCAGTTCAGGCCACCTGTCCCAGCTGCTCCCTCCCAGTTTGTTTTTTTGTGTACTTCCTCACTGGCAGAGCATGAGACAAAGAAAAAAGTCCTTGACTTAGGATAAACACGACTTAGCAAAAAACCTAAATATCAGTGTGTTATCAATACCATTCTCATTCTGAATCCAAAACACAGCACTGTAACAGCTACTGAAGAGGAAATTAACTCTACCCTAACTGAAACCAGGAATAAACAGGAACAAATAACACTCTATTTCTCTTTTTTTGCAAATAATTTTAACTTTGGAGGAGACCTTCATATCAAGAGAAAAGGCTGGTTTGGGACAGCCAAAGAGGGAGGGGAAGAAAAAATGTGGTATTTGATTTAAAACTCTGTGGAAGTTCAGAATTTAAAATTATTTCTAACTTGGAAAAATTATGGGCGTGTTAAATCTATTGTGTGAGCTTGTAAGCTTACATGTCTATTACAGATTTAATATGAAAACCTGTATTTTTAAACTTTTCAGGTAGCAAAGGAGCCCATGTAAGCATGGTTCTATGAGAGGAACTCCATGTGTTGTGGTTGGGGTTTGGGCTTTGGGCTTTTTTTTGCTGTTTCGCTTATTTAGTCATACAAAAGTAACCAATTGTAATGATGGCCTGGGCTTACTTCATTTATATGAGACATGTCTTTCTGTCTAACAGGAAGCCAAAGTGGTTTTCTTATAGTAGTAGAGCCAAAGTGGAATTTCCTGTTTTGTGTGGGGCATTTCAAAGCAGGAGACATTTTAAGATGTCAGTGAGCATTTCCTTGATGCTTGAAGATTTATCCCATTTTGGTTTGCTTCAAGCTGCAACATTCTTGAATTTTAAAAAACTGGCTTCATTATGAACTGAAACAAAATTTGAGGTGAAAAAAGGAAAACAGAACAGAAAACGCTCTGAGCTAAGATCATGCTGAAATCCACATCTCTGCATAGGGTAATGGGAACAAAGTTTGCCAAATGCTGAGAATTTCAACACTGAGAAAAGATTGTAAGGTGTTGAAAAGAATACTACATTCCTTGACATTTGCTATGGGAGAAGATCTGAGACCTGTCTGCTCTGGAAAAATGAATATTTTCCTAATTTATTTCCTCCTGATAAAAATCCAAAGGGAGTGGTTTATAAGCTGGCAGCAAGTTAAAGATGAAATATGCATGTAATTCATTGATAGCTAAAGAGCCTTGATTTATGATCTGGAAATGATTGACTTTAGATGACTCAGCCTGTAACACAGAAAATCCATTTCTTCGGGAAAGCATTGCAGCTACCAGTGTCTGAAGCTTATGCACCCCATCTGGTCCACATGAGGTCCATTTTGAGGATGTTGGTGAATGGCCTTTCTATAGAGAAAATAGCTTGTGTCATCATACCATACCTTAGGAACCATTCCCTGTGTCCTAGATGCCTTAGGACCTGCCCAAATTATTCTGACTCTTGAAGCTGCTCATGGCAGTTTTATCTTCTCCCAGCTAAAAATAAAAAAACACATCTCCCACTCCCACATGAAGAGAAACTACCACTAGTTTAGCAAAGATTCATGTAAGTCACCTTAGTTATGAGTGTTTAGGAAAATAACTCACCGGATGAAAAGCCATTTGTGCGTGCAAATAGCAGTGCTCTTGTGCAAAGCTTTCAGCGCTGAGGACTGGCCCAAAGGAAGAATGGGTGTGTCCATCCCATTGCTCTCTGTGTAGAGAGGGAAAGTCATGCACAGAGGAATATTTGCAAGGACATCTATCAGGCAGGGGCAGGGCCTGCAGCACCATGAAAGTAAACAGAATCCAAATTTGGTATTTTACCTGCTGAGTCTTTTTTTTTCTTCACTGGTTTAAAACTCACAACACTGCACAATGCTGGCACTCAGTGCTGCCTTTTTACTGCTTGTTGCCCACACGTGTGAATTGATTTTCATGGAATGATGCACACATCTTGCAGAATGAGAGCCTTATGTTTGCACCTGTCAATTAAACACTGAAATCAGAGAATATTTTGCTCAGCCTTTTTTTTTTTTTTTTGATTTTCACTACAGGTTTTTCAGTTTACTGCTATAAAATAAAATAAATTTTTGCTGGTTCTTTAAACAAGGAATTTCCCTGTGGAACTAATATTATTACTAAGTTGTATAATCTGGAACCAGGAAGAGTCAGTGAATGGTTTGACTGAGGAATGCCCTCTAATAGTTCGCAATGTAATATTTGAAACTGTTGTTAAAGTAGTTAACTCTATTTAATTGGTTGTTGTAGGCACCCTTTAGGAAGATTGGTCTCTTCTGATGGATACGGGATATCACTGAATTTTTTTTAGCTCACAGAGCAGCCTGTGCCAATTAAAAGAAGATTGGAAATTTTGTCAAAAGGGTTTCAGTTTAGCTGGATAAGCCAGCCAGGTCGCAGTATGGTGAAGGTGTGTTTCCTAGGAAATGAGCTTGTCCTAAGGGCTCATCTGAAGGAAGAATGTCCCTGTCTCTGCCCCCTCTCTTCTCCCAACCTCCTACATGCTCCCACTGCTTGCCTTGGGCTAATCAGCTCATCAGGTGAGCTGACACCTCTGTCAGCTCAGCCAAGTCAGGCAGCAGGGAACAGACACAGCAAGCTGGATATTCATCTACAGTGAGGATAACTAAAATTGCCTTATGGAGAGTTTCAGTGCCTGACAGAGTCCTCAGAAGGGAAGCAGCTGCATTCTGTAGGTAGAAGCAGAAGGAAGAAGAGTTGCGTAAGTGGGAGAGAAGAGGAGGACTTTTTCCTTTCAGAAGCAGAGCATTAGCTTGGCTCAGTTTCCCACAAAGTTATACCTTTGCTTCCACCAAAGCTCTTTTCCCCACCTGCTAGACAGGGAGTTGTGAAGAAACCTGTGGAAACAGTTTTCGTGTGATCTCAGCTTGTGCTCTTGCTTTCAGTGCCTAATGCACGGCCAAACATTTGGTTTCTGGGCCTGAAAGCCAAACTCTACAAAAGAGCATCCAACGATATCTTTGCTTAGGATCCTCCCTGGCATGCTTGCTGTGGGAATGCTGACAGGAGAGGCAGTGGGGCACCATATGTCTACCCTTATGCCTGCTGTAACACCACACCTCACTGGCTTGGGCTGCCTCTTCTTCGGCTCTTGCTTTTGCTTTACACCCTCTTGTGGCGGTACAAAACATAAGCTGTTCCAAAGTTTTACAAAGATATCATTGAATTGCTCATTATGATTTGGACATTTATCTTTCTTCTGCTTAAAAAAACCTGCTGGGTTTTATCGGGCTTGCTTCCTGTGAGCTTGGGTATTCCTTCTGGGCTTGGGATGAGCACGATCACTGGCAACAGAAGACGGCAAAGGCTCCATCCCTGGAATCTGACTCTGTTTCATCACTGCTTATTCTGGAACGGCTCAGTCGTCATTCTTATTATTATTGTGGCTTTTTCTTATTGCTGGAAGAAAGTGCCTACTGTCAGTGAGAAAGTTCCTGTATTATCTTCCTCTTCTCAAGAGATATCCTCGTTGTCACTCGGAGATGTTTAAAATTGTCTAACAGAAGCCTTGGCCGTACATGGGCTACAGTGTACAGTGACAAGCTGCTGTTATTTTGATGGGGAAATGCGCATCTTTCCCCTTTCCACTTCGTGGCAAAGTGGTGTCTGTCTTGGGCAGACAAACAAGTTCTTGTACTGCCGGTGGGAAAACACAGCTTCTGCAAACGGGTCTCAGCGTGTTCCTGACGGAGAAAACTGATCCCTCAGCACAGCCTGCTGGCTGCTGGCAGCACGACAAGCAAGGGGCGAAATGACAGATTTGTATGTGAGAGGGGAAAAAAAATAAGAGGCTTTGCTGCAGGATCATGATTTTTTGGCTTCACTGTCCTCAATACAAGGTTTTGGGTTTTTGCCTTCCCCTCTTCTGCATGTGTACAAGTGTGTGATGGTCTCAGCCCACATTTGAGGAAGTTTTTCAGAGAGGTGACAGCATTTACTGCAGGTGTGAAAATGGAGATGCTGTCTAGAACACCAACCTTCTCCAGGTCTGAAACAGAAGCAGTAAAATGAAAGCGAGGTCAGTCTGGGGATAAAGATGCTCTGTGAGGAAGAGCGAGTGAACACCTGAGAGGCAGAGGCAGACACAAAAAAAAGAGAGCTGGTAAATCAGGGGATGTGGGAAAGGGGTGATTTTGCCTTTGAGAAAATGGGTGGCAAGAGATCAGTGGAAGACCACAACTGGCCGTACAACTAATGTCTCAGAGGGGATGATTTTTAGTAGCTGGATATTTAACATCCACATCTCATCCAGCAATTCGTTAAAGCTGTTTTGCAGAGCACCCTAAAAGTTGAGGGTTCAGATGTCAGATTCAGATGTTCAGATCTCATTTATGGAAAATGCACTTAAGGACCATAGTGTGTTTCTGTCTCTCGTGAAATGTTCTGCACATGTCTGATGAAACTGCAAAGCCACTATCATGGTGTGTCACAGGAAAATAGCTGAAATTTAGAGGCATTTCCAACGTCCTCAGCCCTTGCAGTGGCAGCCATGTCCTGGTAATGGAAAGGCCTGCCTGTGCTCTTGCAGTCCTGTTGCTGAAGTAGAATGTTTGTTTCTAAGGTGCATTTTCCTAAATCTTTTTTTTTTTTACAGACAGTAAATTCAGTTCACCTTGGCTAGCACTTAAGTTCGTATGTTACAGCAGCAATGAAGATGACTCTGATAGTGGTGTCATTTGCTGTGAAATTTGGAAATTTTGCTCTACAAATGTCAGGAGGAGCTCCAAATAAGATTTCATACTGTTATAAAACACACATATCACCTTCCCAGATAGATGTGATATTTCATCATGAGCATAATTTGTTTTCTGTGAAACAATTTATTCTGTTCATCTTGCTGATGACAAATTGAGGCAATTCAGGTGGCTGTGTTGTTTCTGAAATGTGTTTTCTAACACAAGAAAAAGAATGACTTATGGTGCTGATACTATTTGGAAGAAGCAGATGAGAGTCTCAGGACTGAGGCAGCAAACAAAGCTCAGCACTTTGGAGACAGTGACACAAATGATATCTTGAAAAGAGGATGTGGGAATTCAGCTCATTAAAGAGAGAAAGGAAGCCTATCCCATAAGGAATCAGAGAAATGATGAAGGCAGAATTTCTCTGACAGCGCTGTTCATACAAAAAATCAGTGTATGAAGTAACCCCTGGGAATAAAGTTCAGATGCAGGAAGGTATTGACTGGTTTAGGAGCACGGCTGCTCTGGAGGATTGTAGGGTGACGTGGTTGGGCTACAGCCCAGGCAGGACTGGACAGCACATCAGCTGACATCTGGAACTAGCTTAATGACACAATGCAAGAGGATCCCACGGAGAGAAAAAAGAGGATGCAAAACTACCTTAGTTCTCAAGTTCCATTTGTTTCATAGACACCACCTGGCAAGGTAAGCAGAGCATCCAGACATAGTAAACCCTGTCTTGGTGTCAAGACAGGATGGGAAGGTGACATGAGGGAAACCATTGTAGGTTCAGTTCCCAATGACATGTTTGTATGTAGTAGGCAGCTGCAATAGGTCAGCACCCTGGGCCTGAACTTTGGAGTGTGGCCTGAACCATGATGCCACTTTTGGCAATGTTCACAATTCAGTTTCTCCAGCCTTCAGTCTTCCAACGATTTTGTTGTTTTGGAAGATATGAAATCCCACCATGTGGGTTTACACATTCCCTGATATACCATCTATGTCGTGGGTAAGAAACAGTGATAAATTCTGTTTATAGTTCAAGGGATGCTACAGAGATATGCACAGCTGCCTAGCAAGACATGGCTATCTCTACGATCTTATGCAATTTGCAGCCTCTCAAAGTTTCACAGTAAAATGTCTTTGGATGAGGATCTTTGCAACCATTTCTCACTCCTACTTTGTCTGTCAAAATTTATAGTAAAGATCAGAAAAATAACTATACACAAACCTGTATTCAGTTTTTAATGTAGCATCAAATTAATTCCACTGCACCAAATTCACCTTTGGCATTAGCTGAAGAGAGAGATATATTTTTTCCTTTGATTCAGTGAAAGTTTTGGAACAATTTGTAGCTGCAGTATCAGGCTAAATTCCTAAGTGCTGCATTAGTAAGGAATATAAAAGTAGCATAGATCAAGATGAAAGAGAGACATTTATTGTGTATTGCTCCAATTAATTTCTAATCCAGCAGGCTTTTCTAGAATACACGTAAATTTGCACATACCCACAGATTCACAGATTAAGGTGCAACAAAACACCCTGAGCTTGAAGAAAGCCTGTAAACTATTGAACACTCACAATATTTTTTTCTTCATAACACTTTTAATATAATATTTTATTTCATTTTTCATCATAAATTTAAAAAAAGAAGTAATACTTCTTTTAACACTCTCATTGATATCTCTGCTAAAAGCCCAGCAGCAGCCATCAAATACATTATTAGAAACTGTGCACTTAAAAGGAAGAATCATTTCTACGAAAGAATAGGACAAGAAAGAGTATTGCTGCTGTGTTGGAGAAGAGGCAGCAGTAGTTCCACTGAACTTACACCAGAGAGAAGGTAAAACAGCAACTACAAAACAGAGGCAGTAATGTTAAAGGGAAAGGGGTGGGGGAGTGGAAAGAGGAAATCTTAGTAAGACAGCCTGTGGAGATAACCACATACGTGACATTTAAAATTTGCCCTGAATTTTGTTCCATTATAGGTAATACTGATTTCACTGAATTTTCCTGCATAATAAATTTACTTATACTGTTTGCTTTTTTCTCACTCACTTCTAGACTGCATTTTATTATTAACATATGTTAGTTTAGGAGATTTGCTGAAGTTTTGCCATTGTTACCTAAAATCTACTGCTACTAGTGACCTGTATTATTACTTTTAAACCAAAACACTGTGAGGATTTCTTTAGACGGTGTTCTGCTTATCCCTCACAGGCAAATTCACCAATCCAGAGATTTGAAAGCCAAACCCAAATGCTACAACCTTTTGTTCAGACTTTCTACAGAAGCATTCTGCTAGTCTTCTACCAAGTCCAAGTGATTCCAAGGCATGATGTTTTGCTTTAAGAGAAGTGGAGAGGGAGGGTATTCTTGGTTCAATAAGCTGAAATCCCATTATACCTTCATGATACTTCTGCCTAAAGCATCTCTAGTACATATGTTTTCACAGGGGAGCCACCTGAATTGGCCACTGCTTCACTTCCTACCAGTTGCAGTCCTTTTCTGACTGTTTAAAGACCCCCTGATATTAAAGGGATTAAAACTTCCAGGTGGGGAAGGATCTGGAGCAGAGGTCTTAGGAGGAGTGGCTGAGGGAGCTTGTGGGTGTTTAGCCTGGAGAAAAGGAGGCTCACAGGAAACCTCATCGTCTCTACGACTGCCTGAAAGGAGGCTGTAACCAGGTGAGGGTTGGTCTCCTTTCCCAAGTAACAAGTGATATGATGAGAGGAAATGGCCTCAAGTTGCGCCAGGAGAGATTTAGATTGGATATTAGGAAAACGTCATGGAAAGGCTTGTCAAGCACCAGAACAGGCTGCCTAGGGAAGTGAGTTCTGATCCCTGGAGGTATTTAGAAGATGTGTAGCCCTTAAGGACGTGGCTTAGTGCCGGACTTGGCAGTGCTGGGTTAATGGTTGGACTTGATGATCTTAGAGCTCTTTTCCAGCCTGATTCCAACGTGATTCTTTGATTCTGTGATTCTACTTCAGCCCAACCAATAGAGAGAAGCACAGGCAGTGTGTACAGTTACAAGTACATGGGTAATTCCACTGCTACTTCTACTTTCATACAATGAACATGAGGTTTCTCCGACATATCTAGTGCATGCTTTTCTTGGGAGAGAAGAAAAGATTTCTTACAATTATCCCATATTCAACTTCCAAATTACAGAGATGATGATGATGATGGCAGTATAAAAGGCAACATAAATGCTCTATCAAAAGCTTTAAAAAAATTAGTCTTCTGTTGCTCCGTAATGAACTGCATTAAGCCAGAGACCATCAGCACAGGAGGAGGTTATAGTTATTAGCAATACCAATGGGAGGCCTCCTGTTCAGAGTTCATCTGGTGGTGATATTCATCTTCTCATTACCAAAAATTAACGTCAATGCACGAAATTCTGATCCATCATAAGTGGATACTTTGCCATGGTCTGATCCTCTCTTGAAAATAAGTGTCTCATAAACATTGTATAATAACTTCTGTGTTAGTCAGTGTTATGATGCTACCATTCTCTGTTTTTATCTAATTGCATTATGATACATGGAAGCAATCTTGATTTGTAAATCTTTCAGAGCAAGAAATTTTGTCTGCCTTCATTATCAGACCCCTTATCACATTTGGATCTACCAGGCTGTATTTCTCCCTCTGACTCAGTGTACAGGATTCTGAGAAGAATGAGTTCTTCTGATGTTGCCTACTGACAGCATTACAAGAGAAAAGTAAAATAGTTATTTACAGAAAGAGACTGTGACAGCAAATTGATGTGAAGAAACAACGTGATGCATCATTTAAGTGTGAACAGTGCATGCCTGGAGCCTGCCTGTTCCCTGTTCTTTTGTCTTCTGTTCTCTGGAACATCAGATACAAGAAAATATCCCAATGAAGGAATACAAAAAAAGCAATTAATTTTGAACAGCCTGTATCATCTCTGCACTATTGAGCAAACCAAGCAAACATTTAATATAAGAGGTTGAATATGTACATTCGCAGAATTGGTAAGCAGTGGGAGAGAATTCACATTATCCTGAACTAAACTGCACCTTATTCACAAATATACTGCTTCTTTGTAAAATTCAAAAGAAAATAACTAGTTGTTAGAAATCTGAGGGGGAAAAAAAAAGAGAAGAATATGATCTTGTGTCAGGTACAAAGTTCAGCTGAAAATATATGAAAGTCCAAGCACTTTTGCCTTCACTTTATATGCCAAAATGTAGTACATGGAAGCACTAATCAAGAGAAAATTTTAAAAAGATCAGTAGAAACAGCAGCTGGTCAAACTAGGAACTGGATACCCGTAGAAAGTAAAGTGCTGATCTTATCACCTGGTTTGGAGATTTCAGTACTGGCAATTCCTAGATGATATATTTTCCAAGCAGTTAACAGTGCTGACACAAAAATTATCACTTTCATCCTATACACTGAAGAAAATGTTTGATACAAAGCAAAAACTGAAAGAACGTCTTTCAGTTTGTTTGTATGAAAATGCTTTCAAGAGAACATGATCTTGAAAACATAGTTCTGAGAAAATCAAGTAACTCAGAAGTAGGTCACCGAAGAAAATTATTGAATGGTCTTTGGAAAATCAGAGCTAAACAGTTTCTTTGTAAATTTGGAAAAACACTGACCTTATATAGAAAACTGCTTTGATCAAAAAGACCCCAACACACCAAAACCAGTGAAAAATAAGTAGCAAGGACAGGGACTCCCCCCAGAGGACTGTGTCTGCAGGCAACCCACACTGGGGCAGGGACCCACTGGAGGCCACCAAAGTAGTATTTTCACCACTGCAGTTGGCACATTGTTGATCTCCAGAGTTTTTCCCCATTACCTGAATCCTTATGAAAACTTTGCGTTAATTAGCAAGAATTAGCTGAGACTGTTTTGCCCATGACACAATCTGCTATAAGTGCCCTATTTTTTAAATAATTTGGAGATACAGAAGGGCATGATGTAGATTTCTAAGGTTTCTTCCCATTATTCAAAATGAGAGTCAGATGCCTGTAGCACAGGTAAACCTACTCATGCTGCCTTGACTTTATTAACAATAAAGCAAAAAAACCAGGGAGTTCAGCTGTTGATCTCTCCCCTCCCTTTGCTAGCTGAGTGAACCGGCACAAGTCAGCTCAAAGCCAGATCATGTCAAAGCAGCTGCGTATTTCTTCTACTAAAGCATCTGCAGTTACACTCAGCTGCATTCCTGCTTCAAGAGAGACAAACTCACACAAAGAGATTTGGGTTCATGGAGTCTGTCTCTGCAGTGGAAAATGTCAATTCCAGGATGGAGCACCTCTTGTCGAGGGGACACTTAAGTGGGAAATCTCTTCAATCTGCCTCTTCCCTTACACAGAGGCTCCTGAAAGTAAATAGGGAATTGGCTGATGTAGTTGCCAAGACATTCTCCATCATATTTGAAAAGTCATGGCAGTCAGGTGTACTCCCAGGCGACTGGAAAAAGGGAAACATTGCACTTGTCTTTAAAATGGGTAGAAAGGAGGCTCTTGGGAATTACCACCACATCAGCCTCACCTCTGTGTCTGGGAACATCACGGAACTCCTAGAAGCTATGTCAAGCCACATGGAGGACAGGGAGGTGATTTGGGACAGTCTGTATGGCTTCAACAAGGGCAGCTCCTGCCTGACCAACCTTGTGGCCTTCTATGATGGAGTGACTACATCAGTGGATGAGAGAAGGGCCTTGGATGTTATCTCCCCCAGTATCCTTCTCTGTAAACTGGGCACATATAGGTTTGATGGGTGGAGTGCTCAGTAGATGAGAAACTGTTTGGACAGTCACATCCAAAGAGCAGTGGTCTAAGGCTCGATGTCCAGATGGACATCAGTGACAAATGATGTCCCTCAGGGGTCTGTATTGGGATCAGTGCTATGTAATGTTTTCAACACAAACATGGACAGTGGGGTTGAGTGCAAATACACAAGAAACAGACATTTTTATTAAAGGTTTACAATGCAGATACAGAAGTTGTGGAATAATATGCTACTTACTGCAAAGCACTACCAATGAACATTCAAGTCTTCTGGGGAAAAAAAAAAAAGAATTTTTCTTACTTTTCCTAGTGCTCTGCTAATAAAATTTACTTCCTCATATCCTTAAACCATCAAGGCTACAACATTATTACTGCTAAACATATTTAGTCAGGTTTCTCAACTGTTGAACTGCAGAAACAGAAAATACCCTTAAAATTATTTGGCTGTCTGCTGGCAAGTCACAGTATCCAAAGTAGAGAAGAAACAATGGCTTCAATGAATTATGTAAATTTTGTGAAAGCGGAACTTTTGACTATTCACAAAACTATGATCTTAAGTTTACTTAAACATGTTTTTGGTCTATCAGTTAAGACTTTTCAAATATTCATTCAATATTTTAAAATTCTTTGAGGTTGTCGTATGTGAGCATGTCAGACTACTCTGAACCCATCAGGTAGTAATGATGTCATAGGATGTTAATCCATTTACATCTAGTGTATTCTATGTTGGTTTTGTTATTTAAATAATACTACTGTGTGGTGCAAAACAATGTATCAACTTCTTCCAAGTGCCTATCTTATGCTGTTTAAAAATAAGATGCAAAACCTCTTAGAATGGTGATGACTCTGGTTTAAACTTTAACGATGACTATGAGGTAATACAGCTAAACTAACACAAAATTACACATAAATCCATATGACAACACAGTGGAATTTTCAACAGAAAGAGAAAAAAATTAAGGCACTTCTGTTATACCTAGCTTCATATTCTGCTGATATATAGGCTACATATTTAGCTGCAACACAGTGATGAAACTCAAACAATCCTTTAATTTACAACTTGCAAGGATTTGGTCTTCAATCTTTATTATGCAGTCTACAGCAGAAACAAACAATTTCACATTATAACCTTATTGTTACACAGACTCTAACAATGAAAATAAGAAATACAGTTCTGCTGCAGAAAGAAAAAGGCAAAAAAACCCCTGTTCCATATAGTTGTATTTTAGAATACACTTAAATTCATCAAAGTACATTTCCCCCTGTTAACTACTGATGATTTATTTACAAATCAAGTAAAACAATGTCTAGAAAATACCATTGCACCACAAATTATCTACATGGATATTTCTATTTTTCATACTAGAAAACAGCTAAGAAGGCATTTGCTGCAGTACAATGTTTCTTCCTGAAATCTTAATGTGTTTTAGCAGCTAATACAAAATGCAGATGCAGGCTGTATTATCTTAATTAGAAATGCAAACATATTATGGGTTTGGTTAAAAAAAATAGATAGCAATTTTTTTTTAAATTTCTTTTTTAAAAAAGGTCTAATGCATTAACTCCTCCAAGTACTTCACATAGGGGCTGTCATCTACCTGCAAATTGAAAATGCTGCTGACAGAGCAGCTGAAATTTGAGAAACTACTTGAAAGAGAAGACATCATCAGCCTGTGCAAGCTCTGACAGGCTCATAGCTATGTTTTTATTCACAAAGAAATTTATGTTAATATATGCTGTTTTGGGGATCATTTGACAATCAATAACAATGCGGAATACTTTCAGTTACTCATATCTTTTAGAAAAAGTGATAGCTCATTGTTTTGATTTTAAAGTCTTTTTTTTTATATGTGAAATAGAAGCAGAAGGTGAAGCTTGGAGTTTTAGGGGTTTTTTTCCTTAAGGGATCACTGAAAAAATATTTTTCCCTTGAAACTGCAGAACATGCAATCCTTGCAAGAGAAGACCTCTTGAACTACAAATATGTTGCTCTAGATGAGACTTCAGCACGCAAATAACCTGCACAGAAAACACCTCTACAAATAAATTTTAAGGGTAAATAGAGTGTACCCAACAGTATTACAACTTCATACCCATTATTTTCCATCCTCAAAAGCTCACCTTATTTTTCAAGCTATAGGTGTCTAGCCTGCAAATTTTTGTTTCCAACCTGTTTTAACAGCACTGTAACTCACCAAGAGCGTATCAGGTTGCTACAGGCACAGTAGCTTTGTTTTAGACTAATGTATGTACTCCTGGTAAACATGACTGCTTTGAACACTGGAGCCTGGAAGGCCCCCGTATCTCCTGGCTCTGCTTGCTGTTACGTTTCATGCTTCTGTTACGTGCAATGTAGATGTGCTGCAGAAGCAATTTTTGACAGACTGGAAAAGCAGGCACTTTCCTCTGTAGTATTTTTTTGAGGGAAAGCATATCCTACATGTTCCCACTAGCACACTTGTGGCAGGGGCAATTGCTCTGAGAGCCATGCAGCAGGAGACCCTGTCACGGCAGTGGAGTAGTTTCAGCTTCTTGAAGTTCCAACTGAAAGGAAAGAAATTGCAAATACAATGAACAATTGCTTGGTATCTTCCCACCCATAAGTTTGTGTTTACTTCTGTGTTGGGTCTTTTTAGGAGGAATTTATTTCTCATTTGCAGATACCGTTCTGCTGTATAAAGCTAAACACACAGCCCAGAGTAAGGCAAGACTATGCTTTTGCCATGAGGCAACAAAGGCAGAGGAAATGATCACAATGACAAAGAAACACTAGTAGGTCTGAAATTTGAATTAGAATTAGAATATACTTCATATCAAGCCAGTTGTTCTCTTTCTAGGGTGGAACTCTCTATGAATTGCACAAGTATAGAAAAATTTCATTCCCTTTCTGTATTTCTGTAGCAGTTAGAGGGGAATTATTTTAGTTGAATGCATTCTGTGCTCATATCAGGACATTGTCTAATTTTTGGATTTTCAGTTAAAGTCTAGTTTAAATTCTGTGTGAGGTGGACTTACCTCAGCAAACAAACCCAACAGCCTCTCAGCCCTGCGTGTCCACAGTATCCATGCTGAGTTCTACTTGCCTGCAGGCACGGTAGCACTACAGATGTTTTCATCAAGAAAACTTGCTTACTGCACAGCACGTCCTGAAAGTCTGCAACCCCTTTTTGCTCAGCCCAGCAAATTTTGTACCAGAACCTCCTGAGAGCTGGGTGGGAGACACTGCATATCACAGGTTTATGGAATGGAAAGCAGAGACACAGACGAAGCCTGGAGATTTACAAAGAGCCTGTGTCAACATACATCAGCTAAAAAAGAAAGCCCAATTTTAATGATCTATTGAACTCAAACAAGTGTTTCATAGACGTCACTATCTCGCCAGAAATGGACTTTTTAAGAAATCAGTACTTTAAAATTATTACTGAAATACAATATAATTTACAAAGCAGATACATCCATTTTCTAAAAATACACAGGAAGGCCATTCTCTGCTAACACAGGTAGATGTGAATCTGCCAAGGTTTGGAGTAACAGAAGCTGCCCATTTTTTTTTTTTCAATGTTTCTGCAACAGGACTCACCAGCATTCCCCATACTTGTTCACAGTCAGTCATATAGCTCTAGGAAAATTAAGAAGTAAGAAAAAACTTCATCTATTTAATCAAAGTGAAACTAGCTTTCAATTCTTCCTTGTTTTAACTTAAAAAATTTTTCTTGAATCCAATATCCTTTTTATTTCTACACGTGGCTGCCAATCCAGGCAGCAAAGGCAAAGCTTTCAGGGCTGAGCCTTTTGTTAATGAACATGTCTGAGGCCTCATTTTCAGCATATGAGGAGGATTTGCAGCTTCATTAGGGCATTTAGACATTTCAGTAGTTGAGGAGAAAGCATCAGAAGCTAAAACTGAAAAGAAGAGTTACACACAGGATGAGTCCTGAAGATGTGCCTACATATAATTTGCTTAGTTGCTTGGATACATCCAGGTCAAGCTGCTGTAAAAGTAGGTATAAAAATTGGACACAAAGAAACTAATCCACTGAAACAAACTAAATTTCTCAGATTTTTATAATTATTAATGATCCAGTTTCCTAATTATTTAGTATTTTTTGTTATTAATACATAGGTATCAGCATAAACTTAATATATTTGGAAAACATAGTTTTCAGGGGAAAATAACTATCAATTGATTTTACATTTAAAAAAATTAAAACTTCTTTTAATCTCAGAGACAAACTGATGCAGAGACTCTCCGAGCATCTGAAGTAAAAGCTATTTCAAAATGGTTGTCAAGATCTTTGATATGAATCAGTTTTGATATGACATCAAAAACCCTCAGCCATTTGCAAAAGCTGGTATTTGGTCCTTTATTCCCCTCCCCTGCCAGTATTTGGTCATACAGAGAAAAGATCAAAGAAAGCAGTTTTGCTTTTCAAGCATTTTTTCCCCAGGATTACATCGTTCCTTCTCCATGCAAATGCACTGACAAGATTGCATAACCCCTCCTGAACACTGAAGTGAGCCAGGCCTTTAAGCTGACTCTGGAACAGATGTACCCTATGCGTTTTACTGCAGGAGTTAGTTTAGCGTAAAACAAGATTAAACCCCCCACAGATGTGAAACACCTCAGTCTTACAGCTCTTCCAGTTTCTGCATGCCTGATTAGCCACTGTCTTTCTTCCCTCAGAACTGTGTTTCTCCACTGAGCCCTTAAAATTCCTACAAATGCTCACACCATCAGTGTTATGGGTCGGACGCTGCTCTGTGCATTCGCAAGATGCTGCATTTCTGCAGTTTTGAACTTATTTTGCTCTTCCACCTTCTGTAAACCCCGATAAAAAAATAATCAAGCACTTAATCTAGACCTTTTGGTAATGCCAAAGAGCTGCAGAGTAGGCCACGGGCGAGTATATTAACTCAGAATAACATGAATGTTTTTTCCTGTTGATGCTTTTGAACTGATAGAAGACACTCTTGTTCCTTCCAACAACTTAAAATGCTTAGGACTGTTAATTTTAAATGCTTTTAAATGCTTTAAGAGTTTTAGGCCTTATGTGATTGAGCCTTGCAGTTCTCATTAACTTTAGCACAGGAAAAGAATTCTCACTTGGCAAAAAAGCAACTTGTAGAACATCTGTTTCTTAGAAAATTATGTGAAGTGTGCCAAGTACTACACAGCCTTGCAATTAGAATTCATACCAAATGTTCTCCAAGGCCTTGTCTACACAAGAAAGAACTTGTCAGTATACTTCAATCAATAGATACACAAGCTAGACCTTCTTGTACAGAAAGCACTTACCTGTGAAAAGAATACACTGTCTATAGAATTTACAGAATCTCACTGTCTGAGCAAATATTGGTTTGTCTGGAGGTTTATTTTCTTTTTTTCTTTTCTGAGAGCTAAAGCTGCATTCACTCTAGGGCTTTTTCTGTTTAAAATAATAACATAAAAGTATTAGGTATTACACTTGTAGTTACTATTCCAGAGAACCTTTTTAGTGTAGATTAGTTCTACAATTTTGTCTCTCATTCTCATAAAAGCAGACATCAAAAAATGTCTCTTACAGAAATGTTTGCTGGAGAAAAAATGATGAATTAAGTTTAATATTAAGCTTTGAACATGGCTTGCTGTGAATGTATTCTGTAGACGTTGTGGAGAGTGAGAAAGACTGCACCAAACAGCTGCTGAGCTGAACTCTGGGGAGAAGGCCCAGGTCAGCATTCAGGGAGCACATCTGGCAGAAATAAACCAATGGCAGCATCAGCAGCTGCCAAAGCAAGGACTGCAAGGATGGTGGTGAGGGAAGTGGAGTTCTTTCAAACACCTGAACATGCAAAGACCCACCTCTGAGGACCTGAGCTACCAAGTGTTGTCTTCTTGTTCCTGGCTCTGGGGAAAACTGATGGTTAGACGCTAGGAAGAGCTACCAAATTAGTCAAACAGTTTCTTCCAGCTCTGCATACACCTTTTTTGTTCCATGCAGATTGGCTTTTTGCTTCAGTTTCCATCCTTAGTGCCTCACTTGGACCTCATCCCTTATGTTTCCCTTTCTCCTCAGCATTCTTCCTCTCACCTCCCTCTCCCTTCAGTGTCCTTCACTTCCCTTCTCTTTCCATATGCTTTATTTCTACACAACTTGTTTCATCACTATTCCCTAAAGGAAAAAAAACCCAACAAGCCCTAACCAGCAAAGAACTCAACTATAGAACTAGCTTCCTCCTTACTGCCACTCTCAAGATCACTTCACCTGCTTGGTCCATCCCTGCTCCAGCAGGCTGTCTCGTTGGTGTAGGCTGAAACATCTCTCTGGGAAACATCATCTTCTATTCTGTGCTTGCTCAGTGCTCAGGGAAATATTATTATTATTATTTCACTCAGCGTCTAGGCAGGACCACATTAATCTTTCCTATGGGTAGAAGTTTAGAAGGCTACAGCTCTCCTAGAAGTAATATAAAGATACGTAACTAAATGTAGAAAATGGGTGCATACACACTGCACTCTAAAAAGCTGCAATTGTACTAGACAGAGATACAATCTTGTTGTCAGACACATGCACAAAATTGACTCCATCGAAGGTTACAAACGCATTATTAACAGATGAATCTAGTAATTTGCTACACCTAGTAAATACTACACATATATACATACATACATACATACATACATATATGTGTGCACCTATGCCAAGTTTGGCAGTTCCACTTCACCACCAGACTGAGCAGGTGCCAATTTCACAGGCCACAGTTTGGCATGTATGAATCAGACATTGGTGAACAATACCAATTGCTGATGCTTAATAAAGCTTTTTACTTTAGCCCTTCTCCCTTTAGACTGTTCCCTCCTCTTTTCTGGTGCAATTACTGTTTAGTCTGCTTGGAGATGGGAATACTCTGATTTGGGCTATCTGGCAGCAGCTGAGTGGCAGGTGGGTAGCTGCTTTCACAAGAAGCCACTGAGTTCTGCACCTCGAGGAGGCAGCCAGCTTGCGGATGAAGTGGCAGCAGTGGGAAACTGGTGCATGAGCAACCTAACTACACATCACTGAAAGGTAATATGGATAGGAATGAACCAGGCTTATGCCTTTTGTTCTTGTTTTTAATGAATTACAGAGACAAACTTCTTCTAGTGCTTGCGATGTGCTTGAATTACTTTCACGAATGTTAAGATTTGCTTTCATGTTTTGCTGAGAGATGGGGCTTGGAAATTCTCAAGACTAATCACAAGACCATGGATACTGAACATGTACAAAAGAGCTTTGTTGCAAAAACTATGCAAAAATAGGCTGAATAAAAAAAACCAAAACAACTCTTTCTTTAGTTATCTGATGTGTCATAAAATCCCTACTTCTTAAAGGCTTTATCTACATGGAAAAGGTACTTTCTTGGTATACCTGAAATGGCAAAATGGCACATTAGTCTTTAAGATGTGTGTATACACATATATATATATATGTACATATCTAATCCCACCTTATTCACCACATAATTATCTGATACAAGAACAGCATGTAGACAAGCCTTGGTCTATCTCTTGCATGACTTTCAGGACAAACAAGGCCAGGTAGGCCTTCTTTGTACATCAATCAGAAGTCAACAAGCAGTTTTTTATCTTTTTATTCAATTGTTGCAATGGGAGAAGAGGAGAGATCTGTATTCTGTCCCACTCCAGTCTCCATCAGCAGACAAGGAGTATGGACAGGGAAATCTGTGATTAATTTTCAACCTGTTGTAAACATCCTGTGAGTGAAATGCTGTTTTATGTGCTTTATACATGCATGCACGCTGGACCCAGTCACTCCAGGTACCCTTTAGAACTCTCAGCTTCTGAGCATCAAGCAGGGCAGAGAGCAACTAGCACCATGCAGGACTGGGGTCTCTGTGTATGCACACACCAGTTTCAAATATAACCTTGAAGGTGTTCAGACCTTCCAACAGCTACAAATCAGTGTAAGTGGTAACTTCAGAACACATGTCATCTCCAAGCAGGTGGCCTGGATCCAGAGATGACATCTCCACTGCTAGTCATACCTGATGGTTAGTCCTATCCACAGTGTTGGCAGTGGAAGCATGGTCACGAGTGTTTTGTCGAACTCGGGTGGAGTTTTGCTGCTCAATGGTTGAGGAAGTGGGGATGCAGAACTCTCTGAAACACCTTTTGAAATTCTCATCTAGAAATGCATAAAGGACTGGATTAAGGCAGCTATTTGTATACCCTAGAGCAATACAAAAGTGCCAGGAGACAGTCTGGAAAGTAGTTTCTGGGATGTTGACCAGGGCTTTAATGATAACATAAATGTGGATGGGAGTCCAGCAGACAATAAACACTGCCACCACTACAAGAACCATCCTTGTGATTCTCCGCAGGTTCCTATCCTTCTCTTTGGAGCCAGATAACATGCGAACACTCTTCAGGCGTAAAATCATCAGCCCGTAACACACGGTAATGATCAGAACTGGCATGATGAAGGCAAAGATGAACACACAGATTTTCAGGAGGTTCTCCCAGTACCAAGCAGGGTGGGAAAATGTAAGTGTGCAGTCAATTGAGCCTGGGGAAAAGGAAAACAGCAGAGAAGAACATGCAGGTCAGTTTTTCATTTAAACCTTTCTTTAATTAAATATCACAGGCAAATATATGAAGACTTTACACCTAAATAAGCATGTAAAATGAAGCAATCTGTGACCTGTCATTTGCACAAACATAGGTAGGACAGAGTACTGCAAAACATGCATGCAGTGTGAGTTAGGAAAACAAAACCAAATTCACATGTTCTCTTTTCCATATTATGGCTTGGAATTTAATGTACACTAAACAAGGAAAAGAGCTGAATTGTCACAAATGCTTAAACTTTGACTCATTTTAACTTTCAGTATAAAACACGGTGAAAAGTAAGATTGTTAAGCCACCAAGTATGCTGAGAGTTTGGGCATTTCAGGGCAACGGGGAAGAGAATGACATGAGACTTGGTAACTATGCACTGTGGAGGGTCTGGATTTATGCTGTCACTGCCCCTTTATGGAAGGTCTTGGAGCACCAGTGATCTAGAATGTACTCTCTGCTCTGTATCATGTCCTGCCAGACAGGGTGTAACATATCTGTGACTGCTGGCTTCCCCGTGGGAGTATCCTGGGTAAAGTGCAGGCTCCTGTGCTGTAGGGCAATGCAGAACTGCCCCCAGCAGAAGGCAGGCAGGCGCAGACGCTTTTCCAAACATTACAGTAACCATGTGGGACAGCAAGACTTGCATGGACCCACAGAAGGAGCTGGAGCTGCCTGTTGTAAAAGACAGATCACGTGTGCTGCTTGTCCAGTCAACTACAGCCAGATGCAAAACTGTTGAAGGGGCTCATTTGCACTGCTACTTGCTTTACACAGGTTGGAAGTCAGAAGTTAATTCAATGCCTCTACACTGCAGTGAAATAATGCAGAAAGAATTTTAAGTGTTGAATACTCAGTTTAGGAATGAAAGCCAGACTTACCATGCCTGTATTTAGTAGTTGCCATGAACATAACTGGCAGGCCAATGGCAGAGGAAAGAATCCAGTTGCAGACATTGACAATTTTGGCATTTCTGGGAGTACGGAAATCAAGGGCCTTAACTGGGTGGCACACAGCCACGTAGCGATCCACACTCATGGTGCAGAGTGTGAAGATACTGGTGAACATATTGTAGTAGTCTATGGATATAACAATCTTACAAAGGATGGTGCCGAACGGCCACGTTCCCATCAAGTAATTCACACTCTGGAATGGGAGAGTACTTGTTGCTAGGGCATCTGCCAATGCAAGATTGAAAATATAGATGTTGGTGGCAGTCTTCATCTTTGTGTACCTAGAAAAAAAAATTGGCAGAGCATGTGAATGACCACAAGTGACATTGCTAAATAAAACTGAATTCAGTGCATCATCTATAAGAAATAATGTGCTAGATACTGTCAAAGATCACATTTTCTGCTTTTAACCAAATGACCTTTTAACCAAAAGACCAAATAATTCACCTACATGTTGGCAGCTCAGCGAGACATCAGCTAAAGGGTGTAAGGAAGAAAAGATTAATTTAACTTGTGCAGAAGGAAAAGATACTCATAAAAGAAACAATATTAAAGATGCTAAGAGTTGAGAAGCTGAAAA
This sequence comes from Rhagologus leucostigma, assembly GCA_013397725.1. NCBI lineage: Eukaryota > Metazoa > Chordata > Aves > Passeriformes > Rhagologus > Rhagologus leucostigma. The sequence goes on from VZTD01002352.1 coordinate 375,697, forward strand.
AATTTTATGTTTACAGATCAGATACTGTACTACATGGATAGATTTTCATGCTGATGTCATGCCAAATATCATAACCATGTTCTGTAGAAATAGAGAATTCATTTGTAGGTTGTGGAGTAGTAAAGATGGCATTCCAAGTGAGCAGCACTTGAGACCCACTTTCAGTGTTGCTGCTGTACTCTTGCAGTGGTACAAAAAATGTTTTAATTTAAGTAATGTTCCTGGACATGCTGCGCTGAGTGCTGCTGAGGTTGCTGGGCCCTGTGGCTGCTTGGATTTTGAGGGGTCAGATGGCTTGCTCTTTTGATGAAATTTCCTTCTGTTTCTGCAAAACTAATAAGCAGAGTGTTTGATCAAGCATTTTACAATTTATAGAGTGCTTTTCAAGAGGAATAGCCCATTTCAAAAGACCTGCTGGGGAACCTGCTAGGGAAGACAAAACATAAAATATATTATTTCCTGGGTTTTATCTCTCTGAGTTAGACCTCTTCAGAACATGAGTCAGTTGCAAAAAATTCCAATGAAAGGACTGTGTAGGGACTGCACATTTCGAACTTTTCTTTGGTAGGGTGTGCAGAAATGCAGACTTCATGTTGAATGGACCTAGAAAGCTTTTATGATGAACATTCGAAGTCATTGCTACTGGATCTGTTCTCTCATTTTTAGCACTGTGCATGAGAAGACACTACCAATCCTAATTTCAATTTAGTGTGGTTTTCAAAAACAGATTTTCAAGTAGATCTAAATTCTATGTTGACTGCTGCCTTGAGAAAGTATGATCTGAATATGATACTTTCAAGTTGTAAATAAACTCCATATTCTGAAAGTCCTGTAAAAGCTTTTCTTACTCCATTTATCCAACAAGTTTGTAACTAACATAGGAGGAGGTAGATGCTGCAAGCATCCACAACTCTCTTTTCTGGAAATTGGAAAAAATGTACAGGATTGCAGTGTGGGAGAGGTACATGATAAAAGCTACAGCTTTAAAAACTGTTTGGAGGGAGGAGAAAATATTTCTCAGGTAATTTGCTGGAGAATCTTCCAGATGAGAATGAAAGCAGCAATATTTATATTTTGCTTTTAGTATTATCCAGTACTAAGCCCTGTGGTTTATCAAAATGAATGTCTCTCCAAAGGTCTGAGATATCCAGTAGTAGCTGAAGGTGTGTCCAGAGCTAACCTGAAGGTTTGATTTAGTTGTGAGCAGACATACCCAGCTTGCTCTCACCTGATCTGCTCAGGCAAGGAGAGCAGCAGAGGGGCAGTGTCTCTCAGCTCTGCACAGGCAGGGAAAGGTGATGAGGATTCTGTGCCCTCACCCAGGCTGCTGATCCCTGCTCAGACCTTAGACGATTGCCTGCCTTATCTTTATGGCTGGACAAGAAAGCACACTTGGGAATGCTGCTCAGTGCTGTTGCCATCACACGTGATTCTGGGACAGGTCTGTCTGGAGAGTGCATCATCAGAAAATAATGACAATGCTTTGTTATCAGTAATTACAGCCATTATGATTTAGAGGGAATGCTTGACACAGCCAAAACCCCCAAACTATTAACCAATACGTAAATGACTTTCAGGTTAGCATGACAGAGGATGGACAGAAAAATGCTCCGAATAAATAGAACAGAATAAATAGAACAAAGTTTCTTCACTGGGCATGGGCCTTATCTCACTTAAAAGCTACACATTTTTCAGTTTTGCTATCTACTTTTCATGGTCAGTTTAAGTTTAAAAGTTCTTGGACTCACTGTTTAATGTCCTCTACAGACCATTAGTGAAGGGTTTTGCTTGAGGTATTCTGTAATCTTTGTACTTCTAATCATGCTGTTCTTACAATGAATAGAAGCAGAGCTCTTATGGTGATAGAAAGTTATTTACCTCCACGACTGCCTAATCAACAAAGGCCTATTGAAATTTACAATATTCTTTTCAGTGATTCCTATAGGATTTGGGCATTTCTCTGTACTGAATATTTAAAGATTTCATAAGTGGCTTATTTCTGCAAGGTACATTTTGTAAAACATGTATTTTTCCAAATAAGTAGATTATCAGTATCCCCAGGATTACTTTCTTGGCATGAACAAATAAATACCACAGCAATTGATTAAATGTAATTTTAACAGCATGAAAAGTAACAGTTGATCAAAATGGAGCTTTTGAGAGTCTTGATCCTAGCTGTTATTATACTTTTTGCTAAGGTATCAGTCTACCTATTTGAACAAGCAGAACAAACATTTCTGTTATGCAGACATAGATGTACATGTGATGAGATTTCTATACTTGAGAGTGACTTAGTAATATCAAAATGTATAATGCAACACCTGAATTTATAAATGCAATCTTTTAAGATACTGCTTTCACACTTTCATTCAAACCCACTAGAGAATCTAAAAATTGACAGATATGTAAAGAAAGAATCTTAATTGCAAACTCATGAAAATCTGACTACTGGTATTCCGATTACATTGAAATTTCAGCATCTAAAACATCAAGAATATTAAATTTTGCATGACAATGAGCAAGGTTGCAAGTGAAGACAGAAGTTGGCTTTGGGTGGCCTTACTTTTATTTTACAACTCTGCAATGAAAAGACTAATAGAATACGATGTTACAGGGGTTTTTTGTGAATATTTAGGGCAATACTGCTCCTGATATATACCCAAATTAATTATGCTCATTATAATACTGACACCCACTAGTATACCCCTCCTAACTCCTCGGTGCAGGTTTTGTATCATAAAATATCTGTTTATGAAGTGTTGTCTTGTTAGTAACAGTAAATGATAAATCAGATTTACAACAGTAAGAATACACTTTATTTCTGTCTGATTTTTTAGGGAAAGCTCAACCTTGTCTTTATCTTGAATCCAACAAAGCTTTAATATAGACTTCAAGTTTGAAGACCTGAGCTGTACTGGTCCACTCAACTGGGATTTGCTTGGAATAAGAAAAAGCAGTGGAGAAAAGAGTGAGAATTCTGCTCTGATAGTCACCAAGTTCCTAGCATTCAAGGATTAATAGAAAGTCTTGAAATGGACCCCTCAACTCTCTGCCCACAGGCCACTTGTAGTTTGTAAACCAAATAAAACTTTCACCAGATTAACCTCAGAGAGACTCCAGCTCCCAAGTGTAACAGCACCTTGGACAGGAGCCAGGAGAACCTTCCCTTCCACTTCTCATGCAACAGGAGAGATGTGAGCATGCTTGTGACTCTCTGCAAAGACACCTGCCACGGCCCTGTTTCTGGCCTGTCCACTCCAATAGTTTAGTTACCAACTTCACATATTTTTTAAGAGTCTCTTCTTTTAAACTTCTTAAAATTGAATGAAATCTTTAGTTGGCATCAGACTTTATTTAAGCCTAATAGACAGATTTTGTATACTGCTATCATAGTCTATACAACCAACGTAGTTATGTCCCTACTGCTCCTTGGTCAAGTGGTTTACATCCATGTGGATTATTGAGATATCCCCTCCTCCAGAGCCTTCTGCCCTTCTGGACCAGATCAGCTTTACAGCATCCTTGTGCCACTGGGCTGGTGCAAAGAAGCTAGAGAGGTCCACATTTAGCTCAGTGTAACACAGGGTATAATAAAAACACAGCTACATTATTGTTCATTACTATTATTATTATTATTATTATTAATGATGCAGCCCAGAGTAATACATACCATTGCAAATTAATTGGAAAAATTTCCTATCTGAAAAACATCAGTGAGGAGGAAATCAGAAACAGTGTTTTGCACTTAGGAAATGGGCTGGTCGATGACAGACCGGTAATAATTATTTTCAGCAACACAAAGGCATGCAAGGTTTTGCCTACAGAACACTTATTTGGAGACAAAGACTACTTCAAGATCTGTGTCTAAGTTCAGTGCTAAATACATGAAAAACTGGAGAAAATCGCTGGAGACTCACTGCAGAAAGCAGTCACTCTCAAAAATGGTTTGGTTGCTGAAAGAAACAGCCAACAGTTAGGCCTTGCTTACAGACAACCTGACATAACTCTTGTTGATGCTGAAGACTAGATTAGCATTTCAAATTCATGTTCTTCTTGCATACACGACTTGTTAAACAAATGAAGAATCATTATGTGCGTACATTAGATTCGTTGAGGTCGCCTTGGGTGGGAAGACAAAAAACACGTGAAGCATGCCTAGTTGAATCAATTCAAATTAACTTTTTTTTCTCCGTGATTGTTCTGGTGCACCTTGTATATGCAACTCAAAAACAGCAGGAAAAAGGGACTTTTTGGCATGTTTTCCTGAGATATCAGGTACTTTCAATTTTTGTTGAGCCCTTAAAGCTTGGAACAAGGTCATGACATATTCAAGGTGGTCTGTAAAAACCCTCAACATTTTTTCTGTCTGCCAATCTGATTAGTATATTTGACACTGAAATGAAGTCTCTCAAGTCATATTCTGGAAAGTACCTTTGAGCTAATGGGTCTCAAATGATGGACTTTACTGATGTCCACCCCATTTTATTGTTCTTTTCCTTTCTTCACATGGTAATGGGTCTCTATAAAGTGAAAGACCTGTACTGTATCTCAGCGACAGCTGTGACATGTGCTGTGGCAGTCTGTAACCTACTGAAAGTTCTGAAGTCATATATATTCTGGATAGGTCTAACCTTCCTGTCTGTGAGCATGTGATTTAATCAGCTTGAAAACTTAAGTCTGATTTTTCTATTCATGGGTACTTCTGAATGCTTATTCCTTAAGCCGTTAAATTTCATCTCTGGCTACAAGCACCATAAATTTGTGCACCACTCTGATGTGTTATTAGGCAGTAAGGCCACCCAGACTGGAGGCTCCATCTTGTGGTTAACAACCTCTGCATCCTTTTGATGTATGTTCTGCTGGAGAGATCTTATACAAGGCTGTAATTTAAACCTAGTAAGCCCTGAGTGAAACCAAACCAACAACAAATAGAAAAAAAAATACCTCAAGCAAGTACAAGAATGGAGCTGAAAGCGTTCACACTTGGTTGCAATGAAATTGTGCAATTTGCATCACATTCACTTACTTCCTGCAGCCATCCTGAGTTTGGGGGTAAAAGCTGAAATGGGGAAATGAGGAAGCTTTCACTGCCTTTAAGGAAGACAGAGGCAGTTGCTGTTCCCTCCTGTTAAAGTCTTGCATCCTGACTCCCAGCAAAGCGCTACCCAGTCACTGCTGTGACCTGTCATGGTGGTTTAATTAGAGACGGAGTGGTTTAATTTAACTGAGGGAGTGCAGTAGATCTAAAATCAAAGAGTTTAGTTATTTGACATACTCAGTCATACTTCACATACATTGTGCTGGAGCAGCTTTCTCTCATCACTCACTGGCAAGGGGATGTCCATTTTCTGAAGGAGTTTGAGTACATTTGTGGTCAGTGTGGACCTGAGCACAGGGCAGGTAACTGCTGGAGTGTAGCTGCTTCAGTTGCTACCTCCTTCCTCCCTAATAATTTGTTTTCCCACTGCCAAGTTCATTTTTCACTTTATTCTCCTCCATAGTACAAATGAGATTCAGCCAGAATGTCACCTAAGTTTACTTCCCTCGGGTTACCTTGTTAGCATCTTTGACTTCCCAGCTTATCCGTTCCTCACATCAGGACAGTGCCAAGGCATGTGCAGATCCAGCAGTATCTGCTTACAGGATGCAGGAGAAGCAAGCAGAGCACATCACCTCCCGGGAAGCAGCACCAGCTCAGGGCCATTTTTCCTATACTCAGAACCCATCAGGAATTTCTCTCATACCTCAGCTTTGGGAGAGGGTGAGCTAAACAAAAGCCTTTTAGGCAGAGTCACCTTTAGACTCCAGTGCCAGTCTTTTTGGAAATGATGTGGCACCAATAGTTGTCAGGGCATCTGACTCATCCTGCGTTCCTGGGTTTGGCTTTGGACTAAAAATGACTTGCTGCTGTCTTTGTGGCTCTTCCTGATTTTATTTTCTTGCTACTGAAAGGCATCATACAGAAGCCCTCTTTCTGCTGTTTAGTTTGAGCCAGTGAGTTTAGTCCCTACCCAGAGAAAATGAAACAAGCTTTTTTCTTTTGGGAAAAACAGTTATTTTCAGGAGGAAGGCTGGTCCTTTCCCTTGATGTCTGACTGAGAGGATTAACAAGCAAGGAGATTACTTCAAAAACACAAACTTCACAGTAGTCATAACAAGTAATTATTTTATGATTTCTTATTATTTTCATGTCTTTTAAAGTTACATAAATGTGAAAAATATCCTGGCAGAAATCCATACAAAATAAAGCTGATGTGATGCATTCTTTTTTTTTTTTTTCCAAAAGGGGTAGAGAACCAGTCAAGAACAGGTATAGGTATATCACTTGCCACAAAAATATTTAAGATGTTGCCATGTGTTATAACTCCTACTTTCCTCTTCTTTTCCCAGACATCATAAAAAGCTACATAATGATAAAAAACAAATGACAGTAATAAGCATGCTCCAGTGCCCAAACAGTCATCTGCTGGTACACTTCCTTCCCTTCCAGCCTAGTTAAACAGGGAAAATTACCTGCCAATTATTTCAGAACTTAATCTGGCCTGTTTGCCAAACCACTTTTATTTGAGCCTCTGTTTGCCTGGTGCTGAGGCATACATGGGTCTCCAATAAAGGTCGCTGCTTTCACGGTTATTGTGTAACATATCTCTCCGAAATAAATCAATGGTGCTAAAAAGGCTAACTTCAATATATTGCCGTTATCCAGCAGCAGGTGCTTATTGTTGAAGGTTTTGCTTTGCTAGGAAGACATATAAAGGAAAACTGTCAGTATATTCAATTTAACTTTCTCCCCTCTGCCTTCAGGGAAGCATGACTGAGAGTAAAACTGCTGACTACATCTCTGATAACTGCGGTGACATTTTTCCAGAGGGGACAAGTTATCGGCTACTTTGTCTGGTTTCCAGGTGCTGGTACCCTCCTCCTGATTTGTAGACTGATCACCTGAGATAAGGACTGTACACGAAATATCCCTGGTCAGCAGAGAAGCTGGCAGGGAAGCCTCTGAAGACAGTTTTAGTGCTAGTAGATGTGAAATCCCTAAAGTTGTGGTAGGCAACAGCAGGTATTCAATCCCCCCAGTCAGAGGGTAGCAGGGACACGGCATGGGGCTGGAGGCCAGGCCATACACAGACTGTACAGATCAAAATAGCACTAGGTATACAAGGTACGGCCTCTTGCATACAGGAGTTTGGGATCTTCTGGTGAAGCTGTTGAGTGTGATCTGGAAAGGAGTGACAGAGGTGAGACAGAGGAACTAGAGAGAGAATAAATGTGGAGGAAGGCTTGCCTGTGATGGGGGAAAAAGGGAAAGCAGGCAATGGTGGAAGCATGCATGACAGAAAGAAGGAGCACAGTTATGTGCTATGTGAGAAGACCAAATCAAAAGTACTAGGAATCATGGACTCAGTCTCTACATGACAAGGATGAGATTGTGTCTGAAACTGGGGCTCTGAAGGAGTTACTAAGACCACAATCTTATGAGAATGATGTGGGTAATTGGCTCCTTAGATGATTTTTCTATAGGGGCAGCACATCCCAGTGCTGAAGATTAGCACTGTGACAACTGCTGCTCCCTGTTCCCCCTTAAAAAAGAGACTTCACTCAGTTGGAACTCCTCCACACAACACAATGAAGAGGTGACGCTCCATTTTACACAAACATTTTTGTTCTGAAGTTTTATTCCTGATCTGAGATACAGGATCTTATAGCTGATAATTGAACACTTCTCAGTAAGAAGGTGGAAAAAAATCTATTTCATGTCCTTCACAGTTATTTGATTAGCTATGGTGTGTCATCCCTACCTTTTTTCATCATGTAAATTCAAAGGAAAATATAAATAAAATTTAGAAGTGTTTAACATTCAATGGATGAATGAGAATGCTTATCACAGCTCACAGCTTGGCTAAGCCGTGGAACTCCTTGATAGTGAACACCATTAAAAGCCCACTTCCAAAAGGGACTAGGGGTCTTTAAAAGAGAATTATAATATTCCCACTTTCAATACCATAAACCCAAACTTCATTATACAAACCAAAGAAGACACAGATGGTTATAAAAAGAGCTTTCTTTGAGATCAGCGTAAATACACCAATTTAAAAAATAATTGCTTTTGGATTTTTAAAAAATACAGTTACAAGAGTGGATTTGTATTTTGAAGAGACTTATCAAATACTGAAAACTTGTTTTCACTTGGAATCATCATGAAAATAAATAGTTTTTTGAAAATGTCTGTTAATGACAATCTCTGCAACAACCATCTTAGAACACCTAAGCTTAAGAAGAACCAACTTAGAATCTTTAAAAATTCTTCAAATATTTGTTTTAAAGCACCTTTGTTTAGTAGTGGCAATCTTCTCCACTTTTTTTGACCTCTTTTTCTAATCTTATTTTTGATCCTCATTTTTTGGGGGGCTGCTGCATCTTAGAAATGTCCACAAAATGCTACTGAATAAATGCTGATGCAAACTCCAGCTCAGAAAGTCTCTCTGCAGTCTAACAGTCTGTTAGAAGGATACTCACACAGTGCTGCCCCTATTTCTTCCACTCTGTGACTAAACACCAGCTGCTGGCTATGGCTGGAAAAGAGGCTAAGGCTAGTAGGCTAAATTACGATTCTGACACATTTGGACTTGCATCATGTTATGTTTGAGATTTTTGTAAATATGTCACCCTTTGATCTAGAAAAGTTATAAAAGCTTATCCACAGTGTTTAGCAAAAGTTATGCTTGATGGTTTGGAAAAACACTGCAAATTAAAATGAAATAAAGCAGTACTTCAGGATTATGTTAGCTAAACAGCTCATTAGTCATTAGCTTGCTAGTAATTATGTAGTATAAGTCATATGTGCATACAGTATTTTCTACCCTTACTGAAGCCATGAAAAGTTGGTAACATTTGATTATTTTCATAAATTTTTCATGGGAGCAATTACCATAATGGCACTCCAGGAAAAGTACAGTGGGATCAAACAGCTTTTTAAAGAGAAATTGAGTGAGAAGGGTTGTTTTCTGCCCAGAACTGCCCCGTGGTAGGCACTACCAGAGCCAGAGGGTCTGTGCACCTGGGCCTGGCACGCTGTCTTGTGTGCAGGAGTTCACTGGGACTGGGGCCAGGCACACGGTTTGGAGACAAGTCTGGGGCTGCAGAGCTCTCACTCATCCCTCAGGTGCCTCTGCTTCCTCAGTGAGATGGGTGTTACCCCCAGGTTGAAGCCTCATGTATTTTTGGTCAAATTTTGACCATGTCTGTAAAAACATAATTAAAAAAAAAAAGGCAAAGAAAAAGAGAATACAAAGGTATACATTCCATTTTATCTGTCTGCTTTCCTTCATCTTGGGGGAGGGAGGGGAGCTGCTTGCTAGTTAAACATCTACCCACTAGCAATGGTTGGTAAACTCTGTCCCAAACAGTATGCAAACAGGGACACCTGCCTTCCTGTAAGGCAGGATGCTGACGGTCACCCCCTTGCTATGCTGCTGATTTAAATCAGCTCCTCTGCTGCTCCTGCCCAACAGTGCTCCCTCAGTTCTGTCCCCAGATCTTCTCTGGCTGGTGCTGTGAGCTGTATTAATTCATAATTGGCACGGCTGGATAAGGCTGCTGAGGCTTTCAGCTCTTAGCACAGGGGTGGAACCTTTGCAGGCAGTGGAACAGGCAGGACACGCACTCACACATGCGATGCCATGCAAATGCAGAGAAGTTCATGAGGTTGCGGACAGGAAAGAAAAGCAGGAATTTTATGCGTTTCTTGGTTTCCAAGCTCCCTGATCTATGCTGCTATGAAAGATGCTGTAGGCTGCCTTACATCCTGCATCCATAACACCATGTCACCTTGCAAAGAACCCATTTTTTAGAAACACTTGTTTTGCTTCACCCACTTTCAAGCTCGTGATAATTTTCAGATTTTTTTTTCTCTATAAAGACTCCACACTTTTGTGCACATGTGTGAGAATATTTATTCCTCTGGTGATATCAATTATCTCTACAACTGAAATTTCAACTCTAAGTCTGTTCTACTTAATAAAACAGTTTTTCTGAATTGTGAGTGAGCTCAGCTGAACTAACCAGAGCTTTCAGTGCTGCATGGTCTTTCCAGATTAGATGACGCTCTTTTTTTTCCAAAACACTATTAAGAGGCTGTTTTGAGACACAAAGAAAGATTTCTCTTCATTCCAGAGAGAGGACGTCTTTGACTTCTTTCCCTGTTTGCCCTTTTTTTTTTTTTTTAAAGCAGTGTAATCATTTACTTAATGAAAAAAGATATTTCCTTCCTCTGCAAAGGATCACAGAGAACCTGAGACCCCTTTGTTTATGATATGTGACAAAATTTATAGCAAAACAAATGAGGAATTACTCCGAACTTGAGTGACTCCAGCGGCTGTTGGTGGAATTACAGTCCTCCCAGGGCATTTGGATTGTGGAGGACTGGGGCTTCTGTGAGCTATTCCTCTCTTCCAGACCTACGATGCTCAGGATTTTCATCTAGGATCTATTACAGCTTTCTAGCATATTGCCTTAATCACAAGGCATATTCTTCTTCCCACTCTAATTGTGAGACTAATATCCCACTGACTTGATGAGAAAGCTGGAAAAGCCTTTGGATTACTGTGTAAATTAATTCAATGCCACATGGTAATAATTGTACACTGTCTTGTTGTACTCTGCAGTAGCCAGAAGTAGCATTTGCTGTTGATACAGCCATAACAACATTATGTTCACATTAGTAATTTACACTTACACAAAGCACATGAGGAAAATAGATAATAAAAATTATCCACAGATTTTTCATATTACAGGAAATTCACAGCTGGCACTAAAACCTATTAAACTACTACTGCTGTCAGTTGAAGTCATTTTTTGGTACTTGAGAAAGGAAACAGCTTAGTGTCAGTAACATGAGGTTAAGCCTCACACACTACATTAAAACACGTAAATATTAATTCAAGTATGAAAGCATTCAGCTGGACAGGAACCATGTGGAAGAATGAGAAGGGTGGATGAGAATGCATTAATTATAAAGTAATGTGTATAAACTGGAAATCTGTGGACCTGATTTGCACGAAGAGCCTTATTTTCACATTGATAATCACAATACATTTCTAACTCCTCCTTGGACATATCTGCTTTCTGACCTGTTTGCCCCAGCAGGGATAGCAGGGTGGCATTGTGGAGTGATAGTTCCCTGTCAGGCCAGCACTTGTACAGCTCTGGCTCCAAACCCCTGGATTTTCCTCATGTGGAAAAATTTTAAGAGTAATAATGTTTATAAGAATAATATAATTATTTAAAAAATATTTCCAAAGAAACCAAACATGAGATGTTAGCATGCAGCACACTCGATCTGAAGTCACTGTTGCTTTCACTGGGGCTGGACTCTGAAAGGTGAGTAGGACAGTTTCAAATATCTAAGCACCTACCTCCCAACTCCTAGTATTTTCAAGCCAAACTAGGTACCAATATTACTTAAAAATCTTAATTTTTAAAAGCGTCAATGCCTCTCACAATTAATTTGAAGTTCAGTATTTTGTTCCCTCTGAGCAGGCATGATGGGAAAGGCAGATAAAGAAGAGGAGTTTTATAGGACGACAAATTCAATCCAGTGAAACACTGGCCTCCTATGTGTAGCTGGATGCAGTGATGCCTGAATGTGAGCACACAGGGTCACCATTTCATAGGTACATATTCTATGATTTAAAACACTGTCATGTTAGTATAGCGTGCAACAGGAACTAAATCACTAAGTTCCCTATTGCTGACCAGATACACTACACCTACAGAGAAGCACAGAAAGCGAACGTATTTTTATGTTGCTTAAGCCACAGATCCTAGTCAGCCATTAGCATGTAAACTCCTTTTCATCCCAATTGCTTAACAGCTACTTGGTATTAATTGGAAAGGCATTCTGTCATACTAAAAGCTGTTCTTGAACAGGAGATGTGGGGTTTGCCATGGAATTCCTGATGGTTTTGGACAAGCCACTTAATTTGTGTTTTCCTCTGTAAAATGAAAATATATTTTTGCTTTCTCCCATTGCTTCCGGCTTTTGTTTTTAAGCTGTCATCTCAGGAAAAGATGTTGTCTTTAGATAGAAATCTAAATACAAGTGCCTCATTTGATTTGGCTTTGTGGTGCACATGTAATTCAATTAATTACTGTAAGAAATATGAACCCAGTAAGGGTTATGCCCAGGATAATAAATACATAATTCCAGGGACAACCTGTGGCATATTTCTCTGCTGACAGCTCTCCTGTCTCTGTTACACTGTGCATCTGCTTTTTCTCCCAGAGGAATGCAGCCATGCCCCCACTCAGAAGCCTTTCTGCAGATGTATCTTCACACAGACAGCTTGAGTTTCAGACTGACCAGAAAACACACAGTATGGAAGAGAATCTCCCCAGCTCCGTGCACGCAGCCTCTAAACTATAGTTAAACCCACAAGGTTTCTGAGCTGCTCTAGTCTGAACCACTGATGGGTATTACTTGTGTTCCCACTAGGTCTACCAGATGCACAGCCTTTGCAGTGACATCCCTAACACGTGCCGAAGGAATCATCCTCCACCCTGCTGCAACAGCCCACGGTGACCGCCACCCTCACCCCCGGCTTTCTACAGCTGGCACTGCCAGCGCTGCACCCATGCACCACAAAGCCACCCGGTGCCGCTGGCCTGCAAGTGATGCCAAGAGACAACCTCTGTTCCTGCGCCCACGGCAGCTATGCCCGACAGCTGCGGCCCCGACTCCTCGGGGAACGCAGCATTCAAAGGGAGAACGCACGCTCCAGACAGGGGGAAACTGGAAATGCTGGGGCTGCCTCCATAGGACGGGAGCGCGCCCCTGGGCCACATCCATCTCCCCCCTTAAAAGCGCCCGCTGAACTCTCCAGGGCTCAGTGGACGCTTGGTTTGGAAACGCCAGGCAGCCACGAAGGGAGATGAGCTCAGCCGGCCCCGTCCTGTCGCGCCCCGCCGTCCCGCTCCCGACCCGCGGCTCCCGGGAGGTGGCAGTGTTCCTCCACAGAAGCCACCCGCCCCGCTCCGCTGCCAGGCCGGCAAAGGAGCCTCTTTCATCTCCCTCTCACTCGTTTTCCGCTCATTTACGGGCAATGGATTTATCGCGCGTGATCTGATCTGTAATAGCCCCAGTAGGGGCTTTTTCTCTTGCGGGCGAGAAAGTTGCGAAGTGCCGCAGCACAGCCGGAACGCCGGGATTACGGAGAGCGGCCGCGATCATGGCATACGTCTTTATACACGTGTATACGCACGTATGTCTACACACACATACAGATGTGTATCAATACACACATATAGATCTAGACTTGAGGCAGAGGACCTCCAAACACGGGCATAGAGAAGCGTTTAGCCGCGGTACCATTTACATGTTGTTCGTGCGTTTGGGGGAGGTGGGTGGAAAGACAGGTGGATGCGTGCCGGCTATCCGTGTACCACCCCGTACCCGTACACGCTCACAGACAGTGGCTATAGCCCCTTTAAATCCTCGCTACCCAGGGGACAGGTGCGGGATTCAGGCCCCGTTGGCCAGAGTCGCTCGCAGAGGTGCTGCAGCTCGGAAGGTTCTTAGAACATCCTCGGACGCGCAGCGGTTTCTTGACGGACCGGCCGCCCCTCACGGCTCCACCGCAAGTTTCTCTTCCCCCATCACCCGCTCTTTATCAAAAGCCTCCTTCCCTTTCCCGCGGGGGCCGGCGTCCCTCCGCACCCCCCAGTGCGGCCCTTTGCGCGCTGCCCGCCGGAGGGGGACCGCAGCATCCCCGCCGGGACACCGTCCCGCATCCCAGCTCCTGGCGGCGGGGTTCCGCCCCGACGGCAGCGGCCGTGGGCTGCGGGGCGGGGCAGGGCGGCACTCACCTGACGATGACATACATGACCAAGAAGTTGCCGAAGAGCCCCACGACGCAGACCACGGAGTAGAGGGCCATGATGGCGATGGCGGTGACCACGGAGGGGCCGCCGCCCGCGGGCGCGCAGGGCCCGCCGCCGCCCGCGCTGCTATTGCCGCCGCCGCAGGGCTCGGAGCGGTTCCAGCCCAGC
>VZTD01002352.1:389944-586573 GCA_013397725.1 Rhagologus leucostigma
GGCCGGCGGGGCGCGGTGGCGGCCGCCCCCAGCGGCAAGCGGGGCGCACCTGCGGGGGACGGCGGGCGGCGCGCCGGCGTTCTCCTCCCCTGCGAGTGGCAACTGAAGGCAAAGCGCTTAAAATGTTCCCTTCCCCAGCGCCACGGGCATCGGTGGCAAACGCCAGAGAGAGAGAATCGGGGGAGACTGACTTGGCGGGATAAAGGCTGGTGCAGAGAGGAGATCAGTGCACGACTGATGATCGTAGTGAGTCAGGGATCTTGGCAAAACGATGTCCTCAGTGATTATAGAGGTAACAGAACCTTGAATTAAAATGTGATGAACTTTACGGCAACACTTTGGGAGGGGTGGTTGTGAACAGAGTTGTCCTTTGGAAATGATTCGGATCTCATGGATCCTCAGGATTTTCAGAGGACCTTCTGTTCAGAGCTCCAAGGATGCTCTCTCCCTTAGATGTTGGTGTGATTGTTATCGGATGTGATAACACAGATAAGAAAGACATCAAAACCGTTCTCTTCAGCCGTGCGTTCATTGTTACTGGGTGCTTGATTTGCACATCGCTTGTTTGCACCAGCACCTTTTCGTGATCAGTTGTTCCAAATGAGCACAGAGGTGCATCTCCAGGACTGCCTGATGGCTGATCATTACGACTTAGCTCTTTTACTGCCTCACTAATGAAATCAGAAGAAGAGATCCTTGGTAAGGCAGAAAAAATACCTCCTAGTGAACAGGAAAGTGATAGAATAGCAGTGATTGCTCCTGCTGCCTCATCATGGTTGCACATTTATTCTGTCTGCTCACCCTGTGCAGAGCACCTCCCGCTATTTCAAGAGTGGTAATGACAGAAGTGGAGAAGAAACAAGTTTCAACCTAAAAGAAAGATGCAGAATCCCAGGCATTTTAGTCTAAGGACTTCCTGTGTGCTTGTGCCACAAGCAATGGGAACCAGTGTTACTCAGGGCAGGTAACAGTAGCAGAATTGACCACACACCCTTTTGATGTATATCTGATAATTTGTGGGAAGGAAAAAGAGGGAATGGGAAACGGGTGTCACTGGACTTTGAGAGGGATATAGATCGGGGAAATTTGTATTCTTTTTTTCATTCTAAAGTGGACTGAAAGGAGAAGATCAAGTAAGCTATTAATGGGCACTTTCAGTAGATAGCGTGTATTGCTTCATGGCCAGAGAGAGTATTTTCAGCATCCTTCATTTATAGGAGAGAGCCATTTAGCATGGCATTTAGGAAGAGCTTTAGAATAGGAGTTATTTTGTCTCTGGAAAAAGCTGTGGACAAGGGGAAATGAAAGCAAGAACTCAAGAGATTTTAGATGGTCAAAGTACTGCCTCTTTATCCCCTTCTGAAATATAGCATGTATAGTCATACACAGAGCAGGAGGAACAAGGCTTTAAAACTGGACCATTCTCAAAGACTTTCATCTCTGGGTATGTGCACAGAGTGTGGGAGCCTCTCTCTGTGCTTGCCCTTTGTTGCACCAAAGCCATCAGAAGAGTTTAAGCCTAGACACAATTAGTATTTAGCCCTTTGAGTACAACTGTGCCTGGCTGTGGAAGGGATGGGGAAGATGGGGAACAAAAGTCAAGGCTGCCATGAGATCCACTCCGTATCTTGTGTCATAGCCAGATTTGTATCATCCTCACTATCAGAAGGCCCTTTTGTGCATTAAAAATGACTTGAAAATTACATTAAAATGTCTTTAAAAAACCCTTAAAAACAGATGCCCAGGTACATTGAGTGTTATATACAAGTCTTTATGACTGCTCACAGAAAAGTGATTACACACACAAAAAATTATTATGCCCAAATAAATCAACCTTTTGGCAGGTGCAGATGAAAACTTAGGATGCAGAGAGGGCTGGCAAAAAGCCCTGGGAGTTGAGCCTGACAGGCCTCATTAAGCAAAATTTCAAGGTAGGGGAGTGATAGTTGAATGCAACCCTTTGCAAAGTTATTACAAGTGTTATTTTTCAAGGACATAGGCAGTGTGAAATAAATATTTAGAATAATGCTTTCAGATGGTGAAGGTCACAATAATGTGTGAGACCCCTTCTTCAAATAATTTCAGATAATATAGGACTGCATAGCCAAGATTCTGGTGAAAGGGTGTTTGTGAATTTGAAGACCAGTAATTCCTTCTTGTTGGTAGTAGTTCAGCTTTTTCCTTCTTCACAGAAAAGGAGCAGTCTCAGTCATTTGCATTATTTCTATATTCACGGATCACCCTTGTATCCTTCCTAGATTGTGACAGTGACTCTGCAGATAAGGGCAATCTGCAGAGTGGCAAATACTATATCCAGTAGTTGAAACAAAGTACTATAGGTTTCAGCATCTCTGAGTTCTTCTGTCCTTGTAAAAAGTAAAATGTCTCTTCAAAGTTTAATAAATGTAGCTGTAAGTGATAGCTTTTGTGTTTGCATAACAAGTCTGAAGGGTATCAGTTGGACCACATTGATGGTTGGACTAGATGATCTTGAAGGTCTCTTCCAACCTTGATGGTTTTGTGATTCTGTGATATAGTCTTCAATTTCCTTATCTGGCAAGGCTACAAAGCATATTCCTGGTGGTTTGTTAAGGACTGAATTAACTGTCCTTGATGGTTAACTATATTCTCCACTATCCTTGACAAACTAATAGTTTTGCTTTTGCTGAGTTGGAGCTACCTGTTGAATGAGAAGAGTGAAAGGTGTTCCCAAAAGCTATCACCGCACTGAATGATATAATGGTCTACAGGAAGTTAGTATGTGATATAATTTAATACTATAGTAAGGGGAACAGTTTAGTTCATACAATCTTACATTTTCAAACTCTTAGGTATTTTGACTCTGCAGGTTTAATTCTTGGTTGTTGGTTAGGCTTTCCAAATCCAGTAGCTCAACAGAGGGGAGGTTGCTGCAGCTCTGTGCCCTCAGGTCCAACTGCAAGCCAGACTGGGCTTGTATTCCCAGTAGTCAAGCCTGCAAACACCTTTATAGAACCCACACATAAGCTCGTACACACAGCTGGCCCCACAGACCAGCACAGACATGAACTCAGCACTAACAGAAACACAAACTGCACCAACGGCCTCATCCTGTTCCCCTCTGGCTGTTCTGGGTGAAAATCTGCTAGTGGGAATACGTATCCATACATGTACACCATATGGCTCTCCTCAGTGAGCATCTGGATCAGACACTCAGTCTGCCCAGTAGCTGCTCCCTGCATCCCAGCTGTTGGCACATGGACATAGGCGCCCTGAGGCTGCAGCACCACTCTGGCTGGGAATATGGACCACGTACAGACACCCAACACACACATGGGGGAACACACTAAGACCCCCTAGGAACCATTCTGAGACTTAGTGTACCCAGGAGCTGGCCTATATCATTCCCTTTTCCTGCCTGTGCCTCCTCCCTTAAGCATCTCGCGATACATTTTTGTGCAATCCCAAGATACCCTTCTCCTGCACCCCATATTGCTTCCCATAACCCTAGGCAG
Source organism: Rhagologus leucostigma (assembly GCA_013397725.1). NCBI lineage: Eukaryota > Metazoa > Chordata > Aves > Passeriformes > Rhagologus > Rhagologus leucostigma. The sequence continues at coordinate 393,439 of VZTD01002352.1, forward strand.
TGACGCCCCTCAGTCTGGAAGGGGCTCTGGGAACCGCTCCCCTATGGTGCTGGTTATTGTGCTTGGCCCGTGGGGCTGAGGCTTCTCTGTGACAGCCTGGAGACAGTCTATGGAGAGATCTCATTTCTCTGATGGCATTATGGGTGTTCCACCACCTGCCCTTGTGCCATGGTGCTCCTCCTTGTGGGAGGAGATGGGTCTTTTTTGGGCTGGTGGTTCCTCTGGTGGCTCCTGGAGTAGCCAGGGCAGAGAATTATTTAGGTTCCCCTACCTGCTGCTGTCTCTATGTCTGTCCCTGCATGTCTGCAGATACAGATCTCATAACTTGAGTCATTTTTGGCAATCTCACTGCTAAATACTGATTTCTCTGATATGCCAGAAAGACAGCATTAGACATACACAAAGAATGAATCTGTTGGAGAAATACTGTCCACAGAGACTGACTGCTCTCCCCAGTCACAGATGGTAATGTAGGTAAAAATATTTATGTGGCCATAAAATTGACTTTTGCTGAAGGGAGGAGATTCAAATAGGTAATTTAAATAAAGTTATATACTTCTAGGAAATCCTCAGAATGCACAAGTAAAATATTTGTTACGGGCCTCACAGGTTCCACAAGGCATTCAGAAATAAATGGAAAACTCTGAGCCCTCGTAAATTGCCCTGAGACAAATATCACTTCTAAACTACAGTGCAATGCCACTTTGGTAACACTAAAAGTAGACCATTATGTGACACTAAGCAAATGCCACTCATTACGTGATTAATGAAATTATATAATACAGTGTGGCAGAATAAAGAGATGACTTTGATTCTTGGAGGGGAAGGACACTAGTGAAATCTCTACAGGATAAGCATGTTGATATCTGGCTTTTTGATTTATCCATGTGATTTTATTTTGAGAAATAAATTATTTTCAAAATCAAAAGGAGAGAGAAGATGAGGGAAAATGAGGGATTATGTTTTTGAGAATTTTCCAGTGTGGTGTTTTGGTTAATTTTAGAAATGATTAAAAGTTACAGAATTTAAAATCTGACAAGCTCTACTTATTTTCAGATGAGGAAATAGTCTCAATTTGCTTCTGTGTGAAGTGTGAGCTTATGATTCTTTCCATAAACCCAACTGTGGGATCTTGTTGCTTGACATGTTTATCAAATTTAACATTTCGTTGTCTCTACCCGCTTACATTTCCAAAACTTTTTCGTGGGCATCCTACATGGATCTGTTTTTAGGACTGCATTATTTATTCTGTCCTTCAAACTCATGTCCTGTTCCCTTTCAAATCCTTCCTTGTTAATTATTTCCTTTGCAGCCCTTACAAGAAGTGATAAAACATACATTTGATCTGCCATAGGGAAATCTGTCCAGTGTAACTCTACTGATATAATTGCTGTTATTCATGTTCCCATATGAATACTCTTAATTTGAAATAATGGGAAGTTTTAAACAAATGGATAGTTTTACTTCTAATTATTCTTGCATGTAAAACTTAAAGATGTCAAAGATAATGCATGTCTTGGTCAACAGCTGTCCAAGCACATTTTGACCTTCACATTGTATGTTTATAGGGTCATTCTCACACAGCCACTTCATCAATCCATTCTTCATCTGCCTTACAAGGGAGAAGATGGGGGGCCATTGCAAAGAAAGAACCTAACCTGTGTCTCAGTACTTGTGCAAATGCTTAGGTTGCCACCAGTGTCCTAGGTCATAGACATGACAGAATGGCTGAGGTGAGGAGGCCGCTGTGGAGATCATGGAGTCCAATAGCCCACGCAGACCAGGGTCATCTACTGCATGTTGCTCAGGGCTGTCCTGTCATGTTTTGAGTAACTGCAAAGATGGAGACTCCACAAGCTCTCTAGGCAACCTCTTCCAATGCTTAACCACACTCAAAATAATGAAGCTTTTTCTTGTGTTTAATGGAATTTCAATTTGCTGGCTCCATCCTCTTTACACTGTCCTGTTAAGTACGCACATTGATCAGATCCTCCTGAGCCTCTTCTACTCCGGGCTGAACTGTCCCAGCAATCTCAGTCATTCCTCATATACCAGATGCTGCAGTCCCTTAATTAGTTTTGTGGCCCTTTTCTTGACTGTCTCCGTATGTCCATTTTGCCTTTGTTCTGGCGAACCCAGATGTACCTCACCAATGCTGAATAGAGTGACAGGATCACCTTCCTCAATGTGCTGGCAATGCCTGTGAGCCTGTGAGCCTCTGCCCCTCTGCAGGTAGATCCCCTCTCTTCTTAGCAGTTCTTGATCCTCAAAGTGGGTCCCATCATGGTACCATCTCTAGAGCCATGCAGTCACTTCATCTGATATGTTCCAGGTCTCCCACATCCAGAACAAATCTGTAGAGAGCTAATAAAAATATAATATGAGCCATGTCTTCCTGACTTCCTAAAATTTACAGCTTAGACATAGAAAATGAATGCCGAGTCTGAGTAATGGTCTTCCCAAGTGATAATCTCAGTATTGGGATATGAATATCAATTTTTTGAAGTTTAGGTAGAGCACATATGGCAGCTGGCTCTCAAGGCAAAGTCATGATCTTCAGACGTTAGGAAAGCCATCTGTTAACTTCTAGGGTTGGAAGACTGAAAATGTTTCCTGGCTAATGGAAAGATGGAGAGAGGAGGGGAGAGGATTTGACTTTAACAGCTGCTTATCTTAGCACGGCTGAAGGTTCCCTGTACCACTAAGCATATTTATCTTTGTTGACACCTCTTTTAGTCAGATTTTCAGTCTTGTCTTTTGACAGGCAATAGTGAAGTCTTTCTTTTTATCAAAAGGAACATGGGGAATGGTCCAAAAAGAAAAATGAGTAAGCAGTAGTGTCTTCAGTCACAGTTATTCACACCTTTCCATAGAGAATTTTCGATGTCTCACTTCTCAGAAAGGGCTTGGCTCCGGAAATTGCTCTTCCCTGTGCTGGCCAAGATTAGAGTATCTGTTATTCCAATCCTAAATTTATGCAATTTAAGAAAAAGTACATGCCAAGTTAACTAAAACAAGCACCCTAATGAAAACAGCTTAACCTCATAAGCCAGAAGCATGATATTAAAATTATATCTGCAACTTCCATCTGGATATCAGACGTAATTTTTTTTTTGATGGGAGAAACTGCTGCTTGAGGAGCTGTATTTTGCTACTTTTCAAGAAGAGAACTTAAAATCTAATGACTGGCAAGGCTTTGGTGTGTTTTCTTACCCTTTTCGATAGTGAGATCCTGATGTTATATGTATTGCAAAAGTCATGCTGCAGAAGGATTGCCACGTCTTTGTGTTATGATATTTTTACTTTATTGCCTTTTTGCTATTTGCTCACAAAGGATACATACACTGAGACAAGATGAAAGCACTGAAAAAAAATGTGCAGCTGAAGCTGACAGATGACAGCTCAGTGTAGTGACTTCCCTGGACAAGAAAGATGTACACTTTTTCTTCTTGTGAGTTCATTTGCATCTGTGATATACTGTTAGTTAGATTTAAATACTAGGTGTCCGGCATCCTAATGGACCATCCTGGTAGTGTCTCCCACAAAGGGATATGTTCGCTTTTGCGAACATTCAGTGAGACTTTAATCCTCTGTGTTCTTCTGAAAGGACCTTGGAATGTCCTTGGTGAACTTCGTTTAGGTTAGGGATTTCACTCTTTCTTGTCTTCAGTTGCCATAGATACTCTAATCTCAATACACTTTACTTCGGAGTTGTAATTTGCCTTACATGAACCCAGGTATCATCCTGTATTGGACAAAAATATCAAATCTCAAGAGACTCTTGGTCAGCAGGATACCAGCATAGTTTTGGTGTTGAGGTTCAAAATTATGAATCTGTCAGTTGTATCCTGGGTACATTTGAGATCCACAGTCACTTAGGTTTTCACCTTCAAAGTTGCTGAGAAAGCTTCTTGATTATGCTTAGATGAACTTCACTCTCCACAATATGAGACTGAGGATTTTTTTGGTAAGGATGTGTGCTTTTTGGAGATTACTGCTCCTGCTGCAAAGATTGTTTATCTATTTTGTGTCAAGTGATAAAAAGAATATGTTTCTTTTTAGGGGAAAAGAATTTTTATGTGGTATAATTATTATATTATAATTTATGTGTTTTCTTTCTTCTTCTTCATCCACTCAATCTTGAATTTTCTCCTATTGCTCAGACAAGTTTGGTAGGAATAGACTGCTTTCCAGAGGTTTTCATAGGGTAAAGGAAGGTTTTGAACCCAAGTTCTGTCATTGTCCAGAATTCAAAGAATCATAGACTATGCTGAGTTATAAGGGACCCATCAGGATCATTGAGTGCACCTCCTGGCCCTGCACAGGATACCCCAAGAGTCACACTATGTGCCTGAGAGTATTGTCCAGATGCCTCTTGAACTCTGTCAGGCTTGGTGCTGTAACCACCTCCTTGGGGAGCCTGTTTTGATGCTCAATCACCCTTTGGGTGAAAAGCCTTTTCCTCATATCCAGCTTAAATCTCCCCTGACTCAGCTTCAGGCCATTCCCTTGGGTTCTATCACTGGCCACCACAGAGAAGATCTTCACATCACAAAGAAGTTGCAGACTGTGATGAGGTCTTCCCTCAGTATCCTCCAGGCTGAACAGAACAAGTGACCTCGGCCACTCCTCAGACGGCTTCCCCCAAGGTCCTTCACCATCCTCATGGCGCTTATTTGGACACTCCCTAGTGGCTTAGTGTCTTTTCTATATTGTGGCACCCAAAACTGCCGCCAGCACTCGAGGTGAGGCTGCCCCAGTGCAGAGCAGAGCGGGACAATCCCCTCCCTTGCCCAGCTGGCAGTGCTGTGCCCGATGAAACCCAGGACATGCTTGGCCCTCCTGGCTGCCAGGGCACTGCTGGCTCATGTTCAACTTGCCATCGACCAGGACCCCCAGGTCCCTTTCCATGGCACTGCTCTCCAGCCTCTCATTCTGTACCTACATCCAGGTTGCCCCATCCCGGGTGCAGAATCCGGCACTTTCCCTCATTGAACATCATACAGCTGGTGATTGCCCAGCCCTCTAATTTGTCAAGGTCTCTCTGCAGGGCCTCCCTGCCTTCAAGGGAGTTGACAGCTTCTTCCAGTTTGGTGTCATTGGCAAACTTACTTAGTATTCCTTGGAGTTCTGGATCCAGGTTGTTCATGAAGATGTTGAAGAGCACAGGGGCTAGGATGGAGCCCTGCAGAATCCCACTAGCCAGCCTGACATCACCCCATTCAGTATAACCCTTTGTGCCTGACCTGTGAGCCAGTTGCTCATCCATCATGTGTTTGGGTGTATGCTGGATATTTTGTCCAGAAGGATACTGTGGGAGACAGTATCAAAAGCTTCACTGGAGTCCAAGAGGACTACATCTGCTGGCTTTCCTAGACCAGCTAGGTGGGTTACCTTTTAAATCAGCTTCTACAAGTAGGACCTCCCCCTCAGGCAGTTGTGCTGTCTGTGACCGATGACCGCAATGAATTGCTAGCTGTTGTTTAAAAGAAGTCTCTTTGAGATTTATTTTTGAAGACAAAACTGTCCTTTTCCAGGACAGCTGGGAGAAGGATCAAGTGGAGGATGCTACCCATTGTTACCTCTGAGTCAGTGAGAAGGACAGGATGTCACAGCTTTGTCCTTGTCATTTCATGTTGTCTAACACAGTGGGTCACTGCCTTGGCAGGCATATTGCTGGGTGTCATTCAGAAGTGCCTAAATCTGCTTGTTTCGTGCACAAGGAAAGAAGAACCAATGAACTCTGTGTTCTCTGTTTGAAAGCTGGACCACCTTGTCAGCTAAGGACACAGTGGTCAGTGCTGTGGTAGTTAAGTTGGTGGTTTAGCATTCTATGTATGTGTGAGTCTTGTCTCTAAAACAGTACTTTTGAATTCAAGTAAGTCCTAAAAACAGTATTTAAAATTTAAATCTTAATCAAGGACTTATGATCTCTTTTTCTTAGGATCACTGAAAAAATTAACATGTTTTCCTGATAAGCTGTTACATGTACTTTTCAGATAATTATTGATTTTTAAACTCTTCAATGATAATTTGCACTCAGAACGCTTCTAATATAAGAAGTCAGTGGTAATACGAAGTGATTTTATATATTTGTTAACACACAAGCATTTTATTTTGATATCAACAGAGATATGCTTGATGTTAATGTAAAATGTTAAAATAAACTTACTTGAATAAGATTCTGCCATTCAGAAAATCGAAAGAAATAACAATGTTTCAGAGTATCCCACTGGGTAACTGTGCGTACTGTATGAAGTTGGCAGAAGATTTCAAAGAGCTAATAAAAATTATATTAGATATACTGTAAATTACTGTGAAGAGAAGCAGAGAAGAGATGAATTTCTTAGCTCAGCTTATGAACCTTAAATCTTAGAAAAATATTTTCTAAGAAATGTGATGTTTCTTGACAAAGAATAAATGTTATATTCTAGGAAGTTTTCTTGCTATTATTTTCTTTTTTTTTTTTCTTTTCAGGCCAAGTTGAATAAAATATATTAAATGGGAATAAAGAGAGAAAACTATTGATGTGCCCTTCAAATATCCTGTTTTCCCCCTCATGAAAGCATAAGCCAGAGCTGAGACACCACTGAAATGAGCCAAAATAAAAATTCAGCACACCTCCTCACAGCCTTTATCTCTCTGTTCTTCCACATGCAGAGGAAGCCCACTTTACCACCGTATCTGCAGTAATTTGTAGGGAGATAATTTTAGAGGCTTATATAAATAATGAAAGCAATGTCCTCACAAACAGCGCTTGCAAAAGGCACCGGTAACGTGCCCGACTGAGAGCAATTACCTACAGGCATGCCATGGGCTTTGTTTTTTCAAACCTTTCCACAGTAAGTGATACTGTGAATTAATCTCTCTTTTGTCTTCCCAGTAAGTATCAATTAGTGTAAATTAAGGTCCTCTGTTTTCCAGCTCATAATTGTTGCTTCTTTCTTGATTTGCCTGCTCTGACAATTGATACTCAAAATGCACTTGAAGCCTTTGTGTGCATTCTTGCTGTGTGCAGCGTGCCTTGCTTCTCTCAGAACGGAAGGCTGCCTGTTTTTGTAAAACAGCACTACACTTTAAAGCTTGCACACAACAGATGTAGACCAGAAGCAGGGCTAAAGGCTAGGCAAAGAAAAACAGCAGGAAAGGAGAACACACACTGGAAAACTTGAATTCCATAGAGAGTCTGATGTCAAACTGTCTTCTCATAACACCAGGTGCAGTCCTAGAAATCCCTGCAAATAGTGAGGGAGGCTGAACCTCATTTTGTGATATTGACTAGTAGGAACAATCACCTTGAGATGCAACACAGCATGAGTTCATCAAGTTCAAGTCGTCAGTGTAGCTACAAAAGGCCAGTTTGACCAAAAGGTTTAGATATTCCATCACAGAATCGCAATTGCTTTCCAAAATGTAAAGTTCCATACTTCTATTTGGCTGCCATTTGCCACTAGATGCTAAATATTTTGTATTTACAGTGTTCACTGGAATAGGGATTGGTATTAAAGTTCACCTCAGGAAGCAAAGCTTCTTAATTGCTGAACTGGGAATTATTGTTGTCCCTTTGCTCTGGCTAAGTAAATGATTAATTATCGACAACTAAATGGAGCAGCTTCCAAAAAGAGAGACCTTTCCACTTCCTCTTTTCTCCCAGTCTCCCCTGAACTATCATCTACTCTTTAAGCACCCTGCTAAAAATCGTGCTTAGATCCTTTTGATGTCATGAGAGTTGAGAGCTCAGGCCGTCTGTTCTTTGCAGGGTGTCTTGTTCTTGAGGTGCAGATTAGGACATATGAGCAGCAGTAGCAGAAGCAGCAGCGATTTATGAAGTGACATGGAGATGGTCACCCAGCAGTGGAAGGAGTTGTGTCTGTGATTTCAAATTGAGGGAGGCATCTCCCTCAAGTGCTGGGTAAGGGAACTTATGTCCCAAGGATAAATTCTGATGTTGGTGCTGAAATTCACTTTAACACTTGCAAATGCCTGCTTTAAAGAAACCTTGGGGTTTGGCCTCAACCCACACAGTGCTCTATAGATGGCTGTTGCAAGATAATGACATTGTCTAAATAGAGTATCTTAAGCAGAATGCTGATGTAATCTCAGTTTAGATTTATGACAGAAAGCAGGGCACTTCTCTTTCTGAAGCTGTTTACTTGCATTCGTCTTTGTCATACCTTTGACAAATGTTTGAGTTTGCAGCTTACAAGTATTGTGTCTATATAAAACACAAAAGAAAGGCACTTACACTTCTCCACTTATTTTTTCCTAAGTGTCCTGGTTTTATCTGGGATAGAATTCATTTTCTTCTTAGTAGCTGGCACAGTCTTGTGTTTTGGATTTAGTACAAGGATACTCTTGATAAGACACTGATGTTTTGTTTGTTGCTAAGTGGTGCTTATGCTAAGTCAGAGACTTCTCAGTGTCTCACGCTCTGACAGTGAGGAGGTGCATAAGAAGCAGGGAGGAAGCATGGCCGGGACAGCTGACCCAAACAGGCTAAATGGATATTCCATACCATAGAACATCATGTTCTGTATATGAACTGGGAGGAGTTGGCTGGAAGGGGATAATCACTGCTTAGCGATGGGCTGAGCATTTTTGAGTGAGTGGTGAGCACTTGTATTGTGCATCGCTTCATTTTCCTGTGTTGTGTTCCTTGGTCTCTTTCTCCTTTATTATTATTATTATTATTATTATTATTATTATTATTATTGCTATTGTTCAGTTTTTTTCAATCATTCAACTTTTCTTACCTTGACCCACAAGTTTATACTTTTTTTCCAATTCTCCTCTCCATTCCAGCAGGGGTAGGGAGTGAGTGAGTGGCTCTGTGGTACTTAGTTGCCAGCTGGGGTTAAAACTTGACACTCAGCAAGTGGAACGGTCTTGGGATGATGTTTTTTTCACTTGTGGCTTGCCAGTTCATGGGCTGAGAAAAGGGTGAACTATTGTAGCCTTGTGCCCACACTAATCCATTTTGAACAATGAACCTGGTGAGGGGAGATATTACAGGAGGGCAAAGAGTTTTCCTGGCTAATTTTTCTTGGAGAAGTATACCTGCTCAGATTATTTCTTTGCAGCAAGTACAAGAGACAACATATGAACAGGTAATAATCTTTCTTGGTGCCATGTGGCATAGGATTTCACTGGAATGTAGTGGTGTGTTATTGCATTCCAAGTGCAGTATTTGTGTTGTGAATATGTGCAAGCATGCAGAGACTCTGCTCAGTGAGTTATTAAGCCTCTTTATCAAATGCATAACAGAATCAGCAAGCTACACAAATTAGATGTCTGAGTCATAGTTTTCACATTTGCATAGGAGGGATAATATTCCTACTTACGACAGGATGAAAGGTCGTAAGTATGTCCCGTATTTATGTATGTATTTTTAAGCAACATAAAATCTAAAATTTGAAGTAAACTTTTATTTCTGATTTTTCTGATTTACGTTATCTCTTCCTTCCTTTTCCATTTACTTTTCAGTTGCAAGTAGTCTGCAGTTACTAAAAAGAGAGTATAGGAGATGATTCATTTCCAAATAACCACAATAGGAGAAAGAAATCAACTTGAAGTGAAGCTTTCACACTTATCTGTATAATAAGCACTTGCAGTTTCTCATCAATTAGTGACTGCAAAAACTAGTTTGCAGTAGGATATGACATATAGGAAGATGACCTTTAATTTGTCACTAAGGTTCTGAAGGCTAACAGCCACTGGCAGAGGTGTCCTGTTAGGGTACACTGACATTTGAAGTGATGGAAAAAAAGAGTCCTTGCACCCCACCCCCTTAGATTGTAGAAATTATTGTTTATTGAAATTTCTATAATTTCAAACTAGTTTAGAATATCTTTTGTCGCTCTGATTTCTCCCTTCCATGAAACATCTGTAATCAATTAGGTTAAGATCTCTTGTAACCTCTGATGTGTGACTTTGTTGTCTTTGCCTGCAAGAAAAACAGTGAAGAAGCATGTGCATTTTTTGCCTGAGGTAAATGGGAGCACGTATGGGGAATGCAGTGGAAAGCTGCATGATGGATGGCTGTAAACATGGATATTGTGGTTGCATAATTATTTTTTAATGTTTTATGTATTTGAAGGGCTTGAAATGATAGAGTAGTAGTATCCGTGGTAGCCTTATCCTTGCCTGGTTTGGATATGCCGCCCTTAGCATCACATTCAAAACTTCTCCTTTTGTGGATGCCATTATCTTTTTGTACCATAAATAATTTAATAATAAAGAAAACGATGAGAATAATTTGTCTTTGATATTAGTGGAATAAGTAAGCTGTAATTCTGCTGAAATCAGTGGAGCTTCACAGGGCAGCAGGAACTTGAGGAAAGACTTGTTGGTTATTGTTACCCAGGGGAACAGAATCTGTCTGCTCTGTTGATTTACTTAGAATGCAAGTTCTGGGAGGTGGGAAAGATCTTTCTTTTGCTATAAGTAAATGTGTAGTGCACCAGGGAAAAGAGTCATGGCAATGGAGGTCACATGGACAATAAGGGGGTAATTGGTGACAGCCAACATGGCTTCAATAAAGGCAAACATTCCTAAAAAATTTAGTGGCCTTCTACTATGGAGTTACAGCAGGAGTAGAAGAGAAAAACGCAACTGGCATCATCCATGTGGACTTGTGCAAAGCATTTGACACTGTCCCATGACATCCTTGTCTCTAAACTGGAGAGACATGGATTTGATAGATCAGCTATTTGGTGGATAAAAATTTGGCTGGATGGTCACAGCCAAGTAGTTGCAGTTCACATCTCACATCCAAGTGGAAAGCAGAGACACAAGTGGCATTCCTCAGGGGTTGGTATTGGAACCAGCACTTTTCAATGTCTTTGTCGACAATGTGGACAGTGGGATCGAATGCACTATCAGCAAGTTTGCCAGTGACATGGAGCTAAGTGGTTCAGTCCACAAGCTGGAGGGAAGGGATGGCATCTGGAGGGATCTTGAGATGTTTGAGAGGTGGGTCAGTGCAATCCTCATGAAGCTCGAAAAGGTGAAGTGCAAGGTCCTGCACCTGGGTCGGGGCAATCCCAAGCAAAGTACAGACTGGGTGTAGAAAGGATCAAGACTAGCCCTGCACACAAAGACTTGGGGATGTTTGTGAACTTAAAGTTCAACATGCACTTGCAGCGCAGAAAGCCCACCGCATCCTGCACTGCATCTAGAGCAGCGTGGCCAGCAGGGTGAGGGAGGGGAATCTCCCCCTCTGCTCTGCTCTTGTGAGAGACTGCCTACCTGGAGTGCTGCATCCAGCTCTGGAGCCCCCAACATGAGAAAGACCTTGACCTGTTGGAATGAGTCCAGAGGAGGACCATGAAGATGATCAGAGGGCTGGAGCAGCTCTCCTATGAAGAAAGCCTGAGAGAACTGAGGTTGTTCAACCTAGAGAAAAGAAGGTTCTGGGGAGACCTCATAATAACCTTCCAGTATCTAAAGGGGACCTACAAGAGAACTGGAAAGGGTCTTTGGACAAGACCATGTTGTGATAGGACAAGGGGCAATGGCCTTTCGCCGAAGGAGAGTTGGTTTAAGGTAGATAGTAGGAAGAAATTCTTTACCGTAAGGGTGGTGAAGCACTGGAAGAGGTTGTCCAGAGAAGTTGTGGATGCCCCATCCCTGGAGGTGTTCAAGGCCAGGCTGGATGGAGCTTTGAGTAAACTGGTTTAGTGAAAGGCATCCCTGCCCATGGTGAGGGGGTTGGAACTAGATGATTTTTAAGGTCCCTTCCAATCCTAACCGTACTGTGATTCTATGATTCTGTGTTTCTAGAGCCTTGGTCTCACAGAATTGATCTGCCTGGTGCCACACGACTTCATGCTGCATCCATACCATGACCCCTAGTGGGAGGCTGTACAATAGCCATAGTTGATGGTACAGCTGCTGTACAGGGATAGCAAATGATGCAGGAGGTGGAGGAAAGAAGCAATGGATGTCGCTTTTTGGCAGAATTTACTGCAGTGATACTTCAGGAAGAGCTTGGGGCACTTGTATTACTAAACAGTGAGCTGTGCTAATAGGAGAGAATAGTAAATTCCTGACTTGTATTTTCATTAATGTTTCAGTGAATCTGAAGCAAAGGAAGTTTTAGCCTTCTGGAATAAACTGCTACTGAATTCCCTTTGCTTTATTTCAAAGTAATATGCTGACATTTCTCACTTCCTGCTGAAGTGTTTATATACTGTCAGATAATTTCTTGGTTCTCTCTTGGAAGCTACTACAGTTTACTGAGGAGCTGAAGCATTCATTACATCTTTTATGTGTCTCAGAAGGGTATTACAAAGTTCAATTAACATTTGAAAAGTGTTCTGCAGTTCTCAGATGACATGTACAGTGGAAGCATACAAAATGGTTATTATCCATTGAATGCATTATATTTGCTGTGTATCTATCTTTCATCAAGCTTCTCCTAGGTAGAAGTGTTCTCTTCTTGAAGACCACTTGAACTTGTGCAGCAGTATTGGCCAAATATAGCATTATGGGGTGTGAGATTTTGCTGCTCACTGAAATCACTTACAATTGAAGGGAAAGCGACAAATCATTTTTCAAGACTTCATTTATATAAAAATCTTAACAATTCTCAGTGCCACATCTTTTAAGGACTTTTGAAGCCATTGTGGAAATAAGCACAAAGGAAAGGAAGTCTAGGAGGCAGGAACCACGATCCTGCTATTGTGAATGTTTCACCTGCCAGGCAGTGATTACCTTTGCAGTCCCCGCAGCACTTCTAAGGTCGAGTAAGCAGAGTAATTAGAACATGAATTCAGAGTTCAGGTTGTCCTTGTAAGTTTGTGCCTTGATATGGCAGATTGTGGGAGGATGGCTTGCCAAAACCTTGACGTTTCATTACTCCTGGAATGAATCATTTGCGCAGAAGAAAGGCTGAAGTCAGTCTGCCCTCTTTGAATGAATATAGGTTTTTCATATTCAAGTATTGTGAAGCTGGTTTCAGAGCACCCCACGATTCATGCTTTCCAATAGCACACTTGGTCAGTCAGGAAGCCCTTCTGATGGGGCTCCCTAAATGCAAGTGCCCAGCAGAGCATTGGACCATCAAATGCTGAGCTGGGTTAGGGCATAAGCACAAAATGTAGGCAAATGCATAGGGTCCTTCAGCTGTAATACAGAAGAGGTATTTGCAGCTGAGAATCTGTCTCTAATAAATAACTCAGCAAGCCAGATGGTTTATTTCTTCCCTTCCAGGTCCTACTAGGAAAACTTTCCTTTGTTCATGAGTATCATAGGAGTGCAGCAACTTCCAGTACCACTTTTCTTCTGGCACCTGCTGTTATTCCAGCCCATCCATAATGAAATTCCCTACAGAGTTCCAGTTCTGTAGGATGTACAGGAGGGATGGAGAAGAGAGCTACAGTGGGGAGAAGTAGTAGTGGCAGAGTGGGAAGTGCACTGAATCATGTGCAAGAGGCATTTCTCTCTTCTGAGGAAGCCTCTGTCTTTGTTTCCTGTGTCCATGCTGTACCTCAAAATCCCTAACACAGGTGGGTCGGTTAAGTGCCCAAGTAAAATGAATCTAGTTTTCAATTTCATAAATTGCCAGGGGATAATTTGCCCATGAGAACATGTCATGACCTATACCTTGGGATAAGCAGAAATTTTTGTTGACTGAAGTCATGGAGTTTATCCATCAGTTTATCTGTATCTATTTCTTTTCTTCTATGGCATTGTAACAATAAGGACCATCTTTTTACTCTATTGGGTATAAATTGAGGTAGGATTTCAGGACTTGTGCCTTTTCAATACAGCTAGTACTGTATTCTCTTGAATTAATTCTGCTCAGTTTTCCTTTTAAGTTCGTGGTATAATGAAGTATCAACTTGTTCCTTTGAAATAGACTCTGGTGCTGCTTGTCCCAGCCCTGGAGAGGGGGAAAGGGACGCAGGCGAGCTGCAACAACTGAGCAGGGGTTGTTTGGGTCTTATGATCTGTGTGGGTCTGAGAAAGAAGTGGGAGAGAGAAGATCAATTGACCCACTGGACCTTGCTGATCAAAGGAGTTATTTGCTACTCCTCACTTCTGCTTCCAGACTGCAGTGCATGCACAAAGGTATGGAATCCTGAACTGGGGCTGGGCACATTCCCTGTCTGGTGCCTTGTCAGACAGCTCCTTGCTGGTGGATCTGTCAACATGCATTCAGATCCCAAGCCGTGCCCTCACTGCATTGAGTGTCCACAAAAGCACCTGCCTGTTCTGACAGGTGCATTTTGGCAGTGCCAGGGCTGATTCCTCGCTTGTTACATGCGGGTCTAAATTTTCCTCACTCCTTTTTTGTGGTGTTCTATTAACAACACTAGCAAATAAACCAAGGTATATCAATCACCGTATCTGTCGTCAGGTGTTAGTGGACAATGTGTCTTCTCACCATAAATATCTTTCTATTTTTAACTATTGATTTGAACTTTTCTTTGGTAGTATGGAAAAATATGAGTAGAGTAGCTTTATGCGACAGCAGAGACTTTAATTTTTAAAAGAGTGAAGGACTAATTTTTGTCCCAATGTACTATTAGAACTATCCAATATCTTCTCTTTACAGTGTTTGCTCATTCAATATAATAGATATTTGCGTGGCAGAGGCGATGAGGCATGATTACCAGATGTTTCCAGTCATCCCGGGAAACACATTTGTGCTCTGAAGGCTGGAAGCCTTTCCCTTTTTTTCAAAAGAGACTCATTTTTAATCCCACAACAGTGTTTAAGGGTGTACAGGTGTGGGTATTATCAATGTTCACTTTATGTGATCTTTCATATAAAGATGGATCTATATTTCTATTCTGGCCTTAACTCCCACCTCCTACAAAGACCACCAAACTTGTGAGATTTATTTATAGCATTAAGAGTAGAAGAAAGGGGAAAGAAGGAGAGGAAAAGAGAAGACAGCCTACCTGTGGAGAGACATATTATGTATGCAGCATGTGTCTTCCTTTGTATGGTCCTCCAGATAGAAGAAAAGATCAACTCCCTTCCCTCCCTCAGAAATGTCTCTCTAGAAGGACACTGTAAATGCAGTCAGAAGTCTATATTCCAGATTGAAACTGGGGGCACCAAAAAATAAGTGACCCACCCTGATATAGCTAATTTATGTCTCCAACAATTCCACGAATGGAGAGAACAGGCTGCCTTCTCAGTCTGGCCATAACACTACTTTAATTTAGAATACCTTGTCCTTATGTCTAAGCAAGGTTTGGATGTAATTTAGAAGTCCAGCAGCTAAAAAGCAATTCACTTTAAAATTGCTTAATAGTGAAAATTTCAGTTACGTACTTTTACTTGCATCTTTTCCTGTCTCCTTCAAAAATTCCTTTGTTCCAGCCTTAATTTCTCAAGCCCCCACAGAATCTCTGAGACACACAGAGTAGAAATTCATTCTCTCAGAGAAGCTTACAGTTTTAAAAAATTACTTTAATTTCAGCTGTATACGAAACCTGACATTTTAAAATTTGCCAAGAAAGAATTTCCAGAGAAAATAATTTCACATGGAGCAAAGTTTTACTTTCAAAATGCTATTTTTTTAATCTATGATTTATTTTTATTAATCTCATCTGCTCTAATTGAAATTTTAAAATGAAAAGTTGAATCAAAATTAGTTTTCAGCACTGTCATGGTGCTCTGTGAAATGTTTTAGCAATCCCAGAATCTCCAGTTCAGATACCAAGACCTTTTGTCTCTTTTTATCCCTCCTTACCATGAGGTTCACTGTGTTCTTTGCATGGAATGATCTTCTAACCTATCACCATCGTATTGGGACTTGCTGTTGTTTCTCCCATTATATTCAAAGGGTTGGAATTACATTAATCATCAAAATGAAATAAATATTCAAGTTCTGACCTTCTCCAGTGCAGGTCCCAGGGCATATCCTACCCTCTGGCTTTTAGATATTAGTACCTTCTTTGTGTCCCAAGGCAGCAGAATATTTAAGTGTGCATTAACAGCTGAAAAACCCCAAAACAACACAAAAAACTTTGTGAAATGTGGGCCACTCAATTTGAATTAGAGGGCTCAGTCTTGACAGGGGCTTTCTCAGTGGCCAATTCAGACAGGGTGAAGTTCAGTTCCTTGAACATAGACATCCATTGCCATTAAAGATATCCTTTAAGGTGTTCACGTGGTCTCCTGTTGTGTCTTCAGAAAGTTTTGTGTTGCTGATGCCATGTGGTGTCCTTAGAGAGTACAAGAATCTTGTCCTTAGGGTTTACTTAAAGTGAATCATAGCAGCAGTTTCACTGAACTCAGCATTAAGCAAATGCTGAAGTTAAGATACCACCTCATGACATGTTTCTGCGGGACTCAGACCACTGAAGGATCAGGGCTATGTTTACTTGGAAAAGCCAGAATACTGTTTATGATTCAGAGAACCATATACAGAGTAAGAATATGAAGATGTCAGCCTAAATCCTGACTTTGTTAGTGATCAGTAGCAGGTGCTGTCTGTAACACAATAGTAGTAGGACCAGCACATAGTGCTGCTTCCTCAGATTTTCTTACGGTTTCCATAAGTTTTCACTGATGAAAACTTGTCCACTTGGCACTTCCCAAGACAGGGAGGATATCTTTGCATTTGCTAAGACATGACTTACCCCTTCCCTTCCCTTTTCCCTTCCCTTTCCCTTGCCTTTTCCCTTCCCTTCCCTTCCCCTACATGGAAGGGTTTTTGTTATGAATATCATAATAATGAGCTATAATAATCCATGAGGAACTGTCAGTGAGCTTTCCCTGGCGTCTATTTGTAACCTCGGTTTTTTCATAGACAAGTATGGTATGCTAATGCTATTTTCTGCTGTCTGAGAACCACCTACACCTATCTTTATCCTTACACATTCATCAGAAATTCACTGTCAGCTGTAAATAACAACAAAATTGAACTGTAGGCATTATATATTTAGCCCTGTCTTGTCTTAAAGATATTAGCACTCATCTGTACTTAATGTAATATTTTCAATTGTCAGTGTCTCTTCCTCTACCCGTGCATCATGACTGCCAGTAGGCAATGCAGTTAAGGATAGGGGTCAATTATTTCCAAAGATATAGCACTATAATATTAGGTATGCAGATATTTTCTACAGCAATTCATATTCCTTCTTGTATGATTGTTTTCTTTTTTTGGCCACTGTTTGCCATCCACTTCATGTGCACTCTTAAGAGTGACTTGCTGATCTCTAATTTGTTTTCTGATTAATCTGAGTTTCCTGACTGCTGGCATGCAAACAAGCGCCCCCATCATCTAGTTTGCCTCAGCATACATTACACATACATCTAGTGCACTCTGTGTGAATAGGTTCTTCAAGGGAAATACATATTTCCTGTTCAGAATTTCTGCAGTAAGGGAAGTAGTTATGTTGGTTTGCTAAAGGTGCAACTACTCTTTGCTCAGCATTGTCCTTTACCATGTCAAAGCCAAGTGAATTTGCTCAGCATGTCTCATCTGCTGTTGCATTTGGAGAACTCCTGGGAAAAGGCATGAAAAGCCAGAGAGCCTTGAGGTTGTAAAAATATTTTTGCCAAAGCAAACAAAGTGCAAAAACAGAAAAGCAAGCTCTTCTTTTCTTTTTCCTTTTTTTTTTTTAAGAAGACTTTACACTTCCTTTCTTTTTCTTTTTTCTTTTTTCTTTCTCTTTCTCTTTCTCTTTTTCTTTTCTTTCTTTCTTTCTTTCTTTCTTTCTTTCTTTCTTTCTTTCTTTCTTTCTTTCTTTCTTTCTTTCTTTCTTTCTTTCTTTTTCTTTTTCTTTTTCTTTTTCTTTTTCTTTTTCTTTTTCTTTTTCTTTTTCTTTTTCTTTTTCTTTTTCTTTTTCCTTTGTCCCTATCCCACAGGTTAAGGAAAACTGGGTTAGAACTGCTGGTCTTACCTAGTTTGTTTTCTCCTCAGGAAGAGAGTGCTGTTTACTGCATGAGCAAAAACCCAGTGATGGATTAATTTTTAGTGTTATTTGAATTGCTCTCTGGATTGCAAGAGAAAAATCGAATCTCTGGGCATGTTTTATGAATGTTAAGCAAGCTGTGACCTTAGTTTATGAATTCCTGATTTGCAATTCAGCCACAGAGGTATTCATGCATTCACCTCCTATTTAAATTACATGCTTTAGGTTAATTAAATCAGGACTAGATCTAAAAACACCCAAGATACGCAGTTCTTTATGTAGCTGTATTCTTTATGCATTTAAACCAACTCTTCTAGCAGGCCTGTGGCAGTTACTGTCAGATAATATAGGAAATAATACATGATAACCACTGGGGACAGAATAAGATGTAAGTAGCACTGCAGCGTTTATGAGTAACTGTTTCAAGTGGTTTGTGTCAGCATAGCTCTAGTTAAGTTGAAAATCAGATGACTGGAAAACTGACATGAGAAAAAGAGGTGAGCTAGAGATTTCCAACGGCAAGAAAACCAGTGGAATTAGCTTGACTGCAATGGACGCAGTCTATTTATATTTTATCTTATTTTGCTAAAGTGGTATCCAATTGCCTAATGTACATTAAGATGATTTTATATTCATGAATAAGATAATAAAAGAATAGTCCTTTGCAAAGGTAGTGCTCCTTTGGCACTGAATTCATATACATGTTGAGTTTCCCAGGAACTTTGAAACTTTTTCTCATCTTAGGCAAAATTTTCATAGAGCGATAGAATATCTGAAATTGGAAGGGACTCACGAGGATCACCAAAGTCCAACTTCTGGCCCTGCAAAGGACTACCCCAAGAGTCACACCATGTGATTGAGAGTGTTGTCCAGATGCCTCTTGAACTCTGTCAGGCTTGGTGCTATGACCACTTCCCTGGGAAGCCTTTTTCAGTGCCCAACCATCCTCTGGCTGAAAAACCTTTTCCTGATATCCAGCTTAAACCTCTCCTGACACAACTTCAGGCCATCTCCTTGGGTTCTATCACTGGCTCCAGAGAGGAGGTCAGTGCTTGTCCCTTCTCTTCTCCTCATGAGGAAGTTGTAGACTGCAATGATGTCTTCTCTCAGTCTCCTCTTCTCCAAGGTGAACAAACCAAGTGAGCTCAGCTGCTCCTCATATGGCTTCTCCTCTACACCCTTCACCATCTTCTTGGCCCTCCTTTGGATGCTCTCTCAGCTTTATACCCTTATTCTTTATACTGTGGTGCCCATAACTGCCGCCAGCACTCGAGGTGAGGCCGCCCCAGTGCAGAGCAGAGTGGGACAATCCCCTTCCCTTGCCCGGCTGGCGATGCTCTGCCTGATGTCCCCCAGGACATGCTTGGCCTTCCTGGCTGCCAGAGAGCTGCTGACTCGTGTTCAACTTGCAATTGACCAGAACCCTCAGATCGCTTTCAGTGGTGCTGCTCTCCAGCCTCTCATTCCCCAGTCTGTACCTACATCCAGGGTTGCTCTGTCCCAGCCGCAGAATGCAGCACTTTCACCTGCTGAACGTCATATCCCCGACACAGGAAGAACATTGACTTGTTGGAGTGAGTTGAGAGTAGGGCCATCAGGCAGATTAGAGGGATAGAGTACCTCTCCTCTGAGGAAAGGCTGGGAGAGATGAGTTTGTTCAGCCTGGAGAAGAGAAGGTTTTGAGGAGACCTACAGACTATTAATAGATTATTTTTAATACTTATTTTTTCTACAATATAAACACCAATGATATGCATTTTATGTGCTATCCAACACATCATCAAGTAACTAGAAACAACAGTAGAAAAGAGATGCTTTGAAGACTGTAATTACTTTAACCCTTCTTTCTTCTAAATTTGATAGCTATGGACTGTGTCTATGTAATACTCAGTGCCTGAATTTTATTCAGGTAGACCTCCAGTTTTTAGAGGAAAAGAACATTTTTGGAATTCCCCTCCACCACTCAATCATTTTAGTAGCCTGGGTAAATAGAATAATTGATTTAAAATAATTTTTTACATTTACTATGGTGAGATTCTTTTTTCAGCCTTTCTTGATCTGTGGGCTTGAGTCGAATGCAGGGTGGAAAGCTAAAGGGAGGAGGTTTGGTTTCATTACTGTGATGTTATTTGTATTTGATTGATTTGTTTTTTATTGGAATAGCTGAGCTCTTTTTAAAGTGAAAAACCTGTAAGTAACTTAGTAGTCAAAGTGTAAACTTTCTCTTTGAGGCATACCCTGGATCTGAGGCAGTACAATGGCCCATTGCTCCGCCTGATGCTTTGGGGACTGCTCACTGTCTGGAACAACACTCTGGCCCTGCAGTGGCATGTCTTACTTGGGGACAGCTAATCCTTAACTAGGGAGATCGTGAGATCTTCAGCACTGCAGACTTTTAAAAACCTAGACACTGGCCCACCCATCACTTATCAACAACTAATCCTGGTTAGGAAGGCATAGAATGACCTTCCAGTTTTAGGGTAATTTTTAGTTTAATCTTTTTTTTCCTCTATTCAGTCATTCTGAGTAGTATTCTCCATAATTTGTAGTTTAATTTTTTTCATAACTGGGGTAAAAGTGGGGTGTCATGACAGATTTTGGCTGAAATTCTTAATCATCACATGGGATGCCTAAATGTTTTGTTATGTGAAGTCAGAAGTACACATTTAAGGGAAGAATGAGAAGGAAAAGAAAAAGAAGACTCAACGGGCAGACTTTTGCTGCTGACAGTTCAGTCCTTCCAAGATTTCAGGCCAAGGTTTTTTTCAGAACAGGATGGACCTGGTTCTGATACCTGGGGAGGGAATTGCCACATGGGACAAAATTTGAGAAGATTTCGGTTTAACTGAACGTGGTGACGCCTACAGTCTCCTCACTGGTGCATGAAAGACAAGTGCTCGTAGCACGCCCCACCCTTTATGAAATTTTAAACAATGAGCTAACAGTATATGTCATATGTCTGACAGTGTTTAAACAAACATAAGAAATGAACCAATGTTTTTCTTATGTGCAAGTAATTCCCTTGGAGATCAAAAGGTCTCTGCAGACTAACTGAACTGTATGTGGGTATTGACCACTTATAGATTATTTGAGAGCTAGTTAGGCTTTCTGTGGATATGATTTTTGCCATGTTTTGGCAAAACAATTGCAAGAGGAGAATGAAGTGCTGAATCCTAGGTAGGTGCAAAGAATGGTGATGTTTGTGACAAGCAGAATGTTGTAAATTCAACATGTGCAGTTTGTTCAATACACCATAAATTAAAGAGCAAAAGATGGTAATTTTATGCTTAATTTCTGTAGGACATCTGCACAGTTTTTTTGATGGTTGTGAAATATTGAAAATGGGAAAAGTAGACTTCCACACCGCTATAGCTAGCTGTTGTGCACGACTGAGAAATAATATTGTGTGGAGGTATATGTATTATAGAAATGCTAGGTTATGGCAAGGTTTGAGAAAGGAATGTGGTCATCTGAATTAAGACTTAGTGTTGGACTTCAGCACTGACTAAAACTTCATTTCAGCTATCTCCACTGACAGCTATCTGTGACTATGAAATAAAACAATTTGTATCCAGTTGCAATCTGTGAGCTGTTACCAGCTTTTCTCTCAGCTGGGGCACTGTATCAGACAGTGTGGCATTCCCATTTTACTGTAAAATAAAGGAATCCATATGAGATCTCATTGAAGGTGCTCCTCCACCTGTCTAGATTGAGGAGTTTGCTCTTGTGAGCAATTTGAGAGCAGGCTGCCCAGGTTGCGGGTGACACTGCAGGGACCATTGCTTTCTTTCCAAGTACGTGTCCCTTTGCTAAGCAAGAGCTCCCTGCTTACAACACATATACAGAGTTCTGCCTCTCCTGACATCATTTTCTATTTCCCTCTGAAAAAAGAATCAGTATTTTCCTTCTCCAAAGATTGTACTTCTTTTTTTTCCTGGTTTGTTTTTTTTTTGTTGTTGTTGTTGTTATAGTTGTGGCATTGCTCATAGGATTTGAGAGTAGCTGTGAAAAAAGGTGTAAAACAAAAGGTCTGGTCTTTAGTACATGTTTTGGCTGTTCACCTGGGAGATAAATAGCATGGGACTCCTGTTTCAAAAATTACTTATGTCAAGCAGTCTCTGACTAGAGTACACAAATGGTTTGTAAAACGGTGGGAACCTAGGCCTCCTCACTTTAATCTGAATGCTCAAACTACTAAACTATGAAGCCACGCTTACTAATATTCTATCTTGGCTGCCAATTCATCGTTAATATTCTTTTCCCAGAGGTTACACTCACTAAGCAATTTGTAAACAACATCAAATCAGATAAAAAGCCAAAAGCTGCTTTCCAGAGTAATAACAACAAACAATAAAAAAGACCCAGACATGCCAATACTATCTAGATAAGATCACTTTCAAAGTGAGAATTTCCACCATACAATGAGTTCTTTTATTGAGGTGTTCTGAGGGGAACATAATTACTACCCAAGTGACTGTAGACAAGCTGATACCTGTGATACATCAAAGGGAATCAAAACTTCAGCCTGGCTGAAGTGATACATTATTATATACAGTATTGTACTGTAGTCTATGGAAAAAAATTTTTGCTAATTTTACTCTAGATTGACTGTATGTTAACCGTAGAAAATATGTTAATACTGCTAGAATGATAAAGTGCTTTCTCTTTCTTTTTTTTTTTGATCTAAAAACCTCTCAAAGGTCTATATTTAAGGCACTGTGCCAACATACGGCGAGCAATAGTTGCTGACCATTGAAAGCCAAAGGTAAATAAGCTGATTAGGATCTGTAAAGAGTGAGAGATGAATACACAGGGAAATAAATTTACATCACAGAATTGTAAGGCTGGAAGGAGCCTTGGGAACATACTTAGTTCTTCCCCAGTCCTAAGACAGAACTAAATATGCAAAGTACACTTCTGGCAAATGTTTGTGTGTCCCCTCAATACTGGGAGGAGGTTTCTGCTCCAAACAACAGGGTTCTGGAAACATTTTCCAAGAGAGCAAAGGGATTGAAATGCTAAATAGTGTCAGGATTGGAGCTTGACCAAACTTGACCAGGTCTGTGAAAAGGATCTGTGGTATAACAGCTGGTACTAAGAGGAGACTGGAACTGATCTGTGGAAAAAGTCTGAATCTGCTGTATATTCTTAGGAGGAGCTGAGTATTCTGCCAGGAATAATATTTCATTTGATTCTGGATACTGCAGGCCAAAACTCTAGCTAACTGTAATTTTGTTTGCAGAGTAGGTTTAAGCAAGACGTTGCAGTGTCAATCAGCACAGAACACACCTGGGCTCAGCCTTAGCTGCTCCTGCCCTTTGACAGGAATATAGGGAGGAAAACAGACAGAGAAACACAGAGCAGAAGAGACACAGGGAGGGGATGGAGCCATTTTCTAGGGCAGACAAGCTTCTTGTGTGGGGGATTGAATAAAAGCATGAGTGTGAATCCCCAGTAACTCTGTCCCTCTCCCTCATCAGCAGCCAGCCTGACCTTCCAGGACCCTGGCATGGGCAAAGGAGGTATCCAGCCTATGACCATTGGTTGCTGCCCTGTTGCTTTAGGGAACTCCTTACATCACCTCCGTGGAGCCATCACTTCCTGCTTGTAAGCAATCACCATCAGAGCTGGCAGACTGTCCCCACCTAGCTGGCCCAGGAAAAACTTGTCCTGATGGCTTGGTGCCACCAGCAAACCTCCCATGCCTTTTTCTTTTCTCCATGGACCATACCAAGTCCTGATGGCATATGACTGCCTCTCAAGTGCTGCCACAATAATATTAGACTGAATCTTCAAGTTATGCCCCTGCTTCTCTCCCCTTCATCCCTGATAATGTGACTTTCAAATGTGAGGAAAACCTGCATGGCTCTGTTAGGGCTGAAATCTGGGGTTTTTTAGCTGATGTCTAATCATACTAGATGCTGGTTTGTGTTCAACTTAAACTTGCAATCCAGATTTCCTGATATGCCACATCTCCAAATTAGATATTGTCTTACATTTCTCAAGGGTGAAGTAAAAATGTTTTCAGAATAAAACTGTCAAAGAATGTTAGCTTTATTAGCAGTAACAAAAATGAAAAGCAAGCTGTCTTGAGTGCATGCAAGATATAAAACTTGGTGAATGCAGATAAAAGGACAGATTTTATGCAATGACAGCCCTAGATCAAGAAACTGAAACAGGTAAGTGATAAACATACAGAAAACATCAGGTTCCTTGGTATTAAGGCAACATTAATTTTATCTTGCATACACAAGCAGAACTGAAGAAATTAAAATATTAAAGAAAGACTGGCAAATGCTGAAAATCATGTAATATAATATTTTGTGTAGCTTTACTTTGTAGTATTCAATTTCTCTTTACAAAGTCCTACCTCAGTTTGCATCAAATTCTATCACCAAATAAGAGTACTTTGAGTAGGTTCATGCTCTTTTGATTCATACACAGGCAAAAACTTAGGTAGAGCTCAGGTTGGAAACATATCTAAATAGTTTATGTTGCAATTAACTTGTATGAAACCAGAAATAAAAAAATTTGAGAGAATGTATTATTAGATAAGTGAATCTAGACATTATAAGGTATAAAAACATGTTTGGTTGAGCTAGGAACTGTAATATTCCCTCTTAGAACCTTTCCAAATCCTCACCTGGTTTAAAGGCTGCAGTCCTGTTCACTATGTACTTCAGAGGTTGCCTTCAATTTTATTACATTCATCAGTGATGAAATGACCTCCTTTGGAAGAAACCTTCACTTTCCTCACAACGACATCGTGCAAAACCTACAAGGCTGTGTTTGGGTAACTTCAGTGCTTGTTGATCTAAATTAATTTACATTGTACTAATTTTTAAATCTCATGCTGTTTTGTCTCCCACTCCTTGATGGTCTTGCTATAGAAGAAGGCAAGGAATGTTGGTAGGGATCTGGGGAAGATGATGGGAAAAGATTGGGTTTGTAGCCCCAACTTATTTTGTGAACTTTCTCCCAGTTTGCAAAGAAAGGTTTTAGCTCTGTGTTCAAAGCATGAGAACATGCTTTCAATGTGTTCAAAGGATGAGAACTCTCAGTTGCGATGCAAAGCAGGAGTGTGTTTATACCCTGTGGTGGGGTGCCAGAGGAAAGGACTCCATCATGTTTGCTTTAAACAAGCTTGCTTGGGTACAGGAGTGCTGCAGCCGTGGGAGCAGTGCAGGACAACTACCGTGCTATTTCCTTGTTACCTTTGGCCTGGGAGGACAGCCTTGGGTCCTGCCAATGATCTTCCCAGCAGCATTCGCACAGCAGCATCTGAAGTTGACTGGGAACCCAGAAGGGCTTTCATATTGTTGTATTGCAGTGGGATGACAGCTGGTACCCCTTGAAAATAATTTACACGGCAGAAAGAATTGCTGAGAGACATGCTGGTATTTTTCCTTTGAGTTTCCTGTGGAGATAGTGCTTAGGAACTTAATGTTGGCCTTTCAAAGTGTTATCTTCTGTCAATGCTGCTTCTTACCTTCAGTACTTCTCATTCTGTTGTAATCCCAAAGCCCACTGAAGTCCATTGCAGGATTCCACTGGCCTGTGTGGGTTTGGGACCATATTCTAGCACATAATTTTTCTTCAACTGCTCCAGAAGTGGTCAAACATGAGCATAAGTTATGCCATGTCTCAAGCTGAGTCACTTTTCATTCAAATTAAATGTTTTGAAAGTGGATAAATGACAACATTTTAAAAAAAGAATCTGAATGCATTTGACATTTTCAATGAATTTAGCATAGCTAATGGCAATTCTAAGAGCATTGTGCTTTTTATCTTGTACCCTCATGTGTTGTTTGGGCCAGTGAGAGTCCCCCCCCTTACAGCTTTTGAGCAACGTGATTAAGCCAAATGTGTATCTTATTACTTAACTCTTCGCAACGATTGGTTCATTGTGAGCCACAAAGTTTGTAGTGTTGGATCCCCAGCTGTCACAGCTCAGCATCTTCAGGTAACATTTGTTACAAATGACAGCCTTATGACAACTGTTAAGGCAGTAGCTATGAGAAATCAACTAATGCTGTTGTCAAGTGAACCAGTAAGATCACTATTGCTAGCTACAGGTCACAGGCCCTACACTGATTTTGGATTGTGAGGAACAATGCTTTTAGGGTTAAAAATGCTTCAAAGAGGTATATGGGTCAGAGGCTGATGTAATTTTTATTCACTGGCCTCTCAAAAGGAAGCACTGAAAAACACTTTAACTTCCAATGTGGCACTGGAAAATATGCTCAGTGAAAAGGCAGATTTATGAAAGTGAGGGAAGGCAGTGATTGCCGAGAGATAAATTATTGTTTCTGAAGATCCTGACTACCCCTCTGAATATATAACTCTGCTGAGATTCTAACTGGGTGGGGTTTTAGACTGTGGAAAGCAGGGGACCAGCCGAATGATGAAGAGCAGTTACAGATCAATTTTTAACAATAAAGTTCCATAAATACTCTTTTTTCTGGCTGTAGGAAACCGTCTGTGCTTAAGGTGGCTGTCCAGAAAATGGAGTATTTTAAAGAGAATTGTTGTCCCATGATCAAGGAGAACTGTCAAAATCACTTGGCAAACAAACACACAAAGTAATTAATGCCAGAGATATTTATGTGTTATTCCTAAGGAGAAAACATTAAACTTAAGGAGAAAAAAAAGTCATGTTGAGAGTCTAGCACAAGTTACCACACAAGTTTTGTGAGGCAGAAGGGATGGGATGTAAAGAGCTCATAAATTTGACTCTAAAATTGTATTTCCCTGTCATTAAGAACAGAATAAATGTGTCTCTCATTTTTGGTCAATCAGATCCACTCTTAAACAAAGCTCTTTTAAAGTATTTTGTGAGTTTCTGGGTCTTATTTCTAGTGTGGCTAGTCATCTCCATTGCCCTTCACTCCATTGCCCTTCATGAACTTCACCGCCTCAAGGGCTATACTTGTTGGGATTTACTGTCACACATTTTTTTCCTAGAAAGCCATCTAATAAACGGAGGCAAAAAAGAAAATACAGATTAGGATTTCTTTTACTGGTTTATCTACACCTTTCTGTGTGCTGAATCAGTATTTCCCCCAAGATTCCTACCTGTTTGTGCATGATTTTTTTGTAACCTACTACCTTCTTCCTTCTGGCTTTGCCCTCTAGCTTAAGAAATACCCGAATTGAACCTGGAATGTCTAGTCAGGCTCATGGTAATGACTGAGCAGTAGGATGAGCTGCAAATCTCTTGAAAGGAGCAGCAGGGCAAGCCAGTCAAGAGCTTCTTAGCGGTAGGAGCATGATATCAGTATTTAGACCCATCTCAAGGTGATGCCAGCAGCTCCCAAAGTGTTTTGGACATGGAGCAGCAAGGTGAGAAGGGACACTTCAGTTTCCTCCTTTGCCATTTAGCTCCCTGTCTCCTTTTTTTTTCGCTTGAAAAAGAAATCACAAAAGGAGCGACAGAGGTGATAGCTATGGCCTTATCCCTGTTGTCTCCTTTGCCTAAGGAGGGAGACTTGTAGCCAACAAATTTCGTTCCAAGGTGTTTTTCCTCCTGTAAAAATCAGAGAGGAGGAGAGGAAAAGCAGCTGCACCGCTTGATTTTCTCACCCGACTTGTAAATACCGGTTTAATGTTTGCTTACTTGAACAGTTTGTCAAGAAAAAATCAGCCCCTGACAAGCAGGCTGAAGCGCAATGGACTCAGCCCTGCGGGGGTGGAGATCGCGCTGGTTCCTCCCCAGGGAGGGAGGCAGGATGCGGGCAGAGCCGGGCCGGGCGGGGCGATCCGGCAGCCTCGCCGCGGGTGAGGGTCAGCCCCGCGGGGCTCCCGGCCCCGCAGGTGCCATTCCGGCCCTGCACGTGCCATTCCAGCCCTGCGCTTGCAATTCCAGACCCAACAGGTGGCAATCGCTGCCCGGCTCCGCTCCCCCGCCTCCACCGAGCACCTGCACAGAGGGCTCTGCCTGCCGAAATCCTCCACTCCCAGCAAAGTCGGCGCTTAAAATGCAGCTTCTTCTGCACAAGCTGCCGCCTTTCAGGTTTCAGAAAATTTCCTGAGCCTGATATCACTCTCTGCTCCGTGTCAGAAATCTGAAGTAGAAGTAAGCAGCCATAAACTATGGTGAAAGCCGTGATGTTGTCTCACAGACATTTACCTGGAGTCACACCGAGATCCTCAGACCTTTGTAGGTTTTAGTCTGATGCAGGATTTGCCTGTCCTGTTTTCATTTCCATATTTGTTCCTGTGGTATGAAAAAATAAAATAATCTCAGACAACGAAAGAGTGTGTGTGTGGAGAACAGTGCTGTTAGGGAAGCTAAGAGTTCATGCATTGCCATGGAAACATTCACGTCCTAGCAACAGCTTATTGATAGCAGGATGACATGGAAAGACAAGAGCTGATGCCATTGACTCATGGGAAAACAAGCTATCCTGCATTTCTACTTCTCTACCTTCTTTTCTTTTCCAAGAATGTATAGTGGTTTAACATAAAAATTCCTAGTGGGCATTTCTTTTCATAATTGTTTGTGTTTTTGTGTTGAAATATTACTTGCTAAGAAAAGTTCATATATTTGAATTATTTTAGCTGGCTATCCGACAAAAAAAAAATTAAAAAAATTAAAATATAGCAAAGAAACACAAAGGCATTGAACTATTTTTTCCTTTAGAAATGTAGCAAGATGTTTTTTGATTAACTGAAAACATGTAGAAAGTCAATTCAATGTTTTCTGTCCATCTCTGCATTTCCCAGAACATTTGCTAAGGCTGAAATCATTAAAGTGTCATTTGGTGTGATGCAGGGTGGAATTGTTTGTGGTACGGTCTGCATTCCTTGTGATGCCCAGGGAATGCATGTGCTGGGAAGTACTGAAGTCTTTATGTGCCTTTGGGTTTGGGTGGGCAGAGCAGCACTCAGGTGCATTTGCTGAGGAGGTGCATTTCCTTTATTTTCCTGATACACTGTGGTACAAGAAGCTTCACCCCTGTGAAGACAGAGTACCACAGCAGTCACTGTGTGTAGAAGGACATATCTTTGAGAGCAAGGATCAGACTCTTGTTAGCACTATTATTATTGCTAGTAAGCACAATGGCATTGCGGAGTCCCAGCTGTAAAGCAGAATTTAAATGTGACTTGTTCCACACAGATGCGGGAGGTGTTTTTACCTGGGAACTTAGAATTATTTGTTTGCTCATGTGATTATTCATTGCTAAGTTATTCATTGCTAAGAAGAAAACCCAACAATTCCTTTATTAATTATGCGTGTGTCTGTGTTTGTGTGTGTGTGTATGTGTGGTGGGTGTATGGTTGTTGGAAATGTTTCTGTCAAAGCAGGTATTCCAATAACCCTCTTGGAAAATCAAGAAATGTATTATTTTGTTTTGTACATAGCATTACTGTAGCGTAAACATTAGCGTAAGAGCTTTGCTGAACTGGATCCACATAAAGGACTCC
Source organism: Rhagologus leucostigma (assembly GCA_013397725.1). Lineage (NCBI taxonomy): Eukaryota > Metazoa > Chordata > Aves > Passeriformes > Rhagologus > Rhagologus leucostigma. The sequence goes on from VZTD01002352.1 coordinate 422,745, forward strand.
CTGAACATTACATTTATTGTGAGAATAACAGTGAATCATAATATTTTCACGGCTAATAAAAACCACTTTTCACAAATGTGACCCTTTACCTGTACATGAATTAAAAATGGAGAGAATGAAATATCCCAAGAGTATTAGTGATGTTTACAAACCCTGAGTTTATAAATTCTGCTTATTTACCTACCTTTTTTGATTAAAAAAGAAATAGACTTTTGTGCACTTTTTGATCCTTTAGCAATATTTTCTCCTTGAAAAATCACCAAGGACTGCTTGGCTGATCAACAAGCAGGCTGATGTTTTGATACTACCATTGCATTAGGTCTACAATAAATGAGGAAACTAGTGCTGTGGAGCCATTGTGGGAGCAGTTAGAAATGTGTGAAGGAGAGGAAGGATACAATAATCCCAGCAATATAACTGGAGATTTTCATGCTTGCTGCTTTGGTGCAGGATTTCTAAAGAGAGAGGGAGAAGCAGCACCTAGAAAAGGATGATGATAATTAAAGCAGGACATAGATGAACCCTATACTGGGGTCACTGTTTTCACCCTAATGCAAACAGCACTTGAGCAAACTTGATACCTCCTGTCCTGACCTGGATTTCCTTCAGTGCCCACTGTGTTGCTGCATTTCCAGGGCAGGATTTATGTGAATTACAAGGTGGAGGACTCTGATCAGCTCCTTACTTGCTTCCCAATAGTAAGTAAATAAATCAGAAGTAATCCTGAGAGCAGGAACTAGGCTTGCCAGGCTCTTCTCAACTGGCACTGATTTTAGCATGGTGTCTCTGGGGCCTCTAGATATTATTTCAGCTCCAGGTTTGAAAAAGGTGGAAGACATAGAAGTGAGGATTGCCCTAAAGGACTATAGTGGAGCCTCCTGCATTTCCTCTGTGCTTGCAAAGTGACACGCATTGTGAACGGTGGACCAGGCTCTGCCATGATTTTTACTCGCTCGTTCTTGTATTTGACATTTTTTTCCCCATTTCCTGTTCTTGGATGAACTCTTCTTAGAGTCAGGGCAAAGGAAGGCCATGGTAAAGGCCTGCGAAGGTTAAGGGCAGGTGTGCACGTGTTTGTGTGAATCTGTGTAACAGCATGTCATCAGGTATCTTAGATGAAAATGCATTTTCCCTCCATTGAACTCTTTGGAGTCTTTGCAGATTTGAAAAGGTGTGTGTTTTGGAAAGGAGCAGGCAGGCAGGGAATAGCTGCAAATTTTGCTTCTCTCACTCCAAAGAAGAATGAGGAAACAGTTCGGCATGTTGAGGTTCATGATTTCTCCCTCTTTACTGGACCGTAATATGAAGAAGTTCAACTCGGGCTTTTCAAGAAATGTGATCAACGGTATTAACTTCCTTGCAGGGGCTGCCAGAATATTAACTTTTTGGATAGAAGTAATTTTTGAATTCTAATAATTCACATTAATTCAGGGCCTATGGTACATAACTAATGCTTCTGCTCTCCTGATTTCTCTTGATTGAGTTCTTGGGACTGATTTGGGAAAATGTCCTTTTCCTTTCTTTCAGATGAAGGTGTGTTACCTGTTAATAGAAGATTGATTAGTCACCATTAACACCTGGGAATGCCTGTACTTTTATCACTTCAAGCAAACATGTCTACGGCTAGAGTCATAATTATGTGCATTACTGAGACATTTTTTTGCTCGTCTTTTATTATATTTTGACAGAAAAGAAATGTCAAGGGAGTAGCACTTGCTTTTTAGCTCTGAAACATTTACATCTGTTGTACATATTTATCTCCTCTTTGTCACACTATCCTTTCAAATCTTCCTTTTGCTGCCTTGTAGTTAGTGCCTTACCACTGTTTTATGAATTAATGTCAAGGTTTTATACAAAGATTTCATGAAGAGCAGCTGCAGATTGTCTTCTCTGAGGCTGTAAACCGTCTTTGCTCAGTTGCAAAGGCTGCAGTTCAGTTGCAAATCCACTGGAGCTTTAATGATTTATAGCAACTGCAAAGCTGGTCAATCTCTCTAAGATTTCACCCCTGGCACATGTTTTTTTTAGTCAGACACCAGTGGAGTCCCTATCCTGGGTGACAGAAGTAAAAGTCATTAGTAAGGGTTACACATGACTTCAGGATTAGTGTAAGTATTTTAAGTCTGTTTTTCTGGTGTTTACTCTGATATGTATCAAACAACTGGGAAGAAAAGATAAAAACTGGGAATGCCAAAAAGTAATTCGAAATTTTTGCAATATAAGAGGTAACCTTTCTGTCTGTTTGTGTTATGTTTTGTGCAACAGCCAAGGACCAATCTCATCTGCAAGCATTTGTAAATGGCTGAGATACAAAGTAAAAATTAGTCTGGGCTTTTACCAATTTTTGATGAAGGTCGGGTTTGTCCCATCATCAGCAATCATTTCCATATTCAAAGATGTGTTTCCAAGAGGAAAGCTCACTTTTACAAAGCATCCCAAGCTAATGAAAAGAACCCAGCTGTAAGGGGATATAGGACAAACTGTCACCGGACTTATAACAGTAAACAACATCTAAGAAGCTGTAACTGAATCCCAATTGTAAGAATTAAGTCATGTATGGCACTGTTTCATCTAAACTGTACTGAGAAGCTGATGCGAAGAACTCCATGTACCATGCCATTTCCTTGAGGTGTTACATTACTTCTAATTGAGAAATACTCTGAGGGAATGACATACCATCCCTAAGTGATGCTGATGCTTGGGATGTCACATTTCCCATAAAGTTATTACTGAACCATAGCCCTGTTGGGATGGTAGGAGACACGGTATTGCTTTGAAGAATTGTCATACAAGGCACAAACTGCAGGATCCTGCTTGTTTGTGGTCCTTAAAGTTGCTGCTGTCCCTTTTAGAAGCAAGCAGGCATCCTTCTGAGACTTCTGCATGCATAACCATGCCTTTTATCCCTAATACAGGCTTGCAATTCAGGTTGACCACTGAATTACTGCTAGTTCTTCTTTCCTAACTTCCTTCTAGCATACAATCTGGAACAACACTTCAGAAAGGTATTGGAGCTAGCCTTCCATCCCCAGTCCTACAGGGCTTAAGATCATGATTTCTTCAATAAATAAAAAATTCACAGAACCAAAACTGAATGAAAATATGTCACATACTCTATTAATCCTTTCTTCACTCCCTGAAGTTGAATTGTTTCTACTTGAGCTGGAAAAACAGCTGTTGATAACAGCTATTTTAATAAGGCTCTTTTTCTCTTAGCAGCATGCCTTCAAAAATGGCCATTTTCCTAGCAGTGCTAACTGCTGAATATTTAGTTTTAGTCTAGGGCCCACCACTGAAATCATCTCAGCCAAGTTCAGTTGGCTAAACCAAGATTGCACATTACTTCATGGTGCATTGGACCATTTCTCTGCAACATGTACTTTTGAAAATTGCATCTCATGAATGAAAATTCCAGGCGAGGTTCTTGGCAATGGCAGAGAGAACCCTACTGAATTGAGAGGAAAGCAGGAATAAAAAGGGGTATGTAGAGAAACTGAAGACAATTTTATCTCCTGCTGGTTTTTTTTATAACTGTTTTTTTTTTATGCAAGAAACCTAACAAACATTTAATGACACCCATTACAGGGTTTCTTAAGCTTCATTTTTCCTGCTTTCCCTCTTTCCCGTGGTATTACCACCTCAGGCTCAGTGTTGTCCAAAAGTTGTTTTCCCCAACCTCACTGTTCCCTACCTTCTTTCAAGAGAGGTGCATTAGGTCTCGGAGCAACTTCAGAGGAGTTGTAAGATGGAAGAGGCAGCAGGAAGGCTCCAGTACGTGAAGAAACCTTATACCTAGCACGAAGATGTAAAAAAAAGTGTGGCATGTGAAGGACTGGCTACACAGAAATCCTGGCATCAAAAAAGAGGACAGTGTTAAAGAGGATAGGGGAGACCTTTTGCATGGCAATATGGGAAATGCAAATGTGGGACAACAGAGTTGAAGATGAGCTGTGTTGGAGGAGGGTGAAGAGGGGAACCACTTGGATGAGACAGAAGCAGAGAACGGGGGTCAGATGGCACACAGGGAGAGGAAGGAATAAAATGAAGGAAAGCAGTGAGCCCCTGCTTATGCAACACTTGCTCAACTTTCAGAAGCTGTGACGAGTGTGATCTTCTAGGACTGGGACACAAATGGCATCTGACTACTGAGGTTCCAGATGGCATGAAGGCTAACCAATTATAATCAAGATTCCAAGTATCCTTTTGAACACTGGGTTTTAAATCCACTTACCTCAAGTATTCAAAGATGTGTGTCTAAATTTCTTTTCTACAACCACATTATTCTGTTGAAAGTCAGTTGCTTTTCACCTGAACAGGAAGAGAACATGCAAGGAATGAAAAAACACAGGAAGTCAATCACCATAAAAGTCTGACCAAATGTTCAGTGAACAGACATTTTTACACTTGGTGAGCAGACATTCTGCTTGTGGTTCTTGAGTAAAGCCTTTTTCATGCTTGTCATGCCAAGTGAAAAAATAAAAATAAAATATTTATTTTTTAATGCCTTTGGGATATCTGAGAAAGTGCGATGGATTGATTCATTGGTATTTCATGCCTGGCTACTTAGAATACCAATGGTATATGTTTAAATTTAAGTAGACGAGAAATAGATGCAGCCTTTTCTATGAGAGGTTATCGTAATACTTTTATTCTAAGCTGCCATTTAGGCTTTTGTAGAATTGAAGTCTGAGATTCCTCTTATGAGTCAACCCTCGTTTTGATAAATTATTGAAACAAATCAGGTGATTATCAGTTTTTAGTGTGAAGAAGAACATTCAAGTGTTGTAGAATGTGAGAATGCAAATAGAAAGGAAGACTTGTGCTAAGTTTACTTCAGTGTGAATTTCTGAGTCATTTTGGGTCAGTGATCAGAATTTAATGTGTAAATGAAATATACTCTTGTACTTTACACAGACTCATAAAGCAAGAGATTTCTGTCTTTGTTCTATTTACAATGCAAATGCAGTTGAAGATCTCGTTTTCCTCTTGGACTTTGCTAAGTATGCATTTGAGGCCAGGGGAAGAAAAACAGGTGTTAATGAAAACACTTGCAGAGACTAAGCCTTGATCTAACCCACACAGCCTCAAAACTGTAGTTTTTCCATACATGTATTTATGTATTTTTGGGGAAGGGAAAGTGTGTTCCTGTTACAGTTTTTTGTTTGTAATTCGAGGGAATAATTTTTCAACTACAGTAATTTCATATTTTCCATATATTGTTCCACCTCCAACCCTGAAAAAGAGTTAATGCAACCAAATAAGTTAAAACTGATTTTTCCCAAGATTTGAAAGCAAAAGTGATGTGCAAATTAGATTCCACATATTATCTTTATCCTTTAAGTATATGTACACTTTAAATCATGAAGCAAAGATGCAGACTTCAATATATGGTATGAAGGTTGAGGAGAGCATTTTTCTTAGTTCAGACATGTAAGCTCAAATTCAGTATTTTCCTCTGTAATAATGAGTCTTTTGATTTAGTTTTAGTTAATTTTTGTAAGGGATCAAAGTGGGAAATACGGGTTCCCATCCTAACAGGGATTTTATCCTCACAGCTTCTCCATATCTAGTCCATCATTCTGCAGCTATTAAATAGTGAGATTAACTCAAGGCAGAAAACATTGCCATCCTGCAAAAGGAAACACAAGGGTTTAATGCTTCTTAGATAAAGGAGAAACAAAACCACAAATTGTAAAGAATAATGCATAATACAGAAATTTATAGAAATTTTATAGAGTTTTATAGAAAAATCTACATCAAATTTCACATGTTTTTCACTTCTGGGGGCACCTTATATTCCAGATGAGCAAAGGTCTTTTTGCCTACAAAATCTTCACGTCAACCTCATCTGTCCTGAGTCCTGTGAATTTGGTACTGGGGATTTCTGTTTATTTGAATTTTAGCTTGTACTTAACACAGTTGGCCAGAGATGGTGCTGAGTGCTTGGATATTGCAAAGTGAAATGCAGTGGCAACTTGAACAGAAGTGATTTGGGACATTAATCATAGCTATACTCAGCTGCCATGAGTTTCAACTTTGCGTGAATTAAAAATTAGAGAAAAGCTCCCTCCTTCTAATACTTAGCGAAACAGCAGCAAATAAAATGATTTTAGAAAATGAGAAAATGGTTGGGAAGATGTAACACAGGAAAGAAGATTTATCTGTTTGGTGTATTTGCTGATATTTTATTGCTCAGTGAAATAAAGGTAATCTTCTGGAGGTGAATTCATCTAGCCTTATCACATAGGTAGTAGAAATGGAAATAAGCTCTATTTACTAGTAGCACCTGTGGGTTGCAGCTGATTTCTTGCTGTCTTTTCTTAACTGCTCTCTTATTTCATCTCTGTCCTTTATTCCAGTATGAAAGTCTGTGCAGTAGTGAGGCACTTAGACCTCATGAAGAGTTGTACCATAAGTGAAAGTCAAACACTGGAACCCTTTGTGATGGGTTCTTATCCAAAACCAACCCTATTGTAGTCAGTGACAGGGTTCACTGGGGTAAGGACATCTAAGAGTTTCTGAGATGAGGCTGGAGAGTTAGCCTGCTTTGCCACGTATACTGGTCTTTTTCAGATCCTTCTTACCCATGATGTTTTTTCTCTAATAATAATTTTTCTGATTTATTTGAGTATAACCAGGATGTCAGTAGAAAGAACAAACAAAACCAGTTGAAAAGTCCTGTTCACAGTCGTCTTTTCAGTTTTTATTTTGTGTTTGCTGCTTCTAGCAGCTGGGTCAAGCCTTTCTGGTGCTGGACTTAGATGCTCACCTCATTCATCAGTAACATGGGCATGCTGGGTGCAGCTGGAGGATGTTCCAATAGAACAGAAAGGCCCCAGTGGGATGGGTATGTGGGAGTACAATTTCTTAAGAGGTCACTGGCTGTGGAAGTGGTGGCCCTATCAGCAGAAACGGTATTGACCTCAGCTGTCATCAGCCGATACAGCAACAAACAGGGGCTTCTCTCCCATATTAACAAAGCTTTTTGTGGATTGTTCCTACTGAGCACTCTTTGTTTTGGTGCTGGGGATATTCCAAAACTGGTATGTTTTTACTTTTTCTTGGGAATGGAAAACAGAAGCATTGATTCAGGAAATCTCAAGTGGCACAATATACTCTTTATGAACTCAGCGAGCAGATGGTACTGTCATTAATACATGATCTTGAGTTTATTGCAAGAGCAAGCAGAAAGAAAAGATGGAAACTAAGGGAAAAAAACCCCCAGATTACCTATCTATTCTTAACTGCTCGTGAAGAATTGACCAGTATTCATAAACAAGTTAGTAAAAATAAGGAACACAAAAGCAGAAAAAATGTTATTAACCTTTTAGTTAATGAACAGTGGTGTTTGTTATACTTAAAGTGGGCTTTGTCAGTGAAAATCTTTGAGAATCATTTTCCTAATTAATAAGGCACCGCTTACATGATGAAATTGAAACTACTTCCTACACTTTCTATCTATTAATATTTAGACTGAGGGAAAGCCTATTCCACATTCACGTTGCTTTTGAGAAAATGACAATTTTAAAGCTCTGTGGAGCATTAAAAAGGATTAAAAAGCTTTGTGGAGCATTGAAATCTTCTTCCACCAACCCCTTGCCCATGCACATTACTTGTTAAAAATACAGAAACTGAATTAAAATAAGACCTATTCTAACTCAAAGTTCTGCATCAGGGAACCTTAAATTGGGAAATATTTGATCCACTCACTGTGTCTGGAAGATAAACAGGGAGCAGAGATCAGTATGCATTTCAGTGCTGAACCATACTTCAGCTAGTAAAATGAATCATAATTGGACAGATGAGTGGAAAACATGATAATGAAGTGCCTGATTTGATCACACTCTTTCTGTTGTGTATTTTGTCCTGCACACCATGTACACACAAGTAACAAGTTTGGAGGGGGTAATTATGACCTAGAGGGTCGTGTTTTGTGGTCACAACATGGAAGGCTCTTTGATGCTAATGAGTAATCCAAATAATTTCCTTTGCTGGATAAATTTAGACACCTTTTAAATCCAAGTTTGCATTTCTTGACAGGCATAGTACTGGGTACCAGAAAAATTGTGCATGAATCACTCATGTTATTTTGACACGTGTGAGACACATTATGATACAGAGGGAAAATATCTATGAATTAATATATTTGGTGCTCCCTTGTGTTCAAATAACAGTTAGAAAGACCTTCCAGCTGTCTTAGAGTATGAATTAAAAGCCTGCTCTGAGAACTTCTGGAGTAGATGACCCCCATAAATTCACTGTTTTCAATGTCTAAGGGAAGTTGGAATATACCACAGACAGAGTAATAGTGGATTGTGTCACCCGTCTCTCTGTTTTGTAAAAATTTCATTACTTTGCAGAGATTTTGTACTGAGATGGTGAACAGACCTATTATTTGTTTGTTGATAGCTATGTCACTTGTCAGATCTTCCCTGATGAGTGTTTTCTCCACTGCTTATCCTGTTGATTGTGTCTCTGACCTTTTGTCACTGCAGAATATCATCTCTGACACTTCGGACACTTTCCTCTGTAGCTGTCATCAGCCTTATTAACTTGCCCGCTTTTTTTAATCTGAAAATATATCCTTTTCCCTTTACTAAATTTGTGGGTGGGAAGGAAAGCATATGGATTAGATTCTTAGATAGAATCTTGAGCTCAGCTGGTGCCACTGCCCTCCTTCATGCCCAAGGTGTAGTTTGGCTGTGCATTTTCTTACACACCCACCTCTGGCCTATTTCAGTGCAAGGTGAATTGTTCGGAAGGCATCAGCAAGGACTCTTGGTTGACCACAGTCTTTCTTTCTCTCTACGTGGTCTGAGGAGTGCTGACAGAACCCAGACATGCCCTTACTTGTAAGAGCCCATTTTATAGCTGCAGGAGTCATCATGTTAATAAAGATTTTTCCAAAAGGCTGTGAAAGGCATGTGGGAGGATAAAATTATATTGTCATGCTGACTACAGATGAAATACAGATGCACAAGGCTACCCAGTTTTGTATTACTGGGAAAAGAGTTCAGGACTCGGGTGTGTAGGACAAATTGTTTCGGGGGAGTTTTGTGGCTTTTCCTTTATTTAATAGTGAAAGCCATTACAGTTGCAACTCGTGTTATCAGGGAGTGGTTAAGGCCTACATTCCATAAAGGAACAGCAAGTATATGGGAAGATGTTTAAAGAAGCAGCTCAGGCTGCCAGTGCCCAATGTTACTGACTGTGATGAGTAACTGCTGGTGTTCGTGCTCGCAGCTTTTGCTGACCAGCTGTGGCCAAGGGCAGAGCTAACACACAGCTACCCCATGCCAGAGCACAACATGAGCAGGTGAGCTCTAGCAGTCACGTTGTAATTTCAGACCCTTGTTTACCTCAGGACCCTACGTGTGTGTGCCTGAGAGCACCCATAAGAGAGCTGAATTTGGTCATTTCCAGAGCAAACCATATGCATTTAATGTCATATGCACAGAAAATAAGTGAAGTTCTTATTTTTTAATGGAAGCTGGTTTAGACATTTAAATTAAATTTAAATTTACGTTCCATTTAAATTGCTGCTTCTGCTTTAAATTTTGTTTGGTTAAACCTATTTAGGTAGGCATATGTAATAAAAATATTATTAAACTCCTTCATTATGCAATGTCAGGGCCTGAAGTCAAAGCAATATTGGCCTCCACAGCTGTGGATGGATATTCTGCCTCCAAAACAAAACAGTAATAATTCCTCATGTGGCTTGAAGAGTATTTGTGTCAGTGAGATTTGTTTTCACAGCTTTTGCATAAGCAGACCTTTTGAACAAAAGTATTTGAAAAGCAGTGTTTCAATCTGGAGAGAAATAATAACATGTTGTGCAAAGCAGTATGATGTTTTAAAAACTGTATTAGCCACACAGAAGCTGAAAGAAAAAGTATGTTCTGCATTTATATATTTTTTAAAAAATACTTTCTGGGTGGAATTAAAATCCAATTAGCTGCAAAATGAAAAATAAAACAGAAAAAACATACTATTATCTTTTGCCAATGAGCCAGTTCCCAGAAAACTCACTGAACTCTCTCTTATTGTGAAGTGAAGAGATTAAAACAAGAAATGCAAGGAAAGGCTGTCATTACAGATGAACAAGATAATAAGTGTCTGTTCCTGTATTTTCCATTAGAACTGGTGGCTTTGCACCTCTCCCTTCCCAGCACCCTCTTCTGCCCTTAAAATATAAACCACATTTTGTGCAAGATTGTATATATTTAAAATTATCATGTTAAATAAAAATAATGTAAAATCATTGTTCTCATATTTATATTTAAAGTTCTCCGCTTCTCAATAATTTCTGAAATAGAGCTTCTGCATTCAACAACTTTTTTTCTTTTTCAACAGTAACAGCTGGTAGAAAAAAGGGTGTTACTGCTTTTCACAAACTTTGTCACATTTCTAATATTTAAAATTTTTTGGAAATCAGTTTTATCTTGGTGCTCTGTATAATAGAACTAGCACTTTCCTGGCTGAATATTCAAAACTAATCTGAACCCTTTCCTTTTCAAATTTCTCCAATTTCCTTGGACAAATACATTTGTTTATCAGCATACCCAACTTTTTGAGACTGGAATCTTGAGAAAGAAAGCTTGGATTTGTGATGGACCCAATATGGTTTTTAGAATAAGGAGGGCAAGATAAGCAAGGATACACACTGTTTATGCTCTACAGTAAACTTTAATCCTCATATGTTGGCAGTGTAGTTATACCCAGTTGACTTTCATTTCTTAAAAGCCATTTCTTATGTGGGTTATGGTATTTGTATTTTCAGCTGTCTGGAGCCCTTCTAGCATCACCTGAGCTTGACACCACTGGCACCCCATGCAAGTCATGGTGCCATCTCTGGAGGATGTGGTCTGACAAATGAACAATGTCTCATATAAAACCTCCTGGGAGGAAAGTACTTCCTTTACAGTCCTGCCAGCAAGTGCACCTGAATTTGCACGGCACAAATACACCCCATGGACCCCACTGCTTGGAGCTTATTCACACATCACACTCACCTGCGTGAATCAAGCTGCATGGATTCCCATCCCTCTGGCTGAAAGTGCAGCTAGGGAAGGTGCAGGATATCTAGCTGCAGTTGCTGTGGAATTTTTCCACCTGTATTTTTCTTCCTTGTCTAACTTTAATTCCCGTTTTCAAAAATATGGATAGTTACAGTTTAAGGGAATAAATGAAATTAAAAGTTTGGATAGAAGGGATTGTTTTTATGCGGTGTAGTAGGAGACGAAATAGCATCATGCCAAATACATCACAGAACAAATGTATTTCTGTTATCTGTACTGGGTAATTTGAGGTGGAAGACAGCAAAGGGGCTACCTCAGGGCTCTATTAAAGCTCTTGGATAAAAGTTATGAAATCTCATTTGTCCGGAAAGTGGAAGTTCTTAAACCACCATGGATTTTTTGTTAGATTTTTGACTTGTCCATGTGTGTGGCGTGGATTTCTTTGGCACAATGAAAAGAGAAATCCTAATGATTTAATGGACTAACCTGTCCTACAGTAAGTCTGTGCTTAGAGCTGGTGGAGGAGAAGTGGAATTACCAGGCATCAGATATAAAGACCATCTTGATGCAGTTTGCATGTATAAGCCCAGTTTCCAGGAGTCTTTGTGCAGCACGTAGTACAGGGATTGCTGCAGGCAGAAGGAAATTGCACGTACAAGTTAATCACAGTTCACATTACTGGGAAGATGAATGAACTCTCATATTTCGTGTAATGTTTTTTCTTCAAGTCTTTGGCTTCACTAGAATCAGTAAGGTTTGTTATATGAATTTAATCAACATGAAAATCTAAATATATCACTTAGGTTAGGAAATAATTATTAGGAGCAATTCTACATCATCACTTGTGCATAAGTGCCCCAAAAGGAGGAGCAGAGGGGCTCTGAATCATGAGTGGCTATAATTGCTCTGTCTACTTTGATATGAACTTTCCACAAGCACTCAGTTTCTGGAATTTTGTCTTGTCTTAAAAATGAACATACCTAGGAGCATAATAGTAAAATTTAACAAAAATTCCTGGTGCTGATAGACTATCTTATTCCAGAAGAACACATTAGGACTCAGACTAACATTTTCTTTGAGATTTTCTGCAGTTCTGTCCCTCAAATGTCTCTCAGAAAATCAATCATTTTCTTTAAAGAAAATAAGTCTCAAACACCAATTCTCTCTCTAGAGAGCCTATTAGATGAGTGAAAAAGTCTTTCCAAAGTGTGGCAATCTTGGTTTTATTAAGCTTTCAACTTCTATGATTTCAAAGTTTTTCTCTTTGGGTTTACATGACTCTGAGGTAGACATCTTGCTGCGGATTATAAGATTAAATTTGCGGAATATGATAAGCATACATTGCACATCTGCAGATGAAAGCTTTCTGCAAACACCATTAAACACTCCAGCATGTACTGCTCAGCAGAAGGGAGTGGCGAGCTTCCATCCCTGCTTCCCAGTTACTGGGATAGAACAGCAAGGCTGTACAAAAGTAGGCAATAGCACTGTATGAATCTCTATTCATGCCAAGTGGATTTGCTTGTTAGAGAGGAGATTTGTGCTCTCACCACGGCTATTAAAAGGAAGGCCATAACCCCTTGCAGTTACAGAAGCACTAGTATTTTTTTCAAGAAAGAGCAGAATGCTGTTTCCAGTGTCTGCTCCAAATTTCAAAGTACAGAGTTCTCGGCTGCATGGCTGAAGTTTTGTGCTTTAACTTGCATGGTCTATCCATTGTATAACACCAGTAAGTTATATGGGTAGATGAGTTGTGCTTGTGGTCTTTCTCTGAGTGATGAAGAGAGCTTGGGACTGCTTGGAGTCTGATTCATTGGCTATTTTGTTTATGGACTTCACTGGAAGCTGTGCTCACAGGACAGGTGCAGAATTTAGGATGTAAATAATTTATGGATCTGTTGGGCCAAAATGTATATGTAGGACCAACGCAGCTGTTCTCTATATGTAAAGCTTGATTAAACCACTAATGCACACAAAACGTAGAATCACAGAACTGAAATCATGCCTCTCAAGCTAAGATACTTAATTCAATTAACGCTTATTTTGATGGATCTGAAGGGCCAAAGTGTTTTTGGAAGTTTAGTTAGGTGAATTATTCCCCAAATTCAATACCTTTTCTGCAGACTATTAAAAGAATATTTTATGAATTTTTCTCAGTAGATCATTCTCAAATAACCTATTTTGATCCTTGATTCATCATCTAAGCTGTGCTGCTTGTTGTTATTAGTTACAGTCATAAAATTTATTTTCATTACTTGGCTTGTTCATAGACATACCTGACATGTAAACATCTTAGAGCTTGCTTCCTTTAATACTGTGTAAGCTTTCCTTCGCAGTCATTAATTGGATAGTCACTGATTTTGCTAACAAATGTTTATCTGTAAAGTTAACAAAAAAACAACTTAAGCCATATAGGCACAGGCAAACTCAACAGCAATTCATTTGTCCAGTTTACAGACACAGGCAAACACTAGCCCCGCTACGCCACTGTTTATTGTGTCTTTATCTGCAACATCACTCTGCTGTTCAGCATACTGAAATCACTTTTAAAACTTTCCTTTCAGCAATTCTCGAACATAAAATCAGATGAAAGGCCTTTCAGAGTAAACAAAAAAGGAATGAAAAAAATGTGACTAACAGAAGGATTGAAATGGCCCTTTATTAATAAGCAGTACAGAACAGGTATTTTAATTGTCAATCGTAAATGGACATGCTGACTGTCAAATTATATATATTATGTATGTAGGGACAAAACAGATGCAGAAAAAGTGAAGAGGAACTGAGAAAAGCTGTTGCTATAAACTTTTCTAGGATGAGTTATGTTGTGAGAGATATGATGTTGCATCCCAGTGTAATCTTAATTCAAGGCCCTCTTTAACACCTCAGAATTTCCCTTAGTACCCCACCTTCATCTAGAGGGATCCCTTAAAAAAACCAGGTCATAATCTCATTTGAATGACTCAGACATAGAAGATCCTGCCTCTGAAAATTAATTAGACCTTGGAAATACTAGCAACTTTGTGTAAGCAGTCATTGCTACCTGTACTAAAAATGTGAATATGATCCTTGGGTGTCTAAATAGGTAAGCAGTGAGGTGATTTTTATGCTGGGACTGGAATACTGAGTATAACCGTACTATCATCACGATAAAAGAACTTGGAAAATTTAGAGAGAAGGCAGGAAAAAAAAGAAGGCATGTACTTCTGGGATCCAGGGGAAATACCTCTGACAGTGGAGAGTTCTCAGTCTACTAAAGGCGGTGAACTGTCATTCCTTCTTTGGGGTGTGTAAATATTTTCACTAAAGAAGATATGAGGATCTAAAATGCTACTTACTATGGCCTACAAAGGCACATTGTGGCAACTCATGGCTGGAGTCTGCAACTTGAAAAGCTCAGAGCAGAACTTGAGCAGAATGAGAAATTCCTTTTTGACTGTGACAATGTTCAGCTGGCAAAGCAAATGAGCGAGGGGAACACTAAAGACATGTTGGTATACAATACATTTTCTGAGGAAAGCTGATGGACAACTGGACAACAACTTTAAGCACAATAATTAAAATAAGTAAAAGGAAAATGACTGTAAAAAAATTTAGGATGTGGGCTTCCTAGATCATACTTAACTTTGAAATATAAATTCTCAAACCCTAAGCTGCTTATAAAAATATTGTTGTTTGCTGCAAACTGATTTATTGTTCATTATAATTTGTTCAGTCTTGTTTCCTTATCAACATAAATATTATTATGAGCAATACAGATCCCATAAAGTGTTTTCACATTGTGAGGCATCAATCTGAACTTTACAAAATTCAAGAGAAAAAAATGTTATGACTGAAGAAGTGGCCTTTTCTGTTTCCTTCATAGGGAAGTCAGTTTGTTAATAACAGAAGCTCATTTAACAATGATGAAAGAACGTTAAGCAGCTGGAAAACTGCTGCAGGTCAGAGTTTTAGCTAGAGCCGTATGGCAGTTAACAATAAATCAGTTATTACTTTCCCCTCTGGTAGTTTTACACAGAGCAATAACTTGGTCCAAATTAAAAGTCGTTCAGGTGTCCATAAGTAGAAAAGATGCAGTCACTCTCATTCATGATTTTTGCCCTGTGAACACCTCAAGTGTTTCCAGTAAGGCCTGTATAGAGTGAAGAAACTACACTGGTAGTTCCTGGGGCTAAGGTGGCTGTACAGGGAAAGTGCTCATACTGTCCCATGGATATATGTAGGAGAGCATCTCCCCACTCTACTGACCATCCTCTCCATTGCCACTGATTTCACTCACCGTAGGTTTTATTCCAAGCATTCTCCAAAATCTTAGTGCTGAAGACCAAGTGTGGATCACCATGGGCTTAGTTTCCTAAGTGTGATTAACTGTGTGGCAAGCAGGATGTAAAATACTACACCAAACTCTTTCAGTCCCTTTTTGCCCTGGTGCTGAGAGGTTTGGCCAGATCTGTGACAGTAATCCTAGGAGCTGGAGCAATTGATAGGAGTATTCTATAGAGTTTCATGCACTCATTAGATTCCAAATAAGAGAACTGGTTTTGTTTTCTGTTTTTTGTATTTTTCTCCTTTTCTTTTTTAAACGGGAAAAAACATCCCCGAACAACCCAGAAACACAGATTACTATGCAGATTAGATAGTGGTTAAGGGTCTTACAAATCTTACAAAGTAGAATAGCAACTGGTCTTCTTTCAGCAAGATGACAAGAAATAAAACTTTTCCAGTGCTTTTCTTAGTTTGCAGCAAAGAACTTAAGTCCCTAATGTCAACAACTTACAGAATGGAAGGAAACCGCTTAATCACTGCCAGTGTGTCTATTTATTATGCAGCACGTAGAAAGCATCTGTGAATTTTCTCATCATTGCCTTTGAAATTACCTGTTATAAAGTAAGCTGCGCAATTACTTCTTAAAGTGATAAAGCTCTCAAGAACTCATATCATTCCTGGAAAATGTATCTTAAGAGTCTTCAGTCTTCCAAAAGGTTTTCTCCTATCTCACACAATTACTTTATTAGAAGATCAATTAGCATTTATCAACTGTGTCTCATCACGATATATTCAAGACTCTTCTATTTAATGTCTAATGGCTGCCACTATGTCACCTTAATGAAAGCACATGGGTCACGGCAGTAGTAGACACCAAATGTAGTACAATGCAAGTTTCATTATATGGTATTATTATGTAAATAAGTACTGCATAGTGCCTTTCAAATGCACTTCAAAAGAAGTGTGAGGAAAAGCTGACAGACTTGGGAAGAAAATACAGTAATATGAGGCAGGAGTTTGAAATGTGGTGCTCTCAACATACGCATGTGTCAGTGTCTCGCAAATGCACTGTCAGGTTGTCTAGGTGATGTTCTAGAGAAAAAGAACAGGGAGGTAAGAGTGCCGTATCTCAAGTAAGTATCTCAAGTAAGTGTGATTATTTTGAAGAGATTACTCTCTGATTCGAAGAGGATGTTCAGAGAAAACTTATTGAAGAATTTCACTGTGAAAGCTCTCCACAAAGTAATTCTGTAGAAACTGCAAGGGACAGAATGCCTCTAAGCACGATTTTGTAGGGCATTTTGTCCCCGAAGTGAAAGCTGAACGTAGTGTCGTATTTCAAACTATATCCGGAAGAATCTAATTAATTGAAGATAGTGTTTTGACAGCATGTGTTTGAATATTCAGCAATTATTTTTACCCAGACCCACTGAAGAGCTGAAGTGAAAAACCAATTCTATTTTAGTAACACACAACCACTCTCACCCAGCTACTTCCTTTAGTCAGTACCTGAGAGCTGAACTAATGTCACACTGGCTGTATACTTTTGACATTTTGCAGTGTTTGACAGGAAAGTGTTGAAACTCGAAAGGTGAGAAGGGTCAAGGTGAACCACAGCATGTGTTTATGCAGTTATAAATTCCAAGAAACCATTTCCAGAAGGAGAGCAGAACAGGATATGTGTTTTACTGGTTTTCCATAAGGTGGTAGATAACCCATGATAACTATTACTGCCTCAGCAACCACCTGTTGGGGAATCATAGAATGGTTTGGGTTGGAACCCAAAACATCATCTAGTTCCAACTCCCCTGCCCGTGCACAGGGACACCTTTCACTAGACCAGGTTACCAGCCCTGTCCAGCCTGGCCTGAAACACTTCCAGGGATGGAGAATCCACAGCTTCTTTGGGCAGCCTTTTCCAGTGCCTCACCACCCTCATTATAGAAAAAATTCCTTCCTTGGATCTAATTTAAATCTACCCTCTTTCAGTGTAAAATCATTATCCCTTGTCTTGTCACCACATGCCCTGGTAAAAAGGCTCTCTCCATCTTTCTTCTAAGCTCCTTTTATAAGTGAGTTATAATAAGGTGCCCCCAGAGCCTTCTCTTCTCCAGACTGAACAAACACAACTCTTTCAGCTTTTCTTCGTTAGGGGAGGTATTTCAGCCCTGATCATTTCTGTGGCACTCATCTGGACCCACTCTAACAGGTTCATGTCCCTCTTGTGCTGTGTCAGTCAATATTAATAATATGGGCAATTAAAATTTTTACTGTTTTAAAAAAATATACTTTTGTCATTTTAATTCCAAACATTTAAAAACATATTGATTTTAATTACAGCAATAAGCAGGTAACTCCTGGAATGTCAAATATTCTCTATATTCATCCTCCCTCCCACTGTCCACAGATTTTATGCAATAAATAATAGTGTACAAAATATTTTATAGATTTTTTTTCTCTGCAATGTTTTGTGGTCCTTAGGCTAGTATTCTGGAAAACACAACACCAGAATAGAGGCATGAAAAAGCTATGCTGACAGTCTGAGTAAGTAACAGCAGCAAATGAAATGGTGCTTATGACTTGGAAGAATTCCTTTTCTAATATGCATCTTTAAGTATAATCCATCGATATTCTGTCTATTAATAAAAATGACTTGCGTTTACATTAAAATATCACTAAAATTATTTTTACAGTGTCATTTATCTTGCCGGTATTGATATTTCGTATATGCCACCATTTTAGTGCTGAGGTTTGGCCATTGTGATAATTCAGTATGCTTGTTGGTTAAGATCTCAAGTTGTATTTAAAAAAGACTTGGCCTTTGCTTCAGCAAAAGGGTTTGTTTGAGACAGAAGGAGAATTTTTATTAATGCTATCTAATAATTTCCCCTAATTTAATTAATCTACATGGCATATGTCTTCAGTGCTTTCTTAAAAATAGAAGCTTTTTTTTTTTAAGATAGATTTTTTTTTCTCATTGTCTTTGAAGGACAGGAGGTTGACAGTATTTGTGACAAATTAACAAGACTAGATCCTATTATTTTTTTTCTTCCAGTTAAAAGCAAATTCAACAAATTATCTTCTGGTTTTGCTTCCATCTTTCAATGGAATCCCCATTTCCACTGTAAGTTTTCCAGCTGGAGAATAGTATAAAGCATAATAATAAAATTGAAGAATCATTATAGTTATGAAAAACTCTGAAGTCTCTGAGCTGCTCATTTATCAGGAGAACTGTTACATCCTAACACAATTCCTCAACAGTTCAGAGTTCACCTTTCAGACAAGAAAACAAAACCAGGTGTGGAGGAGAGCTGAATTCAATGTCTAAATCTGTAATACTCTTCTCTGAGACTCTGCTGTCAGGTTCAGTGCAGATGAAAAGGGCTGACAGGAGTCAGCAAGAGCTCTGCCAAATGTAAATGTGGCATTACAATAGCCAAGGAAGCTCTTGAATGTTGATTAAATATCAATGTAATTTTGGGACAAGGCAGTAAAAAGCTTTTGAATTCATCCCAAGTATAATGTGGGCACACCTGTGTATTTTTTTCTGAGCACAGACTGGACCATCTTAATCATTTTATTTTGCTCAAAATGGTCTGTATACAAAAGTTATGCAGACAAATGGCATGGCTGTCTGATCTGGAAACTGCGCCCAGACCGCACACCTCCAGCCTGTGACCACTGTCTGAGCAGAGTAGCCAGCTTATTAAAAGGACTTCCAAATGGCATTGTTTCATGTTCTCCCTTATTGCTCTTGGTGATTTCGCACCCTAGCAAAGAACTAAGTAACAAAGGAATTGAGAGAAGAAAGGAGGCACTGCAATGACCAATATTCCCCTAGACTGTACCTTTGCCTGTAAGTGCCTCCGCTCCTGCTGACACTAGTGACATCCAGCCTCTGTTCCCTCTTTCCTGAAAGGAGGACAGTGTAAAGAACAAGTTGCTGGGAAAATTTCACCTGCAGCTTGCTGCTCATATGCTGGTGGCACTCTGATCTTGCTGTTGAGCTAGGTGATACTGCTTTAAAACATGCCATCTGTGTTCTTTCCTCATTTCAGTTTTTTTAGGGCCCTTTGAGGCTGCTTGCTGGGGCTGTCTCTGTGGTGGTATTGTGAGGTGGGGCACACTGCATGTGCCACACTGTGCTGTCTTGAGGCAGATAAAAATGCTCCAAGAGCTCAGCAGGCTACAGTGTAGACACCCAGAAGACTTTACTAGTCCACAAGCGGTCCCTGAACATCTCTTCCTGCTTCCCAGCACTTCTCAGGACGCCTCCTCACCCTGCTATGTGCCCCAACCAGAAACTGTTTGAGTGGGGCAGGCACTCAATGTACCATCGTATGCAGCCTAATGGTAGAACTTCAAGAATCAGGCAATTGGTTCTTTCCAGTGATTAGCAAATGACACCAAAGTCATCTCAAAATAGGCTCTTTGTAGGAGACAGCAGTTTGAACTGAGACTGTAAACTTCAGATTTTAATTACTGAGCAGTCTTTGCCTTTTTCTTCAGGGTATTTAGGGATGTACTGGCAGCTGCAATAAGGTGCAAGAAGTAGCTGCCATGAGATCCGGCTGTCCTAGTGCATCACTCCTCTGCTCCAACCTGGCAGGGCCAGGTAACATTGCTTTGTATTTTCTGTCCATCTTTCAACTTAGGAGTTACCTGAGGCATGGATTTGTGTTTTGAAAGGCAACCAAGAGGTCTGCAACACTTCAGGCAGGCAGTGCCCAATGCCACATAACAAAACACCCTCCTCCACCTTCTCACCATGACCAAAAAAACCCAGAATTTAAGATGGTTCTCATTAACTGCTGAAACATTGTCTTAGGAGTTCTGACCACATTAAAAAAAGCCATCTTGAGAAAGAATTTTTTCACTTTTCTGCCTCTTGGGCTAGATTCTGGGTAAAACTTGACACACTGACTTCAAGCACTTCCAAATTTATTTTAGCAAGCTGTTTTTCCAGTGACAATGCTGTCTTTTGCTCAGATTTGCTATGAGCAAAAAAATGCACAGCAACATCTGAAAACGAAGTATGACTCGTAACTTCTGCCAGAGCAGCAATTCCACAGGCTTCACTGCAACTCATGTGTCTTTTTTGTTGACATTTTTGCTGTCTCTGGACGTGTGCATCAGAAGCAATTTAATGACTACAGCATCTGCAGCATGACTGCAAATGGGAAATATTCACTTTTATATCTATTATGCTTTCTTTCTCATTAGCTAACCATGGCATAAAGCCATTCCTATTACAGGAGACTTTAGGAAGATGGAATTTCAATTTTTAAAGTTTCAAAATTTGAGAGATATGATTGACTCTTGAGAAATCATTTTCTAACTCATTTAAATTGGCCTTGAGGAAAGAAAAAAAAAGAGCAAAAAGAAAATCTGCATATTTCTAGCTACCTCCTGTAGAAATGTTCCCTATCCTTCTGTTTTCATGCTTCTCTTTTCTAAATAAATGTTTTAAACTTTTGAAAACACAGTGAGTTGAAATCACTTGGCCAGGGAATACGCTGCAAGTTCTCTTCATGCCTCTGGTCAGTAACTCTCTCATATAGGGAGGGGAACTCTCAACTCTCCGAGTCTGCCTTGTGGCCTGAAGTTGGTGAACTTTGCAAGTAACTGCGAAGATTTCTGTGCCTGAAAATATATTGAGATTGTTTTCCCTCTGTACTTCCACCCAGTGGGAAGACACAGATTACTTGAAATTTTGACCTTTTGAGACCAGAAATTCTGTTTCAGTGCATTTGTCATTTAGCAATGCATGGAAAGCTTTTGAAATTATGGAAATAATTTTTTTTTGAGATGGTAATCAAATCAGAATCGCTGTCTCTGAAATAATTTATTTTTAAGTTAAAATGTTCACACTTAAAGTAAAAAACTGAAATTAAAAAAAATAATGAAAAGAAAGAACCTGTTCTTTTCTTTCTGATCTTTAATCAAAACTAGACATTTTGCTCCTCAATTGTATCTTCAATCTCTGTACTGGAAATGGAATGATTTCTGCAGCTATTTTGTGTGGCATTATGTGTTGTGAAAATCCAAATTCATTTGTGAGATAATAATAAATACCACTGTAGTGGCACTTTAAAATGCCAAAGAATTAAATTATGGGGAAAGATGAAACATTTTGCTGTACATATTATATTCTGAAATTTAGTGAATGTGTTCATGAGTTCAAAAAGATAATGGAGTTTGTTTCTAAAGCAGTGTTGTGGAAATCCTACTCTAAATACCTATTATTTTAGGCTATATGTCCTTTGAAAAGGTCCTGAAAGACAATATAAACCACAAGTTTTCTTCTTTAGTGAGGAATACTTTTGATCCCAGTTTTTCCTGACCTCTCTTTATGCTCAGAAAAAAACATAATGGAAACCAGTGGTTTTTTTGCCTCCTTTCAGTGAAATGTCTACTTTAGTCCCAATTTCTCCAAGCATTTCTTTATGCAGGGTAGCTCCTTATCTCATCAGGAATCCTGCAGAAATAGTGCAATTTCTAGTAACTCGGTTGGATTCTGAAGAATAGCAGTTTGGTGTTGCTCCTCTACCCCATACTGGATTTTTGGCCATCCACAGCAGCTGTGTGTTGATTTAAAGCAGTACATTAAATGACTCTTCCCAGTGTGAAGGCGAGTGGTGCTGAATGGCCCGTGCCCATGTCCTCTAAACTGTTATCTCCCAAACTGGGTGATCGCATCAAAATGTCCTTTGGGAAGTTGGCCTCAGCCAGTGTTTATACCCAAGCAGGTCTTGGAATCCTGTGGGTGAGTATTATTTAGCTAAAGCTGAAATTTAGCTGTACCTAAAAGCATGTAAGGGTCTAGCAATTTATCAGCAGGGATGGTGAAGTTCCAGTGCCCTGGAACGAGCAGGAGCTCAGGTGCTGGTTTTGGTGTGGGGCATGGGGATCTGCCCCAAAGCACATGTGGCCAAGTGCCTTTTTCTCCCTTAGATATTTCTGTGATTACACTGCTGCAAGGGGTGATGGATAATAATACCTTTGCTTTTGGATGGAAACTCACACAAATGCATTTCGTATCTTCTTGTGAATAGCACTTGCATGACTGCAGATGGCAGGGCTGGCAGAGATGTTGTTTTATTTCATTTGCAGTAGAAGTGTATGTCCTGTTCTGCACAGTTGAGGATGAAGAACTGGCTCAAGCATATGTGCAGTCGAATGATCATCCTAAATACAGCCCACCTGGCCAACACATGGTAAGTGCCCACGTTGACCTGCTCTTACTTCCAGCCTCAAACACCAACTACACTGGCCCATGTGTGACGGGATACAAGTTTCTGCACAGATCCATTTGAGACTTTGATAAAGAGTGTTGATTTACCTGTGGGGAGAAGGGAGAGGTGGGTAGTGCGTACTTTGATGAGTGTACAGCCAGAGGCCTTCTGGATGCAGCTCAACCTGGGAGTGTGTATGTCATGCCTCATTCATGAATTAGCCTGAGATGTTAAGCTGCTTTTTTCTACCTCTAGTTTAGGCTGTCTACTTTTTACTTTTTTTACATCTCTTCTTTTACTGTCTTACCTGACATTTTGCAGCAATTCTCTCATGATAGCTTCTTTTATTTAAGACTGATTATTTTATGAGCCTTTCATTGGCCCCAGATAAATAACTTGGCTGGCATTTTCTGTCATTCTGTTGTTCATGGCCTGGTTATTTTTGCTGAAGGCTTCTCAGTTAAGCGATCACAGACTAATAATGTGGAACTCAAAGACCCAGGGAAGACTAGAGGAACAGTGACAGGCAAAGGAACCTTACTAACCCACCCAGTGGAAATGGACAACTTAGCTGCTCCCTAAGACCATCCAAGGCGTGGGAGAAAGACTGACCGTGGAGTGAAACCCACTGAGATGAATTGGTGGTAAAGGACAAAACTGGGGAAAGAGAGAGAGCAAGGTGGATTGAGGAGGAACAAAAGTGGAAAAAAAAGAAGGAAAAGTGTAAGAAGGGGTTAGCTGAGTAAAGGTCAGGCAGCTTGTCTGACAGAGCCCTGGACTTGATGGGCACAGTCTGCTCTCTGTTCTACTTAGATCTGATTTCTGACTGCCTGCTTTGTGGCTGTGCTCTCTGCTCTAGATGTGTATGTGTGAACACTGGCAAACCTTAGCCCACACAAGCTGGTGAATGTGAGAGGTCTGTGCCCAGCAGCAGGAGTGAGCCTTGAACCTCGGGGGCTCATGGGTGCAGGTGTCAACAACTGGGGCATGGCAGGATGGCAGGGGCAGTGGGGGCTGCTCCTGGAGAGACTGAGGAGGCCGACAGCAGCAGTGGCCCATATACTGTGTGTGCCACATGGCACTAGGAGGCAGATTCCAGTCCCGATGAGCAGGAGAGAAGGAACAGGACTGGGCCACCTGTGTACTTCATGTTCACCTGAGGGCTGTGTGAGGCAGTGCTTTCTCTCTGTGCCCACCTGTGTGGCTGGATGGGTGGGCAGTGTGAGTGCACATGTTCAGATGTCAGGAGTGGGTGCTCAGCATCTCTTCTGCCTGCACTCAGGGAGAGGGAACACCAGCAGCCCCACACCCATGGGGCTGAGACAGGAGGAGAGCCCCTGGCTCCCACTGCCCATCAGGTTCAGCTACCTCTAACACAGATGAAGTTTTCCTCTTGCCAAACCCATGAGCACTGTTAACTGTTATGGATTCCTTGCCACCTTAGTAAGTTAACTCTATCTGTCATCCCTCCTAACCCACTTTTACCTGCCACTCTCTGTGCAGGGGACTCAGTGATCTGTGACTTTCTTACTGCCCTGCTGAGGTGTCTAGTCGTGTCTTTCAAATAGTTGTCGGCTTAATTTTCTGCCTGTCTTGTCTTACCTCTCATCTTTTTTTTTTTAAGAAAACTGCTGCTGCTAAGCATACAAGTAAATGAATACGTTTATTAAGAAAAAGAGAGAAGAAGCAAGACTCTACTGAGGCACCTGGGATAAATTCTGTATCTACAACATTTTCCTGGAACGATATAATTATTATATTTTAATTTATTTGTTTATTATTATTATTTTTTTATTGTTTTCATATTCTCATACAATTCCTTAGTATCCTGGAGGTACTGTTGTACTTTGGAACTGAATAATGCAATGTAAAGAAAAAATGCCTTAAGTCTCACTTACAGACTATTATTTAACTTTTGAACAGCTCCTTCCCAGCTATTCAAAAGCCAAATTCTGGCTCCCCATGAGCAGTAATGTGCACATATCATCAAATATAAATTTAATAGAGTGCCTTTGATAGAACAGCAATGTCTGAAATGTGAAGTTAACATCTAACAAGAATATCTATTGCCTTTAAGAAAAGGTGAACCCTGCATACACATTAGCCTTGGTGAATGGATTTTTTCACAGAAATAGCATGGCATAAAAATGAAAAATATATGAGTTGTGACTAGGTGAAAAAAGGTGTTCTGGATGTGTTCAGGACAAACTTGCCTGTGATGAGAACTTTTTTCATGCTTGATCATTTAACTCAGATTCCATATATACACAGGGAAATGTGAGATTATTCAGTGAATGCACTGAAAGATGTGGGGGTCAGATGAATGAAGTGAAGTGTGTCAGACTTCTGTGTAAAGTTCTCAGTCAGATATAAAAAAAAATTATTTTCTGCCTGGAAGCTAAATTGTGGTATTTTGCTCCAGTGATTAGTTCCAGTGACTAGAGAAAAGTTAGTTCCACCAATTTGGACTGTAAGGTCCTGAAGGGAATGAACAGAAGGACTTGAAACCCTGCTGGATCTGTGGGAGAATAAATAATTGCAAGACTCTGGGGCTGCACACCAGGAATGTAATTGAATGCCTCAACTTATCTCAGAAAGGATGATAAGAGTCCTTAAGAAGATAATGCCTTTCAGACACACCTGTCAGAATTTCTAGAACAGTAAGATTGCCCCTGGCTGTGATTTGCTCTTTATGGATAAAAGTATATGTATACATTCCGCTGACTCTTTAAAGTGGTTTCAACATTTCTGCCTTTATATTTTATAAAATTCACCATGAGTGAAGCTATTAAAGTCAGAATCAAAAGCAATTAGCTAAGATGCTGCAATTCAGCATGCTCATAAATCAACTCAGTGTGCTTTGATGTTGTTACTGTGGCCCATGCTTTTTACCTCTTCTGCTTAGACTATTGGATACATTTTATTTATTATTTGAGAGTTCTTAGTAACTTATACTTATGTTCCCTGAAAGACTTATTCCATATGCAATCACATTAAATCATTTAATTGGAAAAATAAACAGAACAGAAAAGAGATGGAAGAGAAAGGTTGAAAATGAGAAAGGCAGGCAAAGGAGGGATTGGAAGGAGCACAAACTAAGAAGTGGAGAGGGAAAACTAAAACTGGAGAAAACAAAGAGGTGAAGAAAGTCAAGATCAGATTCTTTAGTAAGAGAGAGAGAAAAAAGTGGTCCAAGCAGAGTCAGTGAAATATAATCAGAGAGTCCAGGAAAACCCCTTGAGAAAAGTCTGAAGGGATATGTAAAGGAACAGAAAACCTCAAAAAACCACATTTAAAACAACTTTCATGTGAAAGTTGTAGATGTAAGATTTTGCGTAAATTCATCTGAAAGACTTCTAAAGCCAAAAGGCCTGGTCTGATAACCCCGATAATCTCTTAATATAAATTGATGTTTTTCCTGAATGAGTTCCTGGTTTAATAATTTTATGGGAAAAAAAAGAGAAAAACATCTTAATTTAAAATGTTATAGTAGAAGTTCCCATAAAAGTCTTGGCAGGTTTTTTTCAGAGGCCTATTACACTTATTTTTATATCTCTTTCAGCCTCCAGTGATCTAACTTCATCTAAAAGCCCTATCAAGCAGAATGAAGAGCCCTCTGTCAAATTTTTGTCCTTATGAGGTACTTAAGCATAGATGAAGTAATTTCTATGATAATAAAATGTTTCAAGGTTTCTGAGTCTTGTTATAAAGGCATGTTTTAGGACCTATTTTATGACTCCTTCTTGTCTCCACTTTGACCCTGCCTATTTGTTAATACCCTTCTTCAAATGGACATGGTAGACTGGTAGCAGGCAGAGATTACAATCTCTTGGGGTTTTTGCTGAGCATCTCCCAGTTTACTCACCTAAAGACAGCATTAAGCTTTTGGGAAAGGATTAAGGTGTAGACCAAATGCTGCTGAAGATAGCACTGGGTCTCTAGGATTTGGATTACAAGCTTGTGGCAAGTATGGCTATTGACCAAGCAGATGGAGGGAGAGGCAGTTCATGTTCATTTTCACATGCACCTGAATACAGTGCTGCCTTCCCTGTCCTTTACCTAGATAATAATTTTGCAGTGGCAATGCTTGTCCTGGCAGTATGGCATAGGGACTTCATCTCTGAATTAGATGCCTTTTCACTTGAGTGTTCCTTTTTGTTGGTGTCAGGCTGATGAGTTTTCTACAGGACAGTAGAGTATCAACATTATTTTCTTTGTCAACAAACTTTGGACTACAGAATCAATTAGTCAAATTTGACCATAAATTTCTTTTTTTCCCCCATAAGCTGTTGCAAATCTGTAACAGTAACTTTCCTTTTATGTATTTAGCTGGTCCGGTTTCAGCCATTCCATTTATTTTGGTCAGAATGGTCTGATATTAGTCTGAAAGACATAAAATTCAGCCCTCTTAGCCTAGCTAGCTTCTGAAATAGATGCCACAATTGTCACATATCTCCAGGGCTCTGGATTCTCCAGAAGGCTTGGATACCTACTGGAGGTCCCTGTTCCTGGCTCAGAAATCTCACTGACTGCCACTTCAAAGCTGCTTATAGAGGGTCTCATGCCCCATCTTAGTCATCATTGCTTTTGTATCCTACTGAGTTATTATTAAATTACTTTGTCTTCTAGTATTTGTGTCAAATATTTCTGCCTTTCATTTAACTGACAATTTTGTGATTTCTATTTGTGTAGCCATTAACACCAACTGAATTTCATTCACTCAAATATAAGTGTCTTTTGTTTTCTTTTGCTTCATTTGCCTGAGATTTTGTCTTTTCAGCTTTTTTTTTTGTGTGAGTTCCCTACAGCTGTGAGACTTCAATAGTTCTAATTTTAATTCCCAGATAAGTAGATTAAGCAAACCGTTACCTTTTAAATTCTGCATACATTCATGTCCTGTTAGCCACCACTATCCTCTTCCTTCATGCCAAAATAAATCCTTCACTTAAGTATGATTTTGATGCAAAGATGGATATTGTATTTGGTAGCAAGATTAATTTTATAACTCCATTGTCATGCATTCCCTTTATATAGGATCCAGAGCTGATAGTTCAGCTGCATTTCACAGGAAATTAGGATGGAAAATTGCTCAGGTTTGTGAGCTAAACAGCAAAACCCCCAATGCCCATGAAAACAAAACTATGGGCTAAACATCCTTTTGCACAACAAAATCATGGGGTGAATTTCAGGACAGAATAAGAAGAAGGAATAAGGAGCTTTTGCATGGAAACCTTGCTGATGGAAGGATATACAGACACGTCCTGGGAGGTGAGCAAAGGTTCTTGGGCTGGCATGACAATGGGCTCAGGTGTGTGTGTGTTGCCTCTGAGTGAATATGGGAGTTATTCTTGTCTACCCTCCCTTAAAAACACCGTAGTGCCAGACTCAGTGAAATGTGTTTTTCAAGGCTAGCATGGGAAGGGTAGGGGCAAGGAGGACAAGCTGCACTCTGCTCATTGCTGCCAGTTTGCTCCTCATCTGCAGGAGGGAAAACTTGCTTTGTGTGTTGCTTTTGGCTACAAGAAGAGTGGAAGGCAAGTCACTTGGAGCACAAAGTGCTCAATTGCACTCAGCAGGATAGGAGTATGCTCTTACTGGCATAAGGAAGTCAAACCTGAGGCAATTCTTAACTTCTGCTGTGAGATATACAGAATGAAATGCATGAGAAACTTTGAGGTTTTCTTCTATTTCTTTCCAACATTGGCATCAGAGTCTGTTAATGTCCTTAACTATTGTTTTCAAGAGAAAATTATTGGTGCTTCTATTAAATTTCTATTTATTTTATTTGTGTTTTTGACGAAAAAAATCCCACAAGACCAACCCACAAATCAAGAGGTAGATTACAAATGTAAGGTTCCTGCTGCTTGATATTGCTTATCTATAGAGTAATATTCCCACTAGTGAATCTCACAGGCAATTACAGAATGTAATTGTAGGAACAGCTGAAGGTCCACTCTGCAGGAAACATGAGATAGGCTTCATCTCCTCCCTCAAATTCGGCACAACTGTTCAGTGGCAGACTGAGATGGACTGACCAGGCCTTCATGTCTGTGCGGCAATTTTCACCTACACAAGTTGGGGTCTCAGGTCACCCAGAACCAGAAACAAAACTGTTATTAACTATTTTTTCTTGGCAGGCTTGCCTAAAAAGTGAGATCAATAGAATACAGTAAGCAAGTTTCATCCTTGGATGGATATAAAGCAAATAACTTACAAGTGTGCAGCATTCCAAGTACTCATGGACATTAAAATGCTGACAGAATAGATAGGATGACACTGAAGGTCATCCAGTTTTGATAAATAAGCAGAACACCCTTAAATGATGATAGCTGTTACCCAGGGCAAGGTAGTCAGTTGAGATCTGACTGCCAGAAGTTCAGCAATCTATCACTTGATGAGAAGGCCTTGGTCAACAGATGAAGCTGATTAAGCAATCATTGACAAGGTTATAAAAGAGCCCCCTCCTTTAGTAAACCCATCATTTGGAACAGCTGGAGGAGAGCAGCAGATCTGATGCAGAGGCTGTAATTAACTTTTACCTGGTGAAGTGTCTTCAGAATGGGTGGAAAAGAGAAAGGCAGAACTGTCAGAGGTGTGTTTAGCTTTTTTTTCACTATTTAGTCTTTACTGGAAGGAATAGCTTTTCATAAATTCTATGCAAAACATATTTGTGTGATGTGCTTCATCTCCTGTCTCTGAGGAGATAACCTATAACCTTACAGTCCTTTAAGATTCAAGCTACAGATTCCCAAGTATCAGTGCTGGACCCTTATGACCCCTGAAGCTTTGGAGATCAGGCAGGAAGAGCACCCCACCTGTGCAAACTCAGACATTTTCACGTGGTTATAAGGTCTGACTCCTCTAAATACAAATATAAAAATTTCAGCTGCTCCTTGCCTATGGTCTACCTCCCACCAGTGTCTTCTGCCTCATTAGCTAAGGAGGATCAAAAAGGATCATTGGGATTTAGGCTCATTTGACTTCATTATGGAAATGCATTTGCCTTTTGATTGAAAAGGGTACTTGGTTTTGGTTCCCTTTCTCACAATCGGGTGGCTATAAATATAAGGCCTCTTTCAGCTGGAAACCTGGAGGTGTTTCCCTGAAATGAGGGTAGTTGCAGTAGTTTCAATTCCTTTGTGGAAACTGAATTGTTTTAGCTCAGATTCTACTTAATTTTAACATCACTGAGAGCAATATTAAAGTTTACTTTATATTACTACAAAAATAGCCCTTGTGACTATCCCTGAATAAAACACTCTGCTGAAAGCATACCAGTAACTTGGCAGGCTTGGATGAGCAAAACCAAAAATATAGCAGCAGCTGTCCCATTGATTGGTGTGTACTTATTCAAAACTGTGCAGATCAGATATTTTGTACAGAAACAACCATTTCCCAATTCACTCACAATTACATGGGGGAGTTGGGTAAACTTTGAAATGTGTGCTTAAAAACAAGCACCCTTGTCCCCAGAGTGCAGCATTCCTGGTAAGTAATTAACTGAAGATTAAGTTCTACATCTTGAAAATATGACAAGTTTGCAGGAGCCATATATCGTACATATCCTGGGTTACTTCCGTGTTTGTATCCTTTGCTTAAGCAGTCACTGTTTTGAATTCAGATCACATTATGTGTTCTGGGATCAGTATATTTTCTAACCTTAATATGCAGTTACCTTCTTGACTGCCACACAAGAAAAATAAGTTACATATTTGAGCAGAGGCTCTGAGCAAAAGTTGCAAGATCTCAGGATTGAAATGCAGTCCTGTTATTACCAATATACTTTGCATTAATTTTCCTTTGCTTTTCTTTGCACAGGGATTTTGTCAGTCACTGGGCATCTTGTTCCTTCTGCTTACTGATCACAACTGCTTCTTGCATATAATTTCTTTTTGAACATCTATTTCAAAAACATTCTTTATCTATCCAAAACACCTGTTTTCTTACCTATTAGTCTGTAGTGTTTATTGCTTTGTCCATTTTTTCTGCTCTGTCTTTATTTCCCTTGAAGAACCATCTTGGCCCATGCTTGAAAAGGGAGGGGAGGGCAGGATGGCCAACTACAGTATTTTCTCTTTTATTTATTTGGCCAGACTTTCCGCTCAAGCATTTCTGTCTGCCCTATGAGTATCAATTGTTACAAGAAAAGTACGGGCTGTGTGATGATAAAGACATGAACGTGTGTTCAGTGGCCTCCAATAAATGACCAGGAATGCACTTTACCACAGGTGCTAAAGGAACAGCCCATCTCCCATTAGTAATGCCTGTGGGCTCAGACTTGTGCACTTCTACCATTTTCTTCTTTTTTTGAAGTCTCTGATAAAAACACAGAAGACAACCCATGATTTTGATAATTCTGCTCCTTTTTTTTTTTTCAGACAACTATCCCTTAACCCAAAATGTTGGTGTATGAGTCTGTAAATCTATCTCTGCCAGTAGAACCCGCAGCTGCTTAGTAAAAATGAGGAGCAGATCTCACTGAAGTCAGCAGGGCTGTGGTATTCAGCGTCTCAGTTTCTACACACAAATGACTATAAACACCCTAGTGTTACATCCAAGCACTCCTCAGGCTTTACTTAATCTTTTCCATTTCACAAGATTAGGTCTGTTCCCAGCTCAGCTAAATCAAAACCTTTAAGCTACTCCTTTTAGAACCCTCAAGCACCTGAAGGATAAATAGCCTTTAGTTCTGGTAACTCAAGGGTGATGATCAGCTCCTTCAAAGACTGTGTGTGACAGTGGAGAAAATGTCTCTATTCTGTCAATTCCAAAATTATCTGCTTGCCTGGAAAATAAAAACCAGCCTACAAATGTATTAGGAAACAAAAAAACTACTTTGAATAAAACAAGATAAACGATGGATTCAGAGTAAATTAAGGTCAGAGTGTTTACTCGGTAGGGCTGTCCTAGTGTCTGAAGTCTTAAAGCTGATGTTGCAATTTATGTCCATTGTTGGTGCAATATATGCACTGCAATAATATATGAAATAAAAATATGTGCAACATTATATAATAAATATTCCACTTTGCTCTTAGTAAGCAGGTAAACTATAGACATAAAGAATCTGTTCATAATAGGTTCTGGGATCTATATACATTTCTTAGCTTTTAACCTGAAAGACTGTGTTTTCTTATAAAGGATTTTGAAGTTTGAAGCATGTATGTATCTCAGTGGAAGACTGCCATAAAGAACAAGACAATTTGATTACATGACAGAAAAGGTGTCTGTATATCAGAAGACCTGATCTCCTTATTTATATGAAACACTTGTTTTATGTTGCCGTAACTTTTTCAGTCTTTCCGGACTAAATGGTGTTAGCAGGTATTTATTTTTGCTCATCAAAGGCATTATTCGAAACTAGCTTTATTTTCCCTCTGCAAAGCTTCTTCTGTCTTATCCTGAATTACCCCATTATGTTGTCATTGACTTGGAGATGTTTCTTGCTTTGCATTGTTCATTTATGTCTAAAGTCCATTTCCTTTTATTTGTTATGACTGGTTTGGGTTTTTTTGGTACTTTTGCTTTTTTGCTCCAGAATTTCTGCCTTACTTCACTTGCTTCACCTTCTTTAGCTGATTATTTCAGTGACCAGTCCTGGAATCAGTCAAAACGTCTTTTACTATCTAACTAGAAATTTATTTTTCTAGTTGTTTGAAATTTTTTGAATAACTCTAAATGCATTCACTGATGACTCCCAGCTTCCTGGTTTACCCCAAATGCATTTCTTTGATGTCTCCTTCATTCCTAGTTTAACTAAAGCTTTCTACAATAACATTGTGTAAAGCCTGCATGGTGCAGTATGTTATATGGAGCATGGCAGTGGAACCAGGAAACATTAAGCTTCTCAGGGTTTGCTTGAAATTGTTTTTTCCAGCTGCATGTGACTGATTCAGGGCTAAAGAAAGGTAGCACTCACACTTTACAGTGCAGGCCTATGTTCTGAGTCCTTTTTCTGCCTCTGCATAGCAAAAGTGTGCACTGGCATTTTCTTGAGGCTTGTTGCAAAGGTGCAGAACAGCTGTGTGTTCATAGACAACAGGTCTGATTGCTCTTAGTGTGCGTGGAAGTGTTCCCTTGCACGTGTGTTTGAAGACTGTGGCATCTTCATATGTCTCCATCTGCATGGGCAAGACTCCAAAGGCAGCTATCCTTCAAAAAACCAGAAATGGTGCCCATTTTCTTCAGAGTGCTGTAAAAGTTGAAACATCTCCCAGGAAGCAGAAGCCAAGGTAAAGTATCTTCCTCTGGGAAAATTCGAACCCCATTTCTTTTGTATTCAGGACAGCAGTGTATCTGTTGGCATGGATGAGAACAGAATCTATTTTTCCTTTGTAAGTCTTCTGGGAACATGACATTGTTTGGGACGGAGGGAGCAAGGTAAAGGAAGAATGTCTGCATCACATGCTCCTCCTGGAGAGGAGATTTCCGGTTGTTAGTCCCTGCTCTTATTACAATGTCTATCTTTTTATCCATCGTCTGAGAAGGGAAATTCCTTTTCCCTAAGTTTTGAGGTTTAAAATTGTTGGCTTTTGTTTATGCTTTGCTTTTTACTGTTATGGCTAACTACATAGGAGCATTCAATCCACTCTATTATCCACAGCACCCAGAGGGAGAAATTGCAATTACTCGAATCCTGTCAATGAGTGCTTTTGACACAGTGGTTGCCATAATGTAGCAAGCAAACTAGCCAGGAGACCTGCAGAATTCAGCTTGTGCAACAAAGGCAGAAGATGGTTTTGAGCAACAATAGTTAGTCTGAGGCTTGCATGTGCTTTGTAGGGTACCCTTGCCCACAGTCCTCTGTATGGATCCTGCAGATCTGTGGGACCATGGGCAATTTTTTCCTGTTCCACTTTCTGTGGAAATGAAGGTACAGGAGGGAAAATTATTATGCAGTGGGGTTTTGCCCAAGTGTGGGATGAGGGGGAGTCAGGCATGCATCCAGACCCCTGAAGCTGGGAAGTACCCCACAGTCAGAGCTATAAATGACGGAGGGAACAGAGTGCTACAGCTGTGACATTCTGCATTCAGTTAAAAAAACCCTTAATTTTTAATAAAATGTGAATCCCAACACATTTTGGTACACAACTTCTCATTATCTAATGACAGTTGTTTGGAGAGATACAACTTGTTCTGGTCTGCCCTGACTCACTGGCCCTGTCTTTACTTCCATGGAGGAGTCCAAACCTGTGTGTGCCTGTGATGTTATACTCCCTGTGCATTTCCCTTTCAGACTGTGCTGTAAATAAGGACACAGCTGGGCAGGCAGTGGAAACTCTCTCTCCTGGGGCTTTCGATATGCTTGTGCTGCAGGCAGTAGTGTTGGCACTCTCCCATTACAACGGGACAGTAGCAAGTTCAAAAGTTGAGCCTGAGGTTGTGCAGAATAAAAGGTCTCATGAGTCCCACAGCTGACGATGTTTTTGAGTGACAGGTATATGCTGGTCTGGTGAATTGTGTCACTTTGTCATCTTTGAGTGACAAATATTTCCAGATTCAAAGTAACAACATTCCATAAGCCTGTTTTCCCTGTTAAAAGCAGTTGTGCATGTTTCCAAATTACTAAAAAGCCTTGTTTTCTCTGTGGATGTGTGAAATAGATTCAGTTTTAGCGTTTCTTCTCACAAAATATTAGTACATACCTAAGCTTCTCTGCTCACTGTTAAGCTTGTGCTTGGTGACTTACTGTCATCCCTCTCTGTTCCTGTGAGAAATGGAAACTTAACAGCAGCTTAGTCCTTGTGCTCTCTGACCCTCAGCAGCCCAGAATCCTTGCTGTCATTCACACCACCTCACTTTGCACTTTGTCAGGATACAGATAGAAACCATACATTGAACACAGTTTTTGGGGAAGGAAAAATGGTAAACAAAAAAATTCAAACTGAGCTGCTCTTATTATGTCACTAGAAAAAGTTTATGGGGGGAAAAAAGGCAAAAGTGCATAACAGGTTTATTTCCAAGATCCACTCATACTGACAAGTTTTTTGAGCCTTAGAGAAAGAGCAGTCCAATGTGTCTTGAGTTGCAGCTGTACTCACAACTATAAATAAGTGTTTGAAAATCTATTCCAGGAAAATCTCACATATTTGGAAAGAAAGAAAAATGCTCTTTTGCACTTCTATCTTGTATAGGAGTAAAACTGAAATATGTAGAAGCAAGCAATTTATAACACTTCATCATGTTGATCTGAAAATGTCTGTGTACAGGGATGTGCTGTCACCCAAAAGAAAATCTGCTTCTGCAAACAAGACAAATCAGTGAAATGCCAAACTGAAGATAAATAAAAAAAGTATTCTCACAAAGATCTCCAAGTGTCCGAGGGAGATGGATGCTTAAAAGGGAAGGGATGAAGGGTGTTTAGAATTTGGCTTCTGAGTCAAGTCAGAAAAGAGCTCCTGATGCATATCAATACTGAAGGGAGAGCTTCAGAGCATTTATTAAAGATCACAGCTCTTTTCAGAGAGGAAGAAAGGGTGGTGTTTCGAGACATGTAATTTAGGTTCACTGAGAAACACATCCCTTTAAAGTTTCCTCCTCTAAATAAGTAGTATTTATTAATAAATAGCATTGAGACTGTGAATTTCTGCTGCCTCTTAACTATTTATAAAAGAGGGAAAAAAAATATGTGCATGGTATTGATTTCTGTAAGTAAGACACTTTGGCAGGTGTGAGGACTGACACTCACATCTTATATTTGGAGTGTTGTCTTTAAGTGAAATGAGAAGTTGGACACTCATGCAGTTCTAAACAGGATGAGGTTCCTATCTGATGAACAATGCAATGTGTATGGATTCATTTCCTACAAATACTTTTCATAGCTGCTTCATCTGGGTTGTTTATAAATTAATCAGATTTTATATAAAGACTGTAGGCTTCAGGTACTATCTGTTCTCCTCTAAAGAGATTTCAGTTAAGAGGTCTGGATCTCAGAAAAAAAAAAGGAAATTGAAAACCAGATGAAGTTTTTTATCATAGCTGCAATCACAAGGGAACTGCTTTTCTCCTGTATTAACTAGTCAACTTAACCTGCTGTTCAAGTTGGCAGCATACGCAGGGCCTGTGTACACCTCCTTTTTCAGCAGCAGACATCTATCTTCTGGATAGCCATCAATGAAGGCAAAGCCAGACTCTTGGAGGTTTGGGTTTGAAGGACAAGAGGCAGTGGATACAACCTTGGAGATAGGTTTTTTTATCTCTCCTTTGCCCAAGAATGAGATGCTCCATCCTCAGGTCTTTTCAAAATGCAACTGTAGAATATCTTGTCCAACCTGCTTTTATTAGACCACCTGCTTTTATTATACACATTATGAGCAGAAGATTGGATTGAATGAGTGAAGGAGGTTCCCTTACAATCTGCATAGTTCTTTAATTGCTAATAAAGAGTGAAGTATGAGAAAGTTACAATAATTTACCTGAATAAAGTGATGGAACTCATTTTTTTAAATATTCTCTAACATCTGAAAAATGTCCTGTTTATTAATGTACTAAAGCTTTCCTTTGTAAATAGCAAGTAATTAATTTTATTATAGTGCAACTTTCTGTTGTAACAAAAGAGTCAGTGACAGTTCCTTGGAATGGGGAAAAGTAATTAAAACATTTGTTTTTCTGGTTACAGAATCTGAAAGTCACTGTAATGACTGACAAATGACTGCTGTCTAGCTCTGCACTGCTGAACTGAAAGTGGTAAATAACAAGAATACGAGGACAAGTGCCTGTAGGATGCTGGAAGGGTATCATCGCTTGATGCAGAAGCATTGTCTTAGAAGTTTTTTTTCTTATGTGTGTTCAGTCACTTTCTGAACTCTTGTAAAACTTTAGCATTCACAGTTTCCTATGAAGTGAGAACTTAGAGCTTGTTGCACAGAGAATCATCTTCTGGATGTTTTGGACACAGTATCTGAAATTTCACTAAATGGCATCTGGTTTTGGTACTATTTTCCTTTGGGTGACTATTACCTTTCCCATAACACGTGGTTTTGCAGATCTCTCTTTCATCTATCAGCCATCTTTGCTCCAGGCTAAGTTGTTCTAGGCTGTTCTTTATATAAATATCCATGTGTGTGTGTGTGATGTCTTGGGAGAGATGGTGACCACAGCTGTGGGCTGGTATTGATGTCTACTCAACAACCACCACAAAAAACTGACTTGAGTAGGCTGAATTCCCAGAAGTCAGTAACTGTCAATAGATTTGTATTTATTTTTTGAAGCCTGGCAGGAGGTATTCTCCAGCCCATGAGCCTCCTAATCTTATTGCATTGTGAGAGTTCCTCTGTGTTGGTACAATCTACCATCTCTGAGGAACGATTAAATACTTCATATGCTGGTTTCACAGTGGTGTTCTTTGCTCTACAGCACCAAACAGGCTTCCCTGTAAACTAAACAAATGCTTGTTTATCATGAAATAAGGAATCAGAGTAAAAAATGAATACACAGATTGGAAAAAAAAATCAAAGGTAAACAAAATGGAGCTTTACTCTACGCTTGCAAATAAGAATCCTTTCTAGCATTTTTACTATCTCTGTCGAAGTATTTGTCTCCTTTCCTCCTCCTTTGATCTGTCTTTTCTCCTTTTTTTTTCTACCCCCTCTGCTTTCCCTGTCTCTCTTTTCATGTGTTGTACCTTAACTTGCATATTCCAGTACTCATGCAGTGGGTAGGGTTTACATCTCAACTAAATCTTGAATCTCTTAATGTCGCTCCAGTACTGTCTCATTTGTTACAGCAGAGACATTTTTTCTAAACATGGTTCTTTTGCAGCAGCTCTGCTTAGGGATTGGGACTCCTGTTTAGATTTTTCTCTTTCTATTCCTGCATGATGAATGCAAACAGCTAAAACATACTAATGAGTGTTGTAGGCAAAAGGCATGCCAAATCTGTGATCCATTACAGCTTGTGATAAGCATTACTGCTTATACTGGAGTAAACTGAAATGTGAAGCATTATGACTCCTGAAATAAACAGGTTTCTGAAAGTTTTTTCTTGAAGAAAAATATAATTCTGTAACAGTAGAGTGCATAGCAATTGTTTGCCTTTCTCTGTAGATCATGATTTTTATTTTTCAGGCTTGGACACATAATTAAAAAGCATGTCTTTTGGCAGATAATTATGAAATCTGAACTGGTTTGTTTGTTTTGTGGTTTTGTTTGTTTGTTTTCAGGGGTTTTTTTTTAGTCATTGAGCAAAAAAACTGTCTTTAAGAGCAAAGGAAATATAATTTCTTTTGCTGGCTCAAGCTCAACGACAGAGTGCCACAGGACAAGATGGATGAGGGGAGCAGTAAGGAGATACATAGGAGATGCCTGTTTATTTCTAGGTCACTTGAATCTGATCCAGGTCAATACCACCTGAAATTTCTCACAAATTGGTAGCTGTTTAGTTAAACATGAAATGACTTGGCATTGCCTCTACTACATTCTAATTTCTTTATCTTCCTTTATTTTTGAAGCTGGAATTGCAGACATTGCAAAAATAAAAGCAACTGCTGGTGTAAGTTTTCTGCAATTGAATGAATGCCAGTGTTTTATCACAGTAGCAATTCTCTCAGCAAGTACTATTTGAAAGACTGAGCCTGCAGCCAGGTCCTAACATCCTTGCAGAGATGGGGATTTTTTAATTGCTTGGGTAAGCAACTCCTAACCACAGGGTGATTCACCATTTGATGTGAAATTTTATTTTGGAAAGTGGATAGATAAGATCCTTAGCAGCTGCAAGTGTATTCTCCATGTAGGTGGCATCTGGACCACCATTTCATGTGAACTCTCCTAGAGACACAAACCCCTGACATAAAGCTCTGCCCCCCTGTTTTCATAGCACAAAGCCTAGCTTTTATCAGAGTCTTCTTTCCAAAGTGTTTTCAAGACTTCAAGGTATCCAGGTGTTCTTTCTCTGGGCAGGATTTCCTTGAAACTCTATTTGCATTCACCAAAGGGTTACCAAGTTGGTTGTGTCTGGAATGAAATTTTACTTCACTGGAAAATTTCTGGCCATCTGTTCTCTCTGTTTCTAAAGCTGCCTGTATGAAACTCTAATCTCTCTCTGAAACTGAAGAACCCAGATGATGGATGAATACAAAATGGTGGAACTAATATGGTGGATGCTGATCTTGGCTCAAACACTAGTCCTTTACATACCACATCTTCTAGCCATCATCGGGTAACTGGCCTATGTTTGCTGGCTGTTTCAATTGTGAGCTCTTTCAGGCATAGATGTTTTCTGCATTTTTCACAGCACTTTTTAAAATTTTAATAATTGCCCTTGTTACTTCCGTGGAATTCTTGTGACTAAAAGGAGAGAAGATTTTGCTCTAGCTTTTTGCTCCAACTCTGGCAGCACTCTGTGCCTTTTATCCAGGCACATCCCATTTACTCAGCCCTTAGGTAGACTACATTACAGGAGAAGTAAGAGAATATCTATAACAAATGATTGATATATAACATGTTCTCCTGATCTGATATGGAAGAACATTTTCTTTGAGGCCTTATTCAGGTGCAATTTAGATTTGTTGAGGTCCCCAGAGTTACTGTATACTTTCCAGAGTAGGTGCAATTTGCTGACATCTATGTGATGAAGTTCTTTCAGAGAACCAAAATTTAAAAAAATTTAAACATCACAGGAGATCATCAGTTTAGAATTGCTCTGCTCTGGTAGTGGATAAAACGGTGCTGGTCTCCTCTAAAGTATATCTAAAGATCCAGAACTGACATCTTTTACCTCACTGACGTCTTTTACAGCAGCCCAACCATGATGATTTTATTAGGTTTGCATGTAATTTACCAAGTGTTTGTCCTTTCACAGGGCAGGCTATGCAAGCAAACTCTAGCTTTGTGCTCAATTCCTCAATTCACAGGTAATGTGTAGTACTGAATTGCAAATTATCTAGGATCGGGAATTTAGGATAAATTAAATGTTTGTAGTGGAGGGGTAACAGGGATGAAGGGCTATTAAATGTGATTTTGTGCATGCACTGAGAAAAATAATTTTTGTTCTCAATTTTGGTTTAATTTCTTCAAGACCAGAAAAGCTCAGAACTATTTTACTTAGTGCAAACACAGCAGAAATCTTAGTTATGAAAGAAGACTGCAGTAAATCAGAAATCTCTGCATTAAGAAAAAGTGGTTCATAATTTGAAGAATGTGTAGGAACTTCCAAAGCTGGGTAGAGTTCTGTGGACCAGGGTGGCAGATGCGAGAGGAACTGCCTGTAATGGGGACCATCCCTGGGCACATAGGCTTGTGCCATACAGCTTATTTTCCCCAAGATAGTTTCAGATCTCTAGAGTCAGGCATAGTTGAATTTTTAAGAAAGTGACGGCCAATTCTAGATGCCCGTTCTCTGGCAGAGGGTATTTCAATCCTACTGCAATACAGCATGCAGAGCAATTTGCAACACCCCACAACTTCCTTCATTAGCAGAGGTGAGATGTACTTTACTGGTACTACCAGGCTGTCTGATCATCTTTGTACAAATGAAAGGAGAAAGGAGGGTGATGCCCTAGTTGGGGTGAAGACCTTGTGGCATCATTCAAGGTCTTGGTGTCTATTTCAGGACAAAAGCTGCTTAGAAAGGTGTGTTGGCTAGTGACCTGCTACAGCACAGCTCAGTCTCAAACATGGTCTGGCCTGTCTGGAGCCTGTGGGATAAATTTTAAATAAAGATGTTGAATATGATAAAATATCAAATATTCACTTGTCACTTCTACTCTGGAGTGACTTATGTAATTTTGTTAAAAGGTAGAACAATAAGAATCACACCACCGGGAAAAAAAAAGTGAAGAGTCAAAAGAGGGCAAACTGAGTGTTCACCTTTTATTTTTTCTTGAAAGTCTAAACTCTGCAAATTTTTCTAAATTTATATGTGTGTCTTAAGCCAATACCAGAATATTGTCCTGTGGAGTGCCTGACTAATTCAAACATAGGACAGAAATTTAAAAGCTTCTTCTCTTCCACCCTCTGTAGATAATGCAGTACAATTATTTGAATTTGGTGTAAACCTCAACCTGCATATATGTTCAAACATTAATTGGAAACACCAAACTTTGACCTTCTTATTGATAAACACTCTGGTTAATAGTCTTACTGAAGTGAAGGACTTCACAGTGTAGCTGTGACCAGAGTACTTCTGAGTAATTTCAGTGAAATACAACTCAAGTCAGAAAAATAGATGCATTAAACAAAAGTTTCATGTCTTCATCCTCATTTTCTCATTAGCCACTGGCTATAATTTACTGTAATACCATATTTTATTGTCTTCCAGAAGAAGATGTGCGTATTGTTTGAAGAACCAGGGGAATTTATGTTTTGCAGAGGTATGTTGTTGAAGTCAGAGACAAATGCTTCAAATTATTAGGTCTTGGCTCCTCTAACTTAATGAATAAACCATAAAAACAAAATGAGAAAGAATAATGATCTGCTGAAAACTGGATCCTTGAAAACAAAAGAAAAAGATGCCATAGTGCAATAGGCACTGCTCTTCCTTGAATATGAGCTGTTGCATTTATCAAACTAGCAATAACATACCAGAGCATAAGGAAGATGCATTCCTCATATTATTAATGGGTGTAGGGTAGGTAATGAATACTTTCCTGCGAAATAAATGCAGTAATTATTTTAATGAGTTGTTGAAAATTTTTAATTGCATGAATCTACTGCGTGTCTTTTCAGTTGTGGCTGTTTTGCTGTCGTGAAGCATTCACCTTCAGAAGAAAGACTGTAGGAAAGCTTCAAACACACAACTTGTTATATTTTCAGGAGAAATTATTACCCATTTCACACCTAAATCCTGAAAGAAACAGCTGATGAATATGGGAGCCTGCTGGTGGGATACATGGGTGCTCAGGATGGTAAGTGAACGCCCATGAGGAAGTAGAGAGAGGGGTAAAAAAGTCTTATTACTGGAAATAAAAGGAAAAAGGAAGTTATTTTAGATGAAAATATTCAGTCCAGGCTGCAGCTGGGCCAGGCTTTCTCTTGCCAGAGAGTACAGCTTTGTCTGCTGGTTCCACCAGCCATGCCAACCTGCTGCCCACTCTGGGGCCACCCCAGTGGCCAGCCAGCAGCTGGCTTTGTCTGTTGAATTTTCACTTTTTTTAAAAAGTTTGAGTAATCACTGTCCAAACATTAACCAAAACTCCTATATGCCTGCTGAACTTGGTATTTTGCATTGGTTATTCTGCATCTGGTTCTCAGCATAATGACAGATCAGTTTGATTTCTAGACCTAACATGCTAACTG
The DNA here is from genome assembly GCA_013397725.1 of Rhagologus leucostigma. Taxonomy (NCBI): domain Eukaryota; kingdom Metazoa; phylum Chordata; class Aves; order Passeriformes; genus Rhagologus; species Rhagologus leucostigma. The sequence continues at coordinate 464,490 of VZTD01002352.1, forward strand.
ATTTCAGAAATCATGCTGTACCTATTTCAACTTGTTAAATGAATAATTTTAATTCATTTAAAGAACATTGATGTTTACTTATTTTGTCTTGTAAATCTAGAAAGTACTTTGGACTTTCCAGTTTGCTATTTTACCCCTCAACAAGAAGCAGGAAAAAAACTTTTATATTGACTTTTATATATTGACTTCTATATACTGACTTCTTTTCCTGTTGCTTATCTGCTGCTTACCATTAGTTTAGAAACTTTAATTACCATGAGTTTAAGAAAATGAATATAATTTTGCTTGTATGGAATTGTTTTTCAGGTTCTTCCAATATTTACAGAAATTAAGTAAGTTTCCTATTACTTTTAAACAGGAGGGAATATCCATCTTCCATAGCCATAAAAAATGAAAACCTGTAAGAATAAATATCCCTGGAGAAGCGTATGGCAGGTGAAAAGAGTACTTATGGTTCCTCTTTTTCACTGTTGTGTTTTATGTACTAGAACTTCGGCTTGCTTAAAAAATTTTTTTCATGTATTCAGACATGTTAGTGCTCTACATCGTCTATGCATTTGAAAATGCAAACACTGTCTGATGGGCCCAAGGGGAAAGTAAGGGCATCGCTCCACTGACTTTTGAGCTGAGATTTAAGTCCCAGAGATGATTAAAGAGCCTTATTGTCTTATATGCAGAATGCAAAGCTTGCTACCAATACTTTTGGTATTGGTAGGCTGAACAGGTAGGCTGAAAAGGCTCTCTGCCTTGGAACTGGGAGATAGGATGTGAACAAGCTTGGTGAGCATTGGTTAAGGTCTGTGATAATGGACACAGGGAACTATGTCAATGTTACTGGTTGGTGATGTTATTTGTTTACATGTTGTCACAAATTCAGTGTTGAAACCAAAAGTGCCTGTCCACCCAGCAAAAGGACAGAGAGAGGTTCCTCTAATTAAATACAACTCATCCTTGAAGGTAATGGAGATAACCAGGTGGATTTTAAAGAGGGACTTTAAATTGCCATTTAGGAAAACTCAGTTTGGAAGACACTAGTGAATAAAGTAGCTGTACAAAAAGTGTGAATTCTGCCACGAAGACTGAGATTTTCACTGAAACGTGCAGAATCCAGAAAGTGTTTCTATGTTGCCTACAAATGAGATGCAGAAAATTTGATGAGCCCAAAGTATAAACTTTTCATGGCATAAGTCAATAATGTACAAGGTACATCAGCAAATTCTGGATAATCCTCGATTTTCATGTGTACTGCAAAACGCATGGCAAGCATAGTCATGGTACTGTCTTAAAAAGGGTTTACACAAATTTAATGTTAATAATTTATTATTCTTACTTACCCAGCTGATTACAAGAGTGAAAGAAGTATGAAGGAAAGTTCTCTAAGTCCATATTATTTTGTTTTTAAGATTTTATAAGATTATATAAAGAATCAAGTTAACTGGTGATTGAATTAAATAGACTGCTCTGTTTGTATTCCTTATTTTCTTTCACTGTGAAAGTCTGTGAATTTTAATTGGCCTATGAATTTTTTTCTTTGATTAAAAGCATATATTAGGGTGAGTATATAATTTTGTGTCATTTCCATTACTCATGAAAAATTGCTATAGGAATACTTAAGGTCAGAATAATTATGGTTTTAAGAAATGATTTATTTTCTTGATTATATTTTATATGGCTAATAATTTTGCAAGTTGAATTTTAAAACATCTTAATTTCTGCAGCTGAATTTATTGAATAAACAATTTATAGTGGCATTATGTTGGCTACTAGTTAGAAAATACTTGGAAGCACTCTTTCACAGCTTAGTTATTTGGGACTCCTTTTATTCATTGCAAAAATATTGATCATGAAATAAAAGAGAAGTGAAGAGGGAGATGCTGAGCTCTTCTCCCTAGGATCCAGTGATAGGATGTGTGAGAGTGGTTCAACGCTGTTCCAGGTGAGGTTTAGAGTGGACATTAGGAAGCATTTAGTTACCAAGAGGATGGCCAAATGCTGGAATGTGCTTCCTAGAGAGATGGTTGATGCCACAAGCCTGTCAGTGTTTAAGAGGTGTTCGGACAATGCCCTTAATAATGTGCTTTAGCTTTTGGTCATTGCCGAAGTGGTTGGGAAGTCTATTCTATTCTAATAAAGGTAAACAAAAAGGTTAAATAGCTGGGATTCAGTTAAAGGATCCCACCTTTGGCTTAGGCTTTAATGGTAGGAAGGGCTTTGCTTTTTGTCCATCTGGGTAGTTTGATCAAATTTTTAAAAATGGAGTCTTTAAACCTATGTACAAAGTCTTATATACAAAATTGCATCTGTCCATACTACTCGATATATACAGATATCATACTTAGATTCACAAATTCTGTAAAAGAATACAAAAATGTTATTTCTGACTGCTCATACAGAGAATTATCTGATTTGCACTAAAACCACAATTACAGTTCTGTACAGATAGGGCTTTTTACCCTTCTCAAGTGACATGAGGAAAGTTACAGGTTCTCTATAACTTTCTTTTTTTCTTTTTTTTTTGGTGTTGCATTTTTCCTTTCCTTCTTTGTGAAGAAGTTTCTGGGGACAAAAAAAAAATAAATTTCTTCTTAAACTGTCAGACTATATTGATCCTTCCTGAAAGCCATCCCAAGTAGCAGTGTGTCACATGTTCTCTCTTATTGCTTTCTTACTCCATCCTTACCTTCAATCTGTCCTAGTAAAATTGTACCAAGTACTTCTGTGGTCATTATTTTACCATATAACAGAGCAAATAATTACAGGTTTTCTTGCAGAATTTACTTGCAGTGTAAGTTAATTACACTGTGTAAGTTAATTACCCCCTGGCCTGGGGCTAGATGAATCAATGTAATAAGCTTTATTAACTGGGTTTTTATTAAGACATCTTTCTTAGTTTGTCAACAGTTTTAAATCTGAGAATATCTCATAAAGAGTAGGTTATGTGGACTGTTTTCACCCTTACTGAATGAATATGGCATAAAGCAGGCCTGGGTTACAACTGGAGAAAGTTTGAAGTGGAGTAGCAATGGTGTGGCTTGAGTTTTGCAGTTGTTAATATTGCAAAACTTGCCTGGGTTCAGAGAGATTGTATAGGTACTTAAACTTTCAGGTGTTGTATTTTATTTAGCTTTGTTTTGCAAGTCAGCAAAAGCTAAAAGAAAAATGGAATGAAAGGTTACTCACCATCAACAAGGGTATGTTTACATATTTTTGTTCCTGAACAAAAATAAATGAAGCATTGCTAATGAAAGCTGAACAAACTCTTACAGCAAGTAAAACTAATACATTGGAAAAACTATTATTCTGGAAATTTACACTGTGATAGCAGAAAACTGATGGCAAACTAGAATTGTCCAAATCCTCTAACAGCTGTTAAATGTACTATCATGTGCAATTTGCTTTCCTAAAGTGTTTAAGTAAGTTATTTTAGATGCCCACAAGGCAAACTAGTTGTACATGTGTCCAGCTGGTATAAAAAGGAAAACCTTTAATGGAAAGGTAATTCGTCATGCAAAGGTAATCCATCACATAACTAGAACAAGATTTATATTATTTATATTCATATTTGATGTTTTTCTAGCCAACTGCCTTGCTAAGATGGTCTGATGATATGAGCTAATCACTTTTTGAAATAGTTTTTGAATCATTTTTTAGATCCATTTCTTTAGCTGTAAGTTTTTCTTCTTAGGAAAGGGTCAAAGAATCATGAAATTTATTCTAATGAAAACTACTTGTGTGGAACATGGTGGAAAGGACGAGAATCTCAGTCCTAAAACACATAACTAGAGAGGTTATGAAAGGGGACAAGGAAAATTCAGAATTTCAGAGTGAGTTTGCAGACCTGATCACTTCCGAAGGACCAAAAGATCCATGAGCAGCCTATTGTTTCCCAAATCTGTTTATCATAAACCTAATGTGAAGGGAATATTTCTCACAAAAACAAAATGGGCATCCAGCTCCCATATTTGCTTGGGGTTTTTTTAGTTGTGCTGTTTGTTTTGAAACCAGGAAGCAAGTTAAGGCTGGGTGAAATCATCAGATCCAGGTGCAATGAGGCTGGAGGTGATATTAACTGAACGGAAAATCCCAGTGTAAGGCAACTTGCCTTAGAAGTCCTCAGTTGCCTGAGTCATGAGTGGGCTGAATTCTTATGAAAATTAATGGAAATTTCTAATCGAAACCTCAGAACTGTCATTTTTTAAAGTATCTCAATATGTGCTTCTGCAGCCAGTGAAGGACTGCTTTTACTACCTGCTGGTAGCTGATGGAGGGCTGAGGTTGGTTATGCCTTCCCTGCAGGCCAATTGTATTTTAAAAGTGAGGCACAGGTTCTGCATTCAACCCAGCAGGGTACATTTTAGCAAGCTAACTGCCACCATTCAGGCATACAGCAAAAGCAACGAGTCACTTTTGCCATGTGGTGCCATTTGGCAGGAGTTAAAATACAGCTTTTGAGAATGTCAACAGCTGTTTAGAGATTATTTGTCATTTTGAAGAACTATGGTTGTATGAAGTTGCATAAACCCTAACTCTCAAAGAGATGCACCCTCAGCTGGGTAGAAGTTTCTAAAGTGTCCATGACCCAGTGGCTTTGAGCAGGGCTTTTGCTCTTAAATCATCCATGTGTTTTTGAAAATACAATTGTATGGTGCCTAAGTATAACTTCAGGAGTTTAAATTTATCTCCCTGTTTTTTAACATCTGCCTTCACTCCTTTAAGCCTTGGCTGAGACAACTTTCTCTTTTAGCTTGAAAGTGTAGACCAATAGGGCTAGCAGGTTCTTCCCTTAGATACCCTCCCAGATTCACAGTGATAACCGTGCATTTGTTTGTACTCAGCAGCTTCTGTCAAATAGGCTGAGATAATGGCATGCTTTTTCAGTGTCTACTTAAATGCTTTAATGTCAATTAGTCAGTATCTACTCTCCCAGCTCTAATATGTACATTCTCAATGGCTCTCCCAGTCATTTAAAAAGCCAAGGGCCACATCACTTGGGAGCCTGCTATGCAGAAACAGCATAGGAATGGAGAATGGAAAGGTCTCTGGGTCAGTAACTCAAATCACCTGCCAGCACCTCCTGAAATCCCCCTAGAAAATTTTCAGGCTCTATCTTAGAGCCTGGATAGGTTTTCTTGTTCTTATTCATTCTATTAAGAAGCTGTAACAAAATGTTGTGTTTGAAAAGTTATCCTTTTAATTGCCAGTTGGAAATTATTTATGGTCAGTTGTTCAGCTGCCAATGTTGTAAATACACATTTGCAGTCGTATTGATTGCTATTTTAAACAATTTTTTTTCTTGTCTGGTTTGTACCTGGACAACTTTACAGAGTAATTAAATGTTTCTGTTTTATGAGACTGAGCAAGGATCTTCTCCAGTTATTCTGCAGCTTATTGCTAGGCTTATTGATTGATTATATGCCTATTCTTGGGATGCATAAGCTGTGGTTTTAAATACGTATAATGTAGAGGGCTTAGGACCCAAGCTGTCTGGCAAGCTGTGGTGCTGCCTAACTGTTGGGCTCTCATGGGAGGAAGAGAATCAATCACTGCTTTTCTAAAGAAAGAAAGGGAGCAGTTGTTTGAAAAAAAAAAATCAGTGTATAAAAGAATGGTTTTGAATACTGATTTCTCATAGATGTTAGGGTATAGACAGCTAAATGGACAAGGGATCACAGCAGTGAATTTCAGGCACATGCATTCCTCCATTCATCATTTTGTATTGATTAATAACAGCATCCCTCTGCTTAGCTGGCTGGAATTCAGAATCACATCCAGCTCCCTATATTTCAATGAACAGAGAGTTTAGGCATTTATTGCAGCCTTGTGAATTTGATTTATGGAGTTGGGTATCCAATTTGGTCATTGTATCGGATATCAAAATACATGAATTCCTGTTTGGATATCCCCTTCTTGTGTGGGGCCTGCGCTAGGTTATTTAACCCATCTTTGGTGAAGGCTACTTTGACATGTTTCTTATTGTCTGTGTTAGCATTTGAAGAATGTTTTGATGTTACTTTTTCTTTCCTCTTGTTGCTTTTTCATTTTTCATCTACATTGCATAATTGGTGAAGAACAGCATTTATTATTTTGAAAAATTTCTATTACTCTCTTATTTCCCAGAATATTCCCTCAGGGGACAATCCATTTAGTTCAGTCTGTAGCCTTGTTTACAGACTGAAAGTGGAAAATGATAAATTAATTTGAAGAGAGACAAGGAGTTTAGCTTTTGAATTTTATTATTTAATTGTATGTCCCTGCACAAATTGCTCTGCTTAGTGAGAAAATTCTCTCTCTAAACTTATGATAGGGATGTTTGTGAAACGGGGGCGGTTGTGAGACTAATGACTATCTAAGAACTGGCTGGGAATTTGAAAATGCAAAGGACTATACAAAATTACCAAAAGTTACTTCTGTTGGATAGTTATGGCTAAAATTTGGGGTTTTTGTAACAGAATTTATTCATATACTTGCTGTCATTTTTTTTCTTCATGTTCTGGGCCTTGCTTATGATGAAATTTGTATATGTTAATCCTGTTTAAAAAAACTCAGACTAATTTCTACCGTGGTTGAAAGGACTGAGGCAGTCTTCTGCAATGCTGCCCCACCTGGAGCATGAAGTGCTTGTAACTCCATGGTTAAACAAGTATCAGTTCCATCATAAAGCAGTTTATTCTAGAACCTCTGAAGTCTCTCTTTCTTCTCTAATGTTGGTTTTAGTATTGCGGATAGAAATTACATTAGGAGTAAAAGGCTCATGTGGAAAACACATACTAGAGTGTATGAAAAGGCTTGGAAGGATCTATTATTAGAGTTACAGGCTTTATGCACTCATACATCAAAACATAATCACTCTGGGGTTACATCATTGCAGTTCAGTGCAGAATTCGTCTGATGACTGCTTTGAGCCTAAGTGCAAATTTATGAACCTTCACAAGGCATTGCAGTGAAGGAGAGGTTAATTAAACGGCAATGAGACAATAGTATGGAGAGATGAGAAACCTTGATTGATGTTTGTCGCTGGTTATAACACTTAGTTGTCTATAAGTTGTTTCGAAGTAATAAAAATAATGTACCATTACCATAAAAATGAATTTCATTGAGCCAGAGCTACCAGTGGAAATGGACAATCTTTTTACCAACAAACTTCATCAAACCCTGAAAAAGACCATAACAGGAGAATTGATGTGTAAGCAGAAAAATTATAGTTTCCTTCCAGTAGGACCACAGATTTTCTGATTGGTGTGTGGAGGTTCAGCAGCTCCACAGAGCCATTCCTTTCCTACAACAATCTGAAAGATCATCATGGACTACCTGTGTTTGAGCTGAGAGGCCTCACTGGAACCCAGAGAAAATTCACAGAATCTAACCTGTATGAGAATATCTTGATTCAGCCCTACCACTTCAGACAGCTTAATTTACAGGCACAACTATTCTCTGCAGGGAAATCAGAAAGCTTTTAATGGTTTCTCTGGTTCTTTTCACCAAGATAGCCAGAAGCATCCCTGGGTGAGACTCTTTACAGCACATGAACGTAGCGAGGCTATTTCCAGATGGGTGCCAGCATTGCTTCATGGCATTGCATTGTGTTGTGGTGGGTCTATTAGCTCAATCCATTTCCTGCATTGTACTCAACATTGGTGCCCATCTTTGTGACGTATTTATGTTAACTTCTTTTATTTTTCTGCCATCTTCAAGCAGTAGTAAAATAAGGAGGAAAACAGCAAAAATATTAGTTTTAGTCCATGTAAAACCTACAAGTTAAATATTTCCTAGGAAAGTAGGAATTTGAGATGATGGGTTCTGTGTAGAGTGATGTCTCTTGTCCAGATTTGTCACTTAATTCAAATTATTCTTCCCCCTGTGAGATGCTGACATGACTCAGTGTAGACTCTACTAGAAAGCCCTATGGTACAGAGGAGTGGGAGACAGTATGTTCAGAATTAAAATCCTGGAGATCACCTTTAACTTGGCTGAGAAATTTTAAATATCATCATGTTGTGGTGTTGTAAGCTCTCTGCCTGCTTCCCAAGTCAAAGATCAGTTTTTAATCTGTTACTCTTAGTATTAAGGGTCACTTTATGTGTTAAAGAGTTACATGATCTGATCTTATCAAACTGGTTGGTCTTTTAATCAAAATTGTATTCAGCTCCCCATGTTCAGCATTTCCACTTTATTAATCTTTTCTGCTGCCTCTGGAGCCTGGTATGCTCTTTGTTATGCATTTGAGAGCACAGAATATTCGACATGAATGCAGTAGAGCTCTGGTGGAGATCAGTCATTTTAAACATCACCTCTTAGCATAACTTAATTTCATGCTGCTTTTGCACCCTACTGTCAAATCTGCTTAATACCTGTGCTTTAATTTTGCTCACATTTTTCTCCTGAATATGTTTCTGCCAAATGTACTCTTGCCATTAAATTGGTAACACATGGTGTAATCAGTGCTTCTAAAAAGCAGTAAGAAAGATTTGCTTCCGAAAGGGGTTATTATTTCCACATTAGATACATTAACATATATAGGCCATTAATATAAATTTCAAGGAACCAGGGATTATAAAATTATTGAAAATCACATGGCTTTTTTTTGCTTTATTAATATTACTGTTTTATCCTCAACACTGTGTATTTTGACCTGAGGCTTGTGGGAGCATTGGAATAGTTAAATTTGTCCAGATTAAGGCTTTCCTAGCTTCAAATGCCGTGTTGGTGGCCCACAGCACGTTCTGAGGGAAGACTAAAAGAGCGTGACAAACATCTTGCTGAGTTTCCCATACATAAACTTCCAGCTTTGGGGGCCCTGGGAAACCTGATTTAGTAGGTGGCATTGCTGCTCGTGGCAGGGGGATTGGAAATTGATGATCTTTAAGGCCCCTTCTCATCCAAACTATTCTATAATTCTATTGTTTTCCTTTGTTTTTGTGGTTTTTAGCTATTTGTTTGTCTCTACATTTTTCTGTGATACCCTTGTAACTTTTAAACCATGGACTTTTGACATCTGTGCAGTTTATGGCAACGTGTTACATAATTTACCATCCCATGGTGTGAGAAAGTCTCTCTTGTTTTGATTGCATTAAACTGTTTCTTCATCACTGAAGTGGCCCCTAATTTCTCTTTTGATGGTGAACAGTCATTTTATATACACACTTTCTCCAAGCTGTGATTTCATGAGCTCCTGTCACATATTTCTTTCCCTTCTTTTTTCAGTAACTCAAGACCTCTGTGAGTTCATTGTCTTTAATGGAAAAAAACCTAATAATTTACATTGGAAGGATGCAGAGGAGCAGCAGACTTGGATGTAATCCATACCTTACAATATCACAGGAGTCAAACTGGTTCAAACAATGAACCATTGCATTCTGTTATTTTCTGTTAAATATTTATCATCTTATTTATCCAGAAGTTTTGCTAACCTCTGGATCTGTGGTGGGCTGTGACAAATAGCACAGTAGACATTGCTTTTGTAATCTCTCTGTCAGTGAATATCATTTCATTTATCAGGTTCATAGTGTCATTAGAAAAACAATTCAACAATCGTTAGTAACTTCTGAGAAGTCTTCTTTTGAAGACTTTGCAGAAATTTTTAAATATAGTGAACGTTTGCACAAGACTTATCTGTGGGATTGATTTTAGACAGAAAAATATCACTTAAGTAGTGTATATGCACTTTTGAAAATCAAATGAATGTGTGCTTCAGTGGTACAGGGACATCCGCCAGAAAATGCACTTTTGAACTCTAAGTATATTTGATATGGGCTAAAATTGACCTGATTAGAAGTGATAAGATTTACTTCACTAAAATGGGCTTAATTCACTCCTTTTACTAGAAAAAAGTGTTTTGTTGTGATTGTGGCAATTTTGATATCAGCTTTCGCTTGTGATAACCTCACCAAGGTTGGGATAACACAAAACCCAGCCAACCTGCATCCATCCAGATCAATACACCCCAGATAAACTGTGGGTACACCACCTCCTGATGAAAAATGGAATGGAAACATGCTAATTTATTCCTGGATTCATACATCAGTCTTCTGGCTGAGCAAAACAATAACAATTTAAGGGCACATCAAGGTAAAAAAATCTTTACAGGCTCATCCTTCCAACAGCTCTGCCACAGGCAAGGTATATTTTTCCCCAGGAAAGGAAGTGGTGGCAAGGTTCTGCAGTGCCACTGTGTTTCTGTTAACTTTCCCTCAAAAACTGAAAGCCTTGCAGCTTTTTTAGCTTTTCCTTTTGCACAGTATTTTTCAGTCTTTCAATATTCTGCAATTTATGTAATCAATCCTAATTAACCAGCACAGCTTGAATGTCAAATTATGACTATCTGTCCTAAAATATTTATGAGATACCTTGCTGCAGAAGGGGAAACCCACTAGTGAAATACTGTTGGCTGCAGAGATTCTGGATTCAGCTTTTCAGCCAGGTGTTAAAATCACAGAAAAGCCACTGCACCACTACAAGAAACAAAAATAACCTGGACAAAAGTCTTGTATGCACAGGTGGTGCCTAAGAACAGATGAGAAGTGATGTTAAATTAATATATAGCTTGCTGTGAGTTAATAATTTAGTTTTACTATAAAAAATCACAGACAGTCTATAAAATTCTACACTGGGAAGGAAAAGGGACAAATTTAGTTACCAGCTAAATATTTGTTCAATTCCTGTCAAGCAAACCAATTCAGCCTGTTTTAATTTAACTTTACTGCTGAGGTACTAAAGTTAAATCATAAACTGTTTTTGGCTCATTGCAGAGTTGTTTGAAAATTGGTTTTTGAAGTCTGCAGATAGAGGGAAAGCATTCCACACATTTTCATTATACATCACTTGCATTCTGAAATTCAAGATATTTCATATTTATGGCAACACATGTCACAGTGAAGCAGTTATTGAAGCTATAATTGACAATTTAGTTCAGAATTATTTACATTAACAGATGTTCATGCATATGCTGTTTATTTTCATAAAAAGAAAAACAGTACAGCAGTTCTAGTGCTTTTATGATATTGATTTCCAAGGTAGTGGAGTGGTTACATGTACACACAGACAAGTGTACAGATGGTAAATGAGCCATCAGTCCATGCTTCATTTGTTCATAGGTGAAACCAGTGGGATTCCCTTCCGAGACTGGCTGTTTCCCTGTGTCCTTAAACAGAGCCTAGGGTTGGTGACTGGGATGTAGGCATGTCCCTCTAGGTATCAGTAACATGAGATCCCTGGCATCTCTTCAGTGTATGCCATTAGTGTCTCTTCCCTTTGAAGACTTTTATCTCTGAAAGTTAAAGGTATCCAACTTCTGTGATTTTTTTCCCAATAAATTCAACTCTTTGTTTGGCACCCCAGAGGATACTACATTTTCCTCTCCAGGATGTTTTTCATTCTCCCTGTTGAAACAAACATTTTTTACACTCTCCAGTTTTTTGGGTTTTTTTTGTGGTTGTTATTGTTTAGAGATCTATATATTATGTATGGTCAGCAAACTATTTGACCTCAGGGCTATATCAGCAGTTATGGGTTTCATATGGGAAGATAATGTTTTGCCTAGCTCTTTCTGGATACAATTGTAGAGCGATTCTAAATCTAACAACTGTCTCTTGTTGAGGCATGGATTTATAATGAAAGATGGGAATGATAGACTTGTTCCTTAAGAACAAGTATCGCGGTGGTGGTGTCGGTGGACCAATGCCTCGTTTTTCCCAGAGTCCCTCGTGGAGACACTTTGGTGGTGCTCTTCCAGCATCCACGTGTGCACATGATCTCACCTCCGCAGGTTGTCGTGAGCAGGCGCTCCCACACACACAGTCTATGCACATACCGGAGACGAAGAGGCGAGAGGGATTCTTTGCCTGCGATTCTGAGGCGTTTATTGGATACTGAGAACCAACGCACTCGAAGGGGGGGCAGAGGCAAAGAACAAAGAACAAAAGCCTGCGCGTGGTTTTATCTCGAAGGGTTCCAGGGCTGGGCAGAGCATCAGAAACCAGCAGTCTGAGGGCTAGGGGGTAGAGGCAAGGTTGAGTGACTTAACAGGGGCCAATGGGAGAAGGGAGGGGAGAGGGCCAGAGGCCAGTGGGGTCTCGATGAAGGGAGAACTTTCTAGCACTGTGGTGTGGGGAGAGACCACTTCGTAGTAACACAGGAGGTGTAATGTGGATTTAGCCACTGCAACAAACAAGTACCGAAATTTTTGATTTGCATAAAATCTAGAGTGTTTTGATTTTATTATTTTTAATTTTTTTCCTTTGTATTGAACTGTCTTGCACAGCTGCTTCAAACACTGGTTGCTCTTGCAGCATAAATTTACTAATTTGATTAATTTGCCCTGCATATCTGTGTCCAGGCTAGTAGTCCTCATAAACTATTGAGTGGATCTTCTGAATCCTTGACAAAGGCTGCAGTAGTGATGGTACCTTAATGCTGCCTGAACAGTTCTGGTTTTCTTCTAAACTAACATATGTGTATAACGTTGGCCTTATGAAGCTTTGTTGGGTGAGCTCCCTAACATGTCTCTCTCCTCCAAATATTGCAGCTTCTTGCTGCAGAGCACTGTAACTTTTGCCTGTGTCTTTTTTTTTTTCTCCATATCGATCTAGCATAACTTTGCAGTTGGCAATTTTAGCAGCTCATTCAGTGAAAATCTGTGGATTTCCCTGGAACTTTAAAGGCACAGACAAGCATGTAGGAAACTTGATCACAGTGGTGTCTATCATTCTTTAAGAGGGATTAATTGTACTCATAATTCCCGGTCATACTGCCCTCTCAGGCTGTAATCTACAGGTTTTTAGTATCTAGAAAGCAATATGTCTTTCTCTGTGTGACTTGTAAAGATTATCATCTTTAGAGATTGTAATATGGAGGCATATTTTAAGTATATCAACTACCATAAGAACTTGTATTTTAAAGATGCTTCTGTCTAACATGTAATGCAGTGTTAGCAGAAACCATAAGTAATGGTATCCTTTAATTGTCGATTTTTTTTTTTTTTATTTGTCCAGCCAGCTGTCTCCACAATGACCTGCGTTATGGGTGCTGAGATTACCCAAGCTGATGTGCCATTCTTGGTTCCCTGCACACAGGCCAGAGAAGAGGGTGACAGGTTCAGGACGTCCCTACCAAGTCAGTACAGAGACCAAGCTCCCAAAAGGGCCAGCCATCAGTTTCTCATGAGGTAACATCAGAAGATCCTAGCAGAATTGTTTAGTTGCTGTGTTTATCATAATTGCTAACATCTTTCTGCACATTCATCACACTTTTCAGTCCAGGGACAGGACTAATAAGGAGACAATAGCTCACTGAAGATTTTACCGGTTTTAGTGGGTACAAGTATTAGCTGACTCCAGATATTTATTATAGCAATGAGCTTGAAAACACTTGGTGGAAAAGAATTGTTTTTTCCATAATGGAGGTAGTATCTGTAGGTATGGTACCATCTGGATATTACTGTGTGATGTTTACAGAATATGTGCTACTGCTGATTAATAGAAATTCAATCTCCTGCTTTCAAGTAAATGAAGAATTACCTAATACTTTTTTATAATGATCTCTCCTTACTTGGAAGGTGAACAAGGCCCAGGAAGAGATATTTCATATTCTGAGATTAAGTACATAAATGTAACTCCTAATAGGTGTTTTAGATATTGAAAGTCATCAGAGTGTAAATACAGCTACTCAAGTCTACTTCCAACTGATTAATTATGATTGGCATCTCTGAGTGGCAGTCCTGTGTTCATAATATTGCTTTTCTATGAGATAAAAACTGCCTCATTTTTCTGTGTTTCTGAGGCAGTAGAAGTGCTAACCAAGTGGGTGAGGCAAGGAAAAGGTTGTCTCTATTTCCCGTAACTGCCTGCTTTGTAGAATGGGCAGACATAAGGAGGGGAAGCATCAGGTCTCTTGCTTGAAAGCATGGTGTCCCCAGTGTTCTGGTGCAGATGACCCCATGGGCTGGATGGCCCTTGCTTGCCTTCTCCATTCCACCTTGCCCTGCACATGGCATTTTTTGCTCAGAGTTCACCTTCACTGGCACTGTGGTACATCCACTGTCAAAGTGCACGCCCTCAGGGTAGGGGTTAACTGTGTGCTAACATCCTCTCTGGGGCAGTACAGTAATTCATTGCTGAAATTAAAGACAACAAAATTAATAGAAACAATAAAACAAACAAATCAAAATTACAAGATTAATCTCTTGGGAAAAAAAGCATTCACAGGTAGTGCATCAAAGTGTGGACTCCTACCTACAGCCAATTCTGTCTTGCCTGCTCACTGTTATGCTTGTATCATGCAAGAGGATTTTTTCTTTGTTGAACACAAACATGTCAGGATAACTTCCCTTTCCATCTCTCTCACTGGCAGTCCCAGTCTTAAACACTGAGCTTTTGATAAATGGAGTCTATAAATGTTCATGGGAAGTGAATATCAGAAAACCAAACAAACATTTTTTACTTTCAATTTTTAGTGTCTTTATATAGCTCTTCTCTTTATTTAGAAACAGTTCCGTTATACTAGCCAGGAATTAGCTGAAACAACCTGCAGTTTATTTCAAATAAATATCAAGTGTTAATCATTCAGCAGTCTTCCTTGTGGTCCTGCACCAGCTGGAAGAAGCTAAGCTATTTATTTTTACGTAATTCTATTTATATTACACTTGCAGTTTTGAATTTTCTACATAATAATCCCTCCTTTTTTGAAACAATATTGCAGGTCCACATGCTATGTGTGTGGTCTCTTCCAAACAAGTGAGGTTTTAAATTATAATTGCTTCTTGAAAACAGGGAAGGAAAATTAAATGAAAATTAAGAGAATGTAATATGGTATGTTTGAAGTTATTTGCTGGCTCAGCTCCTCCACAATCCTTCTGAATATTTTGTAGATCAAGAGAACAATTACAGTATATAGGTATTATTACTTTTTCCATAGTGGTATGCTACCTTTGTCTATTTTTTAAAAAGTGCAAACCAAAAAATCTGTGAATGTCTTAAAATAGGTGGTAATTAATCTGTAACAGATGCAAAACATGAGCTGGTGTCATATTTCCGTGCCTGAAGGAAAGGTAGTAAAGTTCACAGCTTCCTCTGGAGCCTCACAGGCCAGTTGCTTTGTGACCCACAGAATGCAGATGTTGTTGTTATTGTGTCTGTCATAGTATTGTAGATGGGAACTTAATGTGCGCCGGGACCAAAACAGAGTTTCAGCTCTGAGAGATATTTTGGCAGGAATTTTAATAATAAATGTAAAGCAATTAAGTCTTCAGACATATTCTCTGTGTTTTACACCTGCAACCTGTGGTTTATCTCTCTTCCCCTTTCTCTCACAGTAAATCTCCAGAACTCTTCTTTCTTCTTACCAGAATTTAAGGTACTTTCACTGAATTTGTGTTCATCATTAGGAGAGAAAAAATTGTAGAGGTGAACTGTGGGCAAAGATTTATGAAGCAAAACCAAAAGCACCTTGGAGCTAGTTTTTTATAAACAACTTTTTAGCCAAAGCTTATTAGCTTTCTCTTCCTCTATCCCTCTGTGCCAAGGGAGAGTTTTATATAAAGATAGACTTAGGCCTTGTTTGTGTTATTTAGGAGTCTCTCTGCATGAGATGAAAAGTCAGGGGTGCTTCACAAAGCCTCTGTGTCTCTTGAATCTTCGTAGAAGAGAACATTTCTAAATCTTTAGTCTTGCTCCATGTCAGTGGGCCAAACACAACAGAGTTTAGAGAGTTTCATCAAAGTGATGCAACCAAAGTGATGAGAAAATGTACTGCAGAAGAGACAGTTTAATTTGTTGGTGATTTTGTGCACAAGGATGAGGTTTAGGGGAGTGACTTCTCTGTTGTTAATAAATACTTTTTTTGTTCCTACTCCCACTAACATTTATGAACACACAAATTAGTAATAAGCAAGATTAAATCCTGAAGTGTTTTTCCCTTGACTGGTTCTGGAGAAGTTCAGTTTTTATTTCTAGTTACTTGCTGCTTAAGTAACTTACTAATTCTTAGGATCCTTCAAACAGGAAGCAACTCTTTAAAAATGCTGAGGAAATTTATGATGAGTTAAATATATGGGGTTATTTTTTCACATTCCTCAGAATTCTACATGAGATCTCACTTGTAGCATCTGTCATAGACTGTGGAGTTTGAATAGTGCAATCAATGAAACCCCAAAATAAATAGTTGAAATAATCAATCCCAGAAATAACAAAGACCTTAATCTGCAACATCTGTAGGACTCATTTGCTGACCACATTTCTTGGACTGACATCATTTTAGGAAGGAAAAAAGCTGTTTTTATGAAATTTTCAATGTATTGATTAATTAATAAATCCAAAATACAGCCTGCCAGATTTCTAGACTTGACAGTGTTTTAATGATAGTATTGTAACATGAATATGAGACCAGAAGTATGCTGAATGTGCCCATCAGCTTACCAGTATGGTAAGGTGGTACCTGTTTTGGTTGATGAATATTTAGATTTTTTTGTGAAAAAAAAAGTTGGCTTATAAAACACCTGAGGTTTCAATAGCTTGTGGAAATAGTCATGAATCCTGTTCTTTACTGTTTCAGATGTTCTGGGACAAAATCCGTTCAGTTTTTCACAATATCAAATGGTGTATGTCCACAGCAGCGGCAACCCACATCAATTACCTACATTTCTGTCAGCCTGCAGATGACACTCATTATTTTCTGTTCCTTCCCAGTTTGTCAGCTCTCCTTCATGCTCTGGTTATATTCTGGGATGGCATGACTAGGTCATCACTGAAATTAAAGAATTTGGGAAGTTATATAGTCACTGTGGTTTATTTCTTATTCTGAGAATAAGAATATTCTTATTAACTCAGTAATCCCTGGAGGAAGCAACATCCTGTTGGCTTCTGCAAGTGCTGCAATGGCACATCCAGTTGAGGGCCCCGTCACAAAAGGGCCTGGGAGTGCTGGTGGATGCCGTGTTGAAACACCAGCAATGGGCCCATGTGGCAAAGAAGGCCAGTAGTATCCTGGGCTGCGTTAGGAGAGTTGCCACCAGGGCGAGGGAGGTGACACGTCACCTCTACTTGGCAGTGGTGAGGCCACATCTGGCTTACTGTGTCCAGTTCTGGGCTTCACAGTGTGAGGCGTTAATGAGAAACACATGAAAAATAGAAAAAGAAAAAAACAAACCAAAGAAAATAAAAGAAAATAATAGTATGTAAGTTTAATAAAAGCCAGTGGGAGTAGCTACCTAGGGGAATTGCCAGTACACTCTGAGGAAGAAAAACATTGAAACAAAGACCTTCAGAACAAGAATATTAAAAAATCAGTGACAAGGTGAAATTACTTTTTTCTCAAGTAATTACAGTTCTCTTAAGGCTAAAAAATACCTCTTGGCTCTTTGATTATTTGTGATACATAAAGTATAGTAGTGAGATTAACCCTGCAACTTCTGTTTTAGCTTGTTGTATAGATTTTTGAGCATCAGAAATTAATAATGATCAATCTCTTGCCTTCTTAGAATGCGTGCTTCTTTAAAAAAGAAAAAGAAGCAGGTTTATAGTTAAAATGTCTTTGTTATTTGAAAATGCATTTAATTGAGCCCTGATCATGCTGTGTTGCTATCAAAATTTAGCAACTCTGAAACCATGAATATATTAGAGGGTTTTGAAATTTAATATTCATTTGTGGCTATTGAATCAAGAATATGAGAGATAGTATATGAACATTTTTATATGGTTATCAAAGTCAGAACAGCATGATCATTTCACTTCAGTAGCTGTGTGCTAGAAGCTGGCAAAGTGAATACTTTCTCCTCCAGCAGGAAAGCATTTGGGCAGGGCATGAATGCAGTGCTCTCCAAACCTAATATTAATATTCTGCATATCTCCAAGAGATAATGACAACTTCAGTTATTTGCCTGGATCAAAATCAGATGAACGAAAGCAACTGCAAAGCTTTTAAATTAAGGTGGTCTATTAAGGAATGCATTTTACTTGCTGTTGCTATGAGAATGTCTGCAAAATTCCATGGCATACTGCAAATAAACTTTTTTATCTCTTTCCCAACCATGCTATATTAAAGCCTGCCATGGCGTTTACAAAAGAGAAAAAAAAAAAGATTGTAGAGGGCAAATTTTAGGGAATGATATAATATAAACATTTGTAA
The DNA here is from genome assembly GCA_013397725.1 of Rhagologus leucostigma. Taxonomy (NCBI): domain Eukaryota; kingdom Metazoa; phylum Chordata; class Aves; order Passeriformes; genus Rhagologus; species Rhagologus leucostigma. The sequence goes on from VZTD01002352.1 coordinate 482,604, forward strand.
AATGAGAAATAATTGTTTCTTATACAGTTTCTGCACACAATCTTCTCTTGTGCTTGTATTTTCTCTACAGTTCACATTTCTGCTTCTATTAAGGCTGTATTTTTTTCTGTACAAAAATTGGTTTGATATTTATTTGATCTTTGCTAATGCATTTAATACATTAAATACACTGTTGTCTCAAATACTTTCCCTTTCCTGATACCTTCTAGAAATGTGCTTCAAAGTCTGTAATATGAAATACCCCCTCAGTCCACATCAGAAAAGATAATTTCTGAAGACAGCTATGATGGCACCTCTCTCTCAGACAAATCTTCATGCTTTTTAGTCAAGATTGATGAAAAATCCACATTATAAAAGTTTTAAAATTTAGAGAATCTTCCTAGAAGTATCAGACAAGTGGTGCATTTGATAAACAAATGTGAAAATATTATCTGTTTACTCACTTTTGGAAGTCAATAGAGATTCACTTTGATTGTGTAAAGCATGGTATGGATAGAAGTCATAAATTTCATTAATGCTTCCATTTGTATGAAAATATTTCTGCAGACATTGAAAGGCTGGTGTCAGCTGCTCTACAAAAAGGCTTGACATTCATTCTCCTGGGAGAAAAAAAGTTGTCATACCATGCTAAAGGTGGTAGGCAGTCAGTTAAAGGCAGTAACCCTGACTAATAGGAGATTCATAGTCCATTTTTTACTAACTTGTTTCCTGGGGAGATTTCCAGCTTTCTACAGGGACAGAAGGAGTGTTTAAGAGCAAACTGCTGATGCTCAGATGAAGAAGTAGATGTTAAAATGAGACTTGGAGCAGCAAATGATTTCACGGACTAGATCACTGCCTTTTTAAGAAACTGCATCATGCTGATCTACAGATGGTTTTACAGGCAGTAATGACCAATTTTTTAACACCGACTGAACTGAATTAAAATCAAGGCAGAAGTTTATTGCCTTGCCTTAAAGTTTATAACACTTTAAATTCACGGAGAGAAGATTGATTCATTTTTATGTATGTATTATTTAGAGAGCATGCCCTTTCAAGCAGAGAATACTTTTATGTAAATGTAGTGATCTAGGAAATGGGGGTTTCCCGTTATTATAACAGTGACTCAGGAAATGTTGGAAAAGGTTATTGATTTCTTTCTTCTAAGCATGAAAATTTCAGCCACAGCTGGAAGAAAAATAAAATTTACAATGTTGATACTTAGCAGTGCCTGCATGTATAGTATAGAAAAAAGGTCAAAGACTTAAAGATGGAATAAATTTAGACAAAGAACTTACAAACAGTTCTGGGATGACTCAAGCTCCTGGGCTTGTCAAAAACATGTAGTGAATTTTCCCCCAAATGATCCAGAATTTATTGCCTTGTTGCTGATAACCACATTCTTGCACTACTCATTTTGATCATCAGATGCAATGATGAGGAAGACCCTGTCTTTGAGCAGTTAGAGAATGCCTGACCTGTCCCCACAAGATATGATGCTCATGGACATCCAGCACCATGCTTTCAAAAGAGCTTTTCAGCAGCCACATTTGACTTGGCTTTCATATTGTCAAATGACACTCATCATTTTTATTATAATTCTTACCAAAAGCAAATGAAGGACCACCCAAGTGAAAAGCCACTGACTCTAAAGTAAGGATTGACTAAGGGTTAGTGGGACATATCACCACTACTGGCTCAGGGACAATAACCACCACAAACATTTACCATTTGGTTAATTTGCTGAAGTGCTCCCTGTCTGCTTGTTACTGCTGAGTGGAGGAAAGATAACTATAATTTAAGCAGTATATTTCTATAATAATTCTGTTACTGGCTCTTTCATATGGAAGCCCCTCAGGCTTGTTATTGCTATGAACACTCCTGACTGATGTCCTTGTGAGTCTGCCCCTCAAAAAACTAATGTAATAAGCCACAAGAGTAAGATATATCATTGGATATATGGTGTGTCAGATTTTTGTCAGAGACTCTTGTTCAAACCCTGTCTTTTAAACATCCTTGAGTATCTTTAGAAACTGGTCAGTAGTGTAATTTCTGGATGTAAGTGCAATCTTGCTTTTTGATTCTAAGACTGGGCTTAAAGTTTAAAACAAAATTGATTTGGTTATCTCCATGCCTTTGTGGAAAGGCCCTGCTTCAATACTGAAATGCATATGTGAGTTTTGTAAGGAGGCAACCAGCAGGGAATTGGGGTGGGGAAGACAACTCTTCTGAAATAAATCAATATTCCATTAACAGCTATACTACGGAATGCAGATGTGCAAGGGCTAGAATGGCCAGTCAAAATTACACAGCAGCTGGCAGCATCATATGCTAACTCAATCTTACACTGTTCTCTGTCTCTCCTTCCTTTGATTTCTGCTTTCCATTAGTAGTGTTTTTCTCTTGTATTTCACATAAGACTGCATTATTGAAAGTGGAAGATATCCACCCTGGGCCCTCTCCTCAAGCATATCACTGCTTCGTTCTTAGTGATCACATACCTTTTGTGTCTCAACTCATCTCCTACCCTTTAAAAACAGCATACAGAAAGTGGGCAATGTGAGATATGCACAGTGTCTGCAGAAATTTCTGAAAATGAAAGTGTATTCTCCATGAAAAGGAGTATCCTATTAATAAAGCTGCTTTTAAGCATTCCTTGAGTCCCCCTCCAAGACAATGACAGCAGTGATTTCTTGCTGCAGGATTCAGCATGGTTACTTAAAAGTGCTTCTGGGTCACCCTGTGGCTGAACATGCATGGACATGCTCGTCTACACACTTTGTGGCACACAATGTTGCAATCTTTCCAGCTTCATTTTTAATTTCAGAATCTATGAAATTTGGCTCTTGATGGAGGATTTCCTGGACTAAAAGAGAGGAAGTGAGCTTGAGTGACCAGCTGGCCCCACCCACCAGCACCTGCAGTCCCATGCTTGATATGAAAGAGTAGACAGTGCAGGGTGCAAAAGGGAGAGTGCACAGAAAGGCAACCATTTCTTAAAGTTATACATTTTTCCTACAGTAGGAAATTTCTCTCCCTGAAGTACCCACAGTTCAGGGCCTTAGGACTTCTCCCATTTCCAAAGGGAAAAATGCCATTGCATAGGAGATTCACAGTAAATGCAGAAGTTCTCTTAAAAGAAGTAAAATGGCAATGACTCACCTGTAGGTGCAATTTTCATGCATCTCCACTCAGGAATTTTAGCTCTGATTACTCATAATTAGTCCCAGATCATTCATTTTTAGCTAGATTTTATTGTACAAGCTCTGAATTTCAGAATATCTGCAACCAACAAAAAGTTGTTCTTACTATATTATGGTGGTTGTTCATGAACTCATCTAATGTAGGGATTCAGCAGAGCTTCTCTCCCTTGTAAACCAGTCTGACCCATTTCAGAGGAAGCCCAGCTTGTAGCTATGTTCCAAACCATGAGTGTTTCACATTAGGTTCCAGAGCAGTGCATGGGCTGAAACATTTAGGATGATACTTTTCCCCCCTTCAGGAAATGCAGAGCTGCGTATGTAAAGGAGATATTTGCCTCAGGAGACCTGATTAAATTTAGTCTAAAGAGATTTCTAGAGAAGAGAGACTGAAATTTGGAATGTGTTCTAGTTAGTGGAACTAAAATATGGAACTTGGAAAGTGAAGTACGTGCAAAATAAAGATCAAATACTTCATTTTTAAAATGCTTGAACAGAAACTGAGGTGGTCTTACAAAGTTTTGATCATCTGAATTATTTTTATGTATGTAAAAATAGATGAAATATCTATATAGTAATTAATATCTGAAGTATATATGTAATATCTGCATAGATAATATCTTTTACCAGATTTTTAAAATGAGTTGACGTAAATCTGTATGTGCTATCCAGTGGTATGTAACTTCATCAAAACTCACGCTTTCTTCAGCCAGCTGTGAACCAGTAGCATGAGGTGCAGATAAAAATTAAATGTTAATTTCTGGCTGTATCTCGTATTTGATTGTCACTGGTCATTCATTCAGCGTCTGGGTGTTATAAGAATCATGGGAAATGTTGAAAGTGTGGGCAGAAGACTGAAATAGCTTTTTTCTTTTACATATACTAAACGGAAAAGAAGTAGGTGAAACAAGTGGAGAAGGTAAAGGAATCAAAAATAGGAGTAATATGGGATATAAAAAATGTCAAAGGAAACTATTAAAAAGGAGAAGGAAATTAACTGAGGTTTGTTTGACATGGTCCAAGCAGTTAGGCTGCAAGCAAGCATTTCAGACATGTGAAAGGTATTAGGAATTCCCTGGTGAGATAATCATGATCTAGCTGCTTTGAACATGTATATCCCCAGGAACTGATGGATCATTGAGAGGACATCAGAGGGACAGATCTGTTAATAAGGATGTCTGGACGGTCCATGACGACATTTGCTGCACACTCCGTGGAGTTGTATAAGCATCTGTGAATCTCTAAATATCTCAATTGCTTTCTCCAGGATTTGAGCTCTGTCATTTCCTACAATAATTGAGCTGCAAAGTGTTGCTGCTGGGCAGCACCTTTTCAGATGACTTTGAACTGGAGACACAGAAGTAGCTAATCAAGAATGAGTAATCAGTGACATTTCTAATCTCGTCTTAGAGGCATGCAGTAATGGAGCCTTCACAGTCATTCACATGATCTATTCTGATGCTTCAAAAATCACTATCAGTACTGTGCCATATTATCCCCCTAAAATTTTCTTCTTTGGACTAAATTGCCTATGCTGATCCAAACATGTGTATCCATGTTCTCACTACTTTTCTCTTCACTATCATGGTTTTGCTGTATTTTCCTAAAGAATCCAGTAACTCAGCTGCAGAATTGCCGGCGAGAGTTCCAAGTTCTGGAGAGGTCCATTCTCTGGGAGAATGATTTCATTTGTCTTGTTTCAACATCTCTCTTAACTTCCTCGAATGAGTTTTGCCTTTTTCTCAATGGCTCAAAGACATTTTTCACTTCTGTACAGTTCACAGTTCGCCTCAATTATCAGATTTTTTTGATGTTTTACTGCATACTTTCCATTAACCCACCCTGTATTTTCATAGTTTTTTCCTTCTGCTCAATTGCTAAATGAAATCTTCTACCCCAACTTTCTCTTGCAGCCTATTGAATAAAAAAATTCTGCCATGTATTTTTTTCCTATTTAAATTTTAATTACATTTCTCAGGAAGCTTATTGTACTCTTCAGCTCCATGTAATCTACAAATTATATATATATATAAATATATGCATATTTATATGTGTGGGTGCTCTATTCCTATGTCTTAATTTAAATGAAAGTACTAAAAAAATTGTATCCCGAATGGACTCTGCAGAGCCCCATTCAGCATCCTTCTGCTTGAAAAAGAGCCATTGATTAATATTTGTTTTGGTACAATTATTCATCTGCTTGGTCACTCACCTTTCATCCATGTTGTATTTCACTAAACTGCTTGTGAAAATGTCATCTCCCACTACATTAAAAGCCATGTGACAGTTACAGTTTCTTCTCTAATCACAAGTCATGCTACTCCATGATAGCAGCAAACTATTTTGAAGAAAATGTTTTTCAGAGATCCATACTAATTGCCATTGTTTTCTTTTCTTCCATATGCTCATTTTTCTTCATTTAAAATACAGACACCATCTTGTCCCCTTCTGTCCTCTGGTACCTCTATTTCCTTTATGAATTCACAGATATGTAATGGCCCTAAGAGTAATCTGAATAATTTTTAAGCTATTTGAAAGAAATGAATCAAGACTGAACAATTTAATAAAATATATATTTATTTCAAATTCTCCCTGACATGCTCTTTCCCGATTGTACTATGACACTTAATGCCTTTGATACTGATACTAAATGGTACTGTTCCACTGAATTGTAAATGACCCATTAAAGAAAATAGGAAAATGTCCTTAACACTTTGGTCCACCATCGTCTGTAGTTAGTTCTCCATCCCTGCTCTACGAATATCCCTAATGGATTAACTTCTTTTTGCATCTTAACACATTCTACTTCTCATGTTCTTTATTTTCTCTTTCAGGTAATATTTTAGTATTTCTGACTTACCCTCTATAAAATCTACTTTTTTGTACAAGTCTCATAATCTACCCTAATTTCCACTTTTGCATCCTTCCCTTTCTGTAGCTAAAGTCACAGTTCAGCCAGACTCTCCATGCTTTTTTCTGCACTGGGACAGCTTGTACCTGCTGTGTCATTTATTTCCTTGAGGAAATGTCACCTCTTCTCTAAGACTTGTTTTTCTAAGACTTCCCTAGGACTTCTCCCTTGAGCACTTACATAAAAAATTTCTGAATTCACTCTTAAAAAAAGTTGGGTATGTTTTGTGTTCTCCTTCATATCCTTGCTCTTAACCAGGCACTTTTTCAGTTCACGGTCAGCCTTACTGAAGCAGCATTCTGCCCTCACTTTTTTTCCCCACTGGTAAGACTCAGACCTGCAGGAACAGCCCTCCTAGCTGATTTCTGCATTTTTCTATAAAAGTATTTTGAGTGCATCCCAAAGAATTAAGCAGGCATTTTGGTCTGTCATTTACCTTTTTTAATGTTTTTTTTAATGCCCGGTCCTGTGCTTTAGATGATTCCTTGATGTATTCAGGAACGAAAAACCCAACCAACCAAAAAAAAACCGATCCAAATGATGATTTTTATCAGCTTTTGAGAAACTGGTCTTTATAGTACTCTATCTGAATAGTGCTCCACCTGAATAGAGTTCTTTCTCCATTTTTCACTGTGCAGCAGGTTTAACTCTTAGCTTTCATCCTTCATATAAAGTGTTTTCATCTTTAATATGTGAGAGAATTCTGCATCTCTTATTCATTCCCTAGGCAGCCCTTCTTGGACAATCTATTAATATTCCAAAAACTGCTACATATGCCATCATCTGTTATACCAATTAAATCAGAGTTTTCCTCTGCTTGTTTATTCCCTATACTCCTTGCAATGCTACACAGACAGCTAAGATGTTTGGCAAATAAATTAGTGCTCTTGAGTGATATATTGCCCCAATCCAATCCACCAGATGCCATTATTACATAAGATGTAATCATACATAGCATGGGGGAATTGCAGCATTGCAGGATGCCTAACTTCATAGGGGGAGGAAATGCTGCTGCTGTTATAGTCAGGATTTGCTGTTGCTGTTAGGCTTTTTCTGTAGAGAAGTTTCAACAGATTGGCTTCTCTTTGTTGTCTTGGAAAGGTAGCCCAGGGTGATGAGTGCACTTGAAGTAACATGGTGATTTGCTGGAATTAAGAATCTTGGGGGTTTCTCCATGCCTTTCCCTAGATATAATTAAAGAACTTCTGCTTATCAGTGAACTGCACACAGATGTCCCGTCTCTCTTCCGTAAGTGCCCCCTATACTCAAGGTATTTGTTCTGGTTCAGTTCACCACTCAATTCCTCTTCAGTAGCATACTTCAGCTTGTGTTGATGTCCTGTTTACTTCAGTATGAGCCGAGCATGTGCTTAGAGCTAATCAGACAGACAGACATCTGACTGAATAAAGAGGGTTTGCAGCCTTGTTTCAGTCATGTGCTATTCAGAAACCTGTCTGGTTTAAATTACTCATTTTGTTTTTCAAAATTTCTCTGTTGACTCTTTCTGTGAGGGGAACAGCCTGTTTCGTAGCCTGCCCACAGTGACCTGTTTTTACTAAAGCTGCACAAGATTTCTGATTTCCTTGCCAGGCCATAGCATGCTTACTGACAGTGACCAGAATCTTGCGATACACAGGACACTCTTGTGAAGCATGACAGTGCTTGATTCAATAGCATGTACTCACTCTCCCATACTGGTCCCTCTCTTTGGTTACTGCTTTCTATAATCATACCCATATACTGTATCCATAAACTACCAGCTAATCAAGTGCATATGTACCTTACAATTTTGAGGTATATATTTTTATGATTTTTATTGCTTGGTGTACAGATAATTGAAGCTGACCTGTCTAGATGGTGACTAAACCACTAAAAATCTTTGCCTATTTGGAAACAACAACAAAAACAGAAGTGTGCTTGTTCCAAAGTTACTCTCCAATAGAAATTAATTTCCATAGCAACATGTGGGCAATGTGGATTAAGAGTATTTTTTATTTAACCTCCAGATTCATTGAATCCCCTAAGTCAAGAATTTTAACCAGAGCTGGAAATTAACATAGGTATGTGATTTGGTAAACTCTTATCTCCATGGGATGACAGTTACACAAAATGAAACAACTTTTTTCACAATTACTGCTTTGCAACGCTATTCATCAAGTCCAGTGTGAGGAAAAGATGCTGGAATGGGACGAATGCTTGCTTTTGTAAAAAGCCACAAAGCTTCAGCCAGGTTGTTTATTGTACAGCTTGAGGCACAGTTAGGTATTCAGTACTGTTTCAGTGCGAGTAAAGAAACCAATGAAAATGATCCCCAACACATGGGGATGTTTTTGATGTTTCATTTCTTTGTTTGTTTCTAGTTTTTCTCTTGAGAGACTGACATATTGTACTAGGCAATACAGAATTTAAATTCTCCAAGCATGTGGAGGTTTTCTAACTGTGAAAAATGCAATATGCACTACTTGTCCATGGTTTTGAATGATTTTTATTAAGAATTCTCAATGCTGTTCTTTCAGATAGCCACAGATAGCTGAAACTGCATCACAAATGCATTATGGTATACATTCTTCCTCACTTTGTCCTCAGTGACATGTTATTTGGTCACTGCGAACAGGTGGTGGCTGGAGAATTGATAAGGACTTGATGGTCATCCAGGACTGGATGACTTCTTCAGCACTACGGCACAAAGTGACAGGAGGAAATGACAGGAGGAAACAAAGAGCTGGTTTGTATTCAGAAGCGCATCAGAGGGTGCTGTCTTTCCATACATAATGGGAAAACTCATTCACTGGATTTTATTGCATTTGAAATACTGAAGTAATTCAAAGAGCTTATTTATCATTTTCTAGGTTGAATTTAAATCCTTGAAATATGATTGAATGTTTTAATAAAAGTAAACATCTTTATCTATATATCAATTTACCAGTTTAACTGTTCATAATTTTGTCATTCTTGGCAGATGATGGCTGAAAAACTAAGGTGTGGTCTCAGATTATTAATTTCACTGCAGAAACTTTCACAGAATATCCCAGGTAACTGAATATCACAGAATATGCTGAGCTGGAAGGGACCCACAAGGATCATTAACTCTATTAATATCATTTCCCTGAGAAAGTCTGGGTCACTATTTAATGTATCACATCAAATTGCTGAATACACAATGCATTGCCTTTATTTTTTAATAGAACTTCCAACATCAGAAGAGGTAATGACCAGTGTAAGATAAACGGGTACTGTGTGTGCTGAACAAAAATACTGGTGGCGTTAAGTGTCTCCTCTACCCTCTGTGTCATACATGTAATTGCTGTTCAGACTAACGAGAATGACATCCAAACACTTCCTATTAGTTTGCAGAACACATTTTTCTTAGAAGCCGGGTTTTTATACCTATCCTCTTCATGGCATGAAATGGAAGTCCATATTTTCAGCAGTAGTGTCACAAGCAGCAAATTTTAGGTTACACGCCTTTATTTACTTTTATAAATAATGATTTCCAGTGTTTAAAAGAGCTTACAAATTGGGAATTAAAGAATGGCGACAAACTCACTGTTTGTGTTTTAAACTCCTAGTTTATTTGCAAATATTTGCATTATTTTCAGAAAGCTTTTATTCCCCCTAGCAGAACTGTCAAAATCACAAAACCTATTTTGTCTTCAAAGTGCGTGAAAAAGGGCACAAAACTTGACTTGTGTCTCTAGGAGCTCAGCAAAGGCATTAGATATTTATGTCTGTACAAACTACTCTTAGCATTGCTTTTACAACCTGAATAAAACTTCCACTCACTCCTCTTAGATCCTTTTAATATCTTGTGATACAGTGGACACTACAAGTCCATTTTTAATCCATAATTTAGCTCAGGTATCAGAATATTCCACTTAATCACAGTAATAGTTTGCCTTTGCTGAATAATGTTACTGCCACATCCTCTGCCACAGTTTGCTTCAGCTGATGGAAAATGGTTTGAATCTTACATGTTTGAGTGAGCACAGAAAGAAGTTTACCGCTATATGTATAATATATTGAGACAAAAAATGTGAAACTTCTTTTGTCTTGGAGTTTAAATACATGTTTAAGACTGAGAAAATGTCGCAGTTGTTAAAGCTATGTTATGTTCCACTTGATAACAAAAGGAAAAAAATATAAGCCCTTGTTTTTAGTTGTAAACTCATGGCTTTTTGATATATTGAATAGGTCAAGAGAAGTCACAAATGGCTAGCAAAAGTTATTTTAGTGTCTGAAATGGCTAATATACCGTTCAAACCAACATGAGAGAGTTCATCTTCCTCTAAGTACTCCATATTTTATGTATTCATGATATCATAGAACATTTGTTAGAAAAGGAACTTTGGAGTTTCAACTACTCTTTTCCTCTGGTTGCAAGGCAGAATAAACATTACCTTTTGTTTCTGGTAGTTGTTTTCCTAACCTGCTTTTAAAGATTTGCAGTGCTTATGACTCCACATGACCCATTGCTTATTTACTCAAATATTCTATCACTGGCACAATTAGAAAGGTTCCTCCTGTGTTTTTCTCTGCCAGTTCAGGCTACATTCACACTGCACAGTGAAAACAGATAATTTTCTTCCTGTTTGCAGCAGGTATTTTTTACTGGTATTTTGCGTTCCCTCAAGGAGTCTCCTTCTCTTGCTTAGATTTACCTGCTCCTTGCTTCAGTCATTGTCCCTAGGTCATTTTTAGAAACTCCAGATCATTCTTGTTGCTCTCTTCTAGTCACTCTCCAAATGGTGAATGCTTTTAAAGTGCAGAACATGGTTCTCAAGCTGAGACCTTACCAATATTAAACCAAGTGAAAGGGTATTGCTTCATGAAATCGTAAATTACACTTCTCTTTGCACTCTGAAACAATATTTACCTTTCTTGCTAGGTCATTATTGATGTGTTTAACTTGTGGTCTGAAATTACCGCCATGCTTTGCCTTTGAAATGTTTGCTTCCTTATTTACTTTTCTTTTATTTGTGTTGCTGACTATTCCTGCAAAGATACTTTACTTGCACCTAGCAAGTAGCATAGTATTTAGGTTACTTTTTCATTTTCTTATGAGCAAATTACCCTCTAATATACCTCTCCCGTTTTCCAGAATCATGTAATCTGCTAAATCAGTAAGCATAAATTTTATTCTTTAGGATGTTAATGAAAATGTTGAAGATTCTGGAGTGAACAGAACACCTGTACACAACCAACTGATCTGTCCTTCAATTTTGCTAAAGAATTATGTGTAACACTTTTTTCAATGTAACTATGAAACCTGTATCCTTTCTGTAGATCTAGTGCATATTATCCTAGCTTGATATTGGAATAATAAGGATTGTTTCAAAGATATTAAAGGCAAAATATACAACATTCCTGTTATTCCTTCCACAAAGGCAGTTTTTCTGTTGACAAAAGAAATATCAGGTTTATCTGAAGCAATTTCTTTTTGGCATCTGTCTTGATTTTTAGTCCTGCAGTTTTATTTTAGTTAGTGACAGTCATTTTCTTTCATTAGTTGTATCTTTCTCTGACTTTAAGTAAATTGATGGATTTGTAGTTCTTATCTCCTTTTGTCCTAACTTTTTTTTTTTTAGGCAATTGCAAGGCTCTCTTTGCTAGCTGCTTTTTACCTCACCTTTCTTCCATTATTTTGATGATAACTTTGAACAGCTCTGAGATTTGTTCACTCCTTTCATTTTCCTGATATTTCACTCAGCAAGTCTGAAACATTTTGCTTCCATCTGACATCTCTAACCTATGTTTATTTACCCTAAGCCAAGAATTCTCTTTAAGGAACTGTCTAAAATTTATTTTAAAGATTCCATTTTGCATGACACATTTTTACAGATTTTCTTCTGTGTTAGGTAAACTATCTCTTGATATCCTAAATATCACCTGTGAGACATGCATCAGTTTGTCCTTTGCCCTGTTTGATTTGTCTCTGTATGCACACAGCATTTATCTGTAAGTTTTATGTGACCTACTCTACTTTCCACTTTCTCTGTTCCTCCTTGAGGTTGAAATCATGGAAGAAGATCTGATTCTGACTACACATCCCAATTCTTCCCTGCAGTAGCATAGGTTTCCTTTCATTCTTGATTTGTTCCTTTGAGGAGTAGCTAGCTTTCCTTAATCCCTTTTGTCATTAGATTGGCCTAACAATTCCCTGAGTTACTAACACATTTTGCAATAAATGTTTTGTTCTCTTTATCTTTAAGGACTTGAAGCTCTGCCTTTTTTTGGTTATTTGTCCTAAATTACTGTAATGTGTGGAGAGGTTTGAACCCCAAAGAGTCTCTCATCTACTTGGTTTACTTCACTGCTTGGGATCCTGAGTGACACTCTGTGTCTGGTTCTGCCTACTCTACAAGTACAACTAAAAGTTCTTTCTCCTTGGTATGTCCTCTTTGTAGGGGGACTCCTCAAGTTTCTAATAAAAACCTCACATTTATATAATCTTGTAGTCGTGGCAACACTTATGCCTTTCTCATGCATTCTCATTACTCTTACAATTCCTGCACTTTGTAATTGAGTGGAGACCTTTTCTTGTCATTTATTTCCTCCCCTATTGACCTCTCCATCTCCTGTGGAGATTTGATCTTTTGTGTTACTCTGTGTTAATAATCTTATGAACTTGCTGCTATGCCAATCAGATATAATTTTCAGAATCTGATATTTTCTATTCTTTCCATCTCATTCACCTGTTTTCATATGCCTACAAATTTATAAGATCTTTTGCAGATTGACACACTAACCATTTGATTCTGCCATGAAACTTTTACAAATAATCTAAGATCTTACTTCTACTTTTAATAATCTGTGCTAGATCAACATGAACAATCATAATATATCTGTGAAATGCAGCATGCTGGTACAGAATTCAGGCTTGTTAGCCTGGTCAATACAATGACATCTCTGTGGTACTCTGATATGAAATTCATTGCATAACTTTATGCAATACACTTGTCTGAAAGTGAACTTGACTCAGGGTGAACTCTCCAAACTGAGGTGATTGTCCTCTTGTGGGTTAGGCATGGATTTGAGCCATTTAAATATAGAATCAGACTCAAATTTCAAGAAGTCAATGGGCAGGGTAACAAGCACCAGTCACCTTAACATCTTAGAAATTTTAAGTAAAACAAAGGCTGGAATTTATTCCCTGGTAAGTAAACGCAGAAGGAGCCTCTTTTAAAAAGTCCTTGAACACAAAAAGCCTTTGCTCATTGTGAATCAAAACTAATTAGTTTTATAACTTCCAGTTTGATTAAGAACAATGTCATGTGTTCCCAGGAGCTTCGGTAATATTTTTTTTTCTTTCTCTCTAAGCCTAACAATGTTAATGTTGTACTTATTGTTTCTTAATTTTACTCTCATCTTCACGACACTGACTAATCATCCAAATTCTATCTGCTACTGTGCTAGAGGCTCCTGGGTAATAAGAGTGCCAGTGCTTGATAAGTGGCTGCCAGATAAAGCTCATGTTGGTTCAGGAGAAGCTGTGCCAATTGTAATACAAAAAGTAATGAATAAAGACAGCAAAAGAATATAAAAATTACTTTAACTTTTGGTTATTGAAACTGGCATGTTCAAGTAAATCAAATGTTTCAAGAGGCAATGCATACTAATTTTATTTGCAATTAAATGCGACAGCAACTAAAAGAATGCTATTTTTCTATATATCAAGAACTCTGTAGGGACCTTTAGTGATTAAGTCTTTTCTACATATAGCAACATTTTTATTTATAAGAGATGAGTTAATAAAATGAGGTAATAAAACTCATTTCTGACTAAAAGAAAATATATATAATTTAAAAAGAAGACAAAGGCAGTAAGTAACGAAGTGGAGATGGTATTGCGGTGTCTACATGCTCTTTTTTCAGAGTGTCATGGTTAATCAGAAAGAACTGTGGTTCAGGAAGAAGTTAGGAGTATTTTTTTTTTTAAAAGTGTTCTTTGGAGGGAAGAGGGATATGAAGGGGGGCAGTGAATTGCATTCTGTACATGGGCAGAAAATTACTTCATTCACAGGAGCTTATGAATCCCTGTTTTTGACAGCTTTGGAGAGAATTAATGAAGCTTAAGAATACTTCCTAATTGAGTGTATTTGCCTTTGTTAGAGAAGATGGATGCACTGGAGGCACACTGATCACCCTGTGCATGAAGGTCACTTAGTTCAGGACGTCTGGACATGTACATCAGGACATACCCCTGTTTTGACAGACTCGAGACTAGGTAGCAAAAAGAAGGAATGGAGAATGATAGTTACGAAAGAAAAAGTTACTTTTGAAAGGTTTACTGTAGACTTGTACATTACTCTTCAAACATGGGAGTTAAAAATTTTCAGGGTTAATCAGTGTCCTTTTAATAGCTGCTCTGCAGTCTTATCAGTAAAGAAGGGGGAGAGAGAAGGAAGTTTCTGCCATAAGCAGTGTTGAAATTCAAGAATAGCAAAGTTTACTATGGGAAGGCTTGTCTGGAGTCCATCTATGTTCTTAGCTAGAGAAATTAGCTACATCTGTTTTGAAAATCTGTTACAATATTTTCTCAGTTGAATTTTTAAATCATTTGACTTTTTAAAATCAGGTGAAGCTTCTGCACTGGTGTGAATCAGATCCAGATCTATCTTTTTAAGAGTGTGGAAAAGTTCCAGAGACAGCATCTGCTTAATCTTTCACATGCTTGCGTGGAAAAGGATGACTGCTTTTTTCTCATCACTCAATGTGCTATTATAAATTTAAATATTATAAATATGTATTATAAATTTAGGTCTCCTAATCCCACTTTTCTACAGATCAGCCACACTGACATGTATATTACTAGGTAGTTGGGGCAAGTGTTATGTTGGACAGACCAATAAAATGCTGTGAAGCATGTGACAATAGTCACAAATGTCCATCATAAGCTGTTTTATTACTGTATTGAAGCATTCAACTTGTTTGCCTGCAAGGATAAAGTCTCATCTAGGCTTACAGAGGTTTTATTTAAATGCCTCTGGGGTCAAGTGTGTGTCATGATAAAGTTCAGCAGCTCTATGAAGTCATCTATTTTCCATCAATCAGTTTGACAGCAGTCTGCTCCCTCCACTAACACTTTTCCCTTACAGTCTCTGCACAAATATTATTAAATGTTCTTTTTACTCTCCTCTCTCCTGTTAATAACTTTTCTTGTCTTTTCAAAATGCGTTAAAAGTGCAGGACGAAGGGGGCTACCACATTTGTCTGTAACCTCTTTCGCTTGCAGATTTTGTTATTACAATTATGGAAACTTTCATAGGTCATGTACCTATAATAGCACTGAACCCTACTGTTCTTGTGTTGCACATCCTTTGTGCCATCTAGGCCAACATAAGGATGACAAAAGGGGCCCTCAGGGGGCACCTTTGCTTTGTGAGGGGGACCCCCTTTGTGCGCCCTCAGGGGGCCCCCTTTGTGCGCAGGCTCATGCTCATGACACATCCTGGTTTGTTTATCATTTTACAAAAATGTCTTTATATGCCTTGGAACTAAGGTACAAATTGAAGTGAACATCAGATTGTCTTCTATCCATCTCATTAAAGACAGTTTTCACAGTGGTAAGAGGTTACAAGCTGGAGCCCCTAAAATCGATATTAAATCGATTAAATATATTTTCAAATTGTCTTGAAAAGCAAAAGAAGGATGGCATGACCTCATTTGTAGGTAATATAACATTTTTTCAGATAGTCCATCTGAAGCAGATAATGAAGAGAGGCATAATTTTCTTAAATCACTGTCTGATATAATGGCAGGTGAAGTGCAAGGATGAAAAATGCAGAGATGATGGAACACATCCTTTAGTGGCTTATCTATCTGTCTATGAATATACACACACATTACATCCAAAGCATGGGATCCCAATTTTACAAATTTTGTAATCAGTATTCTGTTCTAGTATTGTGGCTATTAGGAAAAATATCAATTATTTCTAATTTTCAAGTGAATAATAACTTTCCAAATAACCCAATCCTTTCAGAGACTGATTATAACCTTTAATTATTAAAATTAAAAAAAAAATTTGATTTGCTTGTTGTGGCAAGACCAATATTATTTATTTTGACAAGAAAGGACGGGCTTTGTTTTTCTTGGCCTAACAGACAGAGTAAAACTGATGCTATCTAATATACTGCTAACCAGTACTGATATAATGTTATAAATATCTTTAAATTCATTGTTTCTGTAAACTTTCAGGACTCTGAATGTTACAGTTCTTCTCTTGCTCTATGCTGTTAGAACAGATGGAAATATTTTATTTAGATGAAAATTAACAAAGATCCTGTGGTTTTCTCCTCTCTGCTGTGTTCTCTTGAAGGCAAAGCTAGTGAAGTCACTGGGTTTGGATATTGTCTCAACCCAGGCCAACTGAAATTAAGTTGTTTATTTGCATTTGTTCAGAACCTGAACAGACTAGAACTGAAGTTCAGTTTCAACTGATTGCCTACTGCTCTGCTGTCAACTTTGGATCACACTCTCTCAAAGAAACTATTGAATATACTGAAACTACTTCTCAAAATAGATAAGGTCTATGTTATGTAAGGCATCATGTCATAATGTGTTTTCAAAGTAATTTAAATGGTTACACCTGTTGCTCTGAACAAGATCTAGCTGTTGCAGCCACACAGGTGCAATCTGTTCTCCACAGTGTCTAGAGGTACTAGATGGAAAGCTGAATATCAGGAACTTGGTGGTGCAGTTATGACATAATTCCCTCTGGAATCCCTGCTGCTCTTAACATACAGTTTTTTACTCACTTTGTTTTACAATACAGGATAAAGTTTACTCTGCTGACAAGCAAACTTATTTGAAGGATTTGTATTTAGGATGAAATCTCTCCTGTTTCTGTCAGAGCACATAAGACAGGGTCTCCAAAGTGTGATAAACTGGAACTTGACAATTTGCTACTGGATGTCATAAAGTTATATTTTGCTGATTAATCCTCCTGTCTGTCAGTATAGAATACTTTCTCATTTTGTATCTAATTGTGTGCTAATAATGCAAGAAGATTTTTATAATATCATTTATGTCACTTCAATAATTTGTATTCAACAGTACCATTTTCCCCTAATATTCTACCAAAGCTTGGCATTTGTTGGTCCCGGTCTCCCATTTGTTCTCAGTCTGTTGCACTTTCTTTTTTCTATGGGAACCTTCTTCATTAATCTAAATGTACTGTGTGCTGTGGTTCTTCTGTTCCTTTAAAACTTCAGTGACACTCAAAGAGGAACCATGAGAGGAAAAGAGAAAAAAGTTCTAGAGATATGGGGAGAGTGGTAAGTAGATAGCAGTTTTTCAAAATATTTTCCTTATTCATAAAAGTGTCTTGTTTGCAAGAATGAAAATAATCTCTTGCTGTGATTCTGTGTTTCAATTTTTACTGGTGTCTGTCCATAATACTTACTGATGAAGTACCTCTTAAAAGGTAGGAAATAGGCATTGCAAAATGAACTGGGTAAGCCAGAGCACCACTGTTACAGATTTTTGGTACCTATGGTGCCCTGTCAGAGGGAGTGAAAAACTGTAAGCTCATTTTTATTCAATCCCAGGAATTCAGAAAATTATTAATATTTTAAAAAATTTCAAATACAGGACTGAATGGAATTTTAATTTAAGATTATCATAGATACAGACTCTCCAATGAATGGTTTCCATACAATTAGGCACTAGGGAGCAAAAAATCTCACTGCAAATCTCTGTGGTGAATCAGTGTTAGACCATGGCCAGAAATACCTCTGACAATCATGAATGCAATGATGAATGTAAAACTCAAGAGGTGACATTTTATGTCAAAAGATAAGAGCCATTTTAGTATATCGGTGCCTTTTTGGCTCAAATGATGGTGATTGATTCCATTCTCCTGGAATGCTTCCAGCTATCACAAGTGAATGCCTGGTTCTTTCAGGAGAAATGCTGAAATAAATCTACATAAAGTATCCAGGTGAAAAAAGGGAACCTCTATTTCAGGTGGGACGTACTGTCTTTAAAGAAAAAGAGATCGTGACTATTGAGTTCTTGTTTCACGAGCTGCATAGTCTGAAATTATAATGGAATTCTTTGACATTTCAGTGCACTATTTTACAAACTTGAATTCTAACCATCTGGGGAATAGAAGTATTTAAAAGAACCAGGCCATGTGTATGCAATGTAGAATGCAGAAAAGCAGAAATTAGAAAGTAAAAAAAAGGTTGCCATAACTGCAGAGAAAGTAAGTTGTCATTGTGTCCCTGCTGAACTCACATGAGAAAATTACTTTGTAAAGAGATGTCCTGCCCAGAGGAAATGCAGATGATGTTATGATTAAAGAAACACACAAAAAAGTGCACAATACCAGTTTATAATCTTGCTAATCAGGATACTAGGATTAGTACTGCTCTAGAAGCTGCAGCATACCATCTAAGAGAAAGAATGATGCTGGTGAGATTCATAATGAGCATTGCGTAAGACTGGCCATGCAAATGAATTTTCAGATATTTTAAATGTCCTAAAGATGATGAATGAATGTAAGTATGCTGTTCTGTTACCAGAACCCACAGCCAGCAGGCATTTCTATAGCATTAGTCAAAGATCTACACTAAGTGAACAGAGAAAGAGGTCTAAGAGATATCATTTAAGTTTGATGATGAAATGCAGTAATTCCTTGGGTTTGACCAGAGGCACCATACAGCTAAACTAGGCAGAACTCAAACTTTTAAGGCAGAAAAGATTATGAGCTTGCTGGAGAAGGAAGATTAGTTTGATAATGAGCTGAGGTCCCTGAATACATTTCCATCACTTACCAGTTCTATGTGTGTTGTATAAATCCAAGTCTTCTACATTTCAGTATTTGAGGTAGGAGATTGTTCTGTCTATTCTTTGTAGACTGAAGGATGTAAGAAAAATTTTTTACTTCAGTGTGCTGCAAAACTATGATGCTGTCCACAAAATATTTGTCTATCCATGTCTTTCTCGTACAACAGAAGCTAAAAATACATCCACTGAAATATGATGAGAAAAAATAGGTGTATGAAGTATAAGAATTGTTCATATATTTATCTGTATCTTGTAAGAAATGGCATTATATGCACAAATAAAAACATAAACACGTATGATAGATGCAGACACAGACACATATAACAAATATAATATGTAATATGTCCAGTGCATCTGGTTCTCTATGTCTTATATGAACATTTGCATCAAGAATTGAAAATATGGGCATATGTTCCTCTTTAAGAGAGCAGTTGATGTAGCTTACAGAGAGGCTCAATAGAAAGGGACTCAGAGCTGTAGAAATGTGTGGAAATCCATGAGGCCTCTTCTTATAGTATGACAAAATGCCCCAGTTACAGGAGTTTCTTTCAAATTCCTATTCTGAAAAGAAAAAAAAATTACTCTCTAACCATTTAAGCAGATAGATCCTGGGCTGAAAAGAAGTGAAATAAGATTTATTACATTCTTTATGACATGCTTTACAAATGTAGTCATCCAATTCCCACCCTGTTCCTCAGACCATTTGCTTGTGTCTCCCAAACATCAGATCATAAAAGATTTGCTGAATGATGCAAAAAGCCTCTGGTCACTTCCATGTGCGATACTTTCATTTTGTCTTCCTTCCTTCTTCTACACACTCCAGACCAGCAGCAAACTGGCTCTGCCATAGGGAAAGGAACACATCTCAGTGACAGGGATATCAGGAAGGAGAAGTATATCCAAAGCACAATGCTGTGAAGACTTTTGGGGAACGTGCAGGCCAACATGCCTGCTGAAATAAAGGGAGGGAGAAAATGTGTTGAAAAGCGTACCAAGAAACAGTAAATGTTTCCACATTCCCTAAAATCTGAGCGTTGGGTCATGCCTTAACAAGCAGATATAGCGGACACAGGGAAGAAAAATGGTGACGTATCAGTAAATAGCGTAGAGGATTTCCCTAGGGCTGTTTTAGCATTGAGTGCTATCAACTTGGCCCCATTTCCTGTAATGAAGTTTGGCTGGTAGAGTAAGTTTCAAACTCCAACACATGCATGAGGATGTGCTCTGCTGGGTTTTTGTATGGACCACAGAGGGCCTTGATATACATAGGGTACTGAGACAGCTGGGGAGACACCAGCAGTGTGATTTCAAGAGGGAAGACATGAGGTCTGACTGAATCAGCTGTGCAGTATTTGCTGGATTTAGGATGATGGAAGATTCAGCGAGCACTGATACTCTTGATTCCTTCTCATGATCACATCATGCCCTGCCTCAAAATCTCCAACTCACAGGCCTCATGGCATGTCCTAAGATTACGCAGAGAGGGGACAGTGCACTGTTTTAGGTCTTACTTGTTAAAACCTGTAACTTTTCCAGCTTACATAAGGATATGTGTTCATGGAGATGGAAGGCAGACCCCACATCTCCTGAAGCCACTGGAGTGTTGGCTCTCAGACAGGCTTGTAGGTCTAGTCAAGTGACCATGACCACAATAGCTGAATCACAGCTGGGTTTAAAATAGCCACACTCCAGATAGTTATGATTCTTTCTCAGATCAGCTGATATAAAAAAAATCCTGATTGTCCTGCTTCAAATTATACCCACTGTATAATATAATATTGGAGATACCTGCCAATATAGTCACAAGGAGAAAAGAATATTAGACTTCATCTTTTAAAACATATAATTGTAGAGTTAAGGTTAATGTAAATCAATAGTCCCTTATAAGACGTACTATGGAAACACGGTAAGCAAAGTTTGATTTAGATGTCTGAGCCCATCTCGCCTATGTCCCCATGAAGAATGTGTTTTCAGAAGCTTTCCTGCCTTGGTTTTGGCTGACTTCTTTGTTTTCAGTTTTACTTTGATGTGAGTCAGATGTGCGTTCGAGGTCACTAAGATGATGTATGCTTTTTGGCAGGGAAATGTCAGGGGGGCATGGTCAGTGCAGAAGTAGGCAACAGACCTGACAGCTGGCTGCCTTGTACTGCTTCCACATCAAGGCATCCCAACTTGCTGCTTACTATCCCAGGCAATTAATCTTCTTATGGTATGAAATCTTCATGCTCATGAGAGATGAGTGTTACAGAACACTTAGCACAAACTAGTGTTTCATAAGGACATGGTAAGCCAACAGATACGAGAGGAAGAAGCCTGTGATGCTAATCACAAATATGATTAGCTGCCTAAAATATTTCCCCAAGAATACTTCAAAATGTTTGCTTGCAGCATTACATAGCTGGATGTATTTTTCTTCAGCACATGACTGATCAGTAGCACTCAGAATATGGAAACATCCCATTCCCCATCAGTCTAGTCTTTTCTGCCTTCGTGCTTCCGTGTGATGCTTGGTTCATCCTGCAGCTGTATGTGAGCCATTTATTACCTGCAGTGCCTTCCGTTTCAGAACTTGGATATTCACTATCTGTGACGGTCACCCCAAGACACTATCCATTTCCTTTTTATTCTGCTCCTTTTCTGAATTAAGTTGAAGCTTAGCCTCGTTCTTCCTACTGGATTAAGACTTTTACAGTAACAACCTCCCACCTGAGTGGCAGTGCCACTGGAGACAGCTAGCTGCCTTTTATATCCATTGTTTCCCATTCTTCACTCAAACACTGTAATGGCAAAAGATTTACCTTATGTCATACTTCTTCTGACTATTTTTTCCGCAGAATTTGCACTTATACACACTGCCACAAATTTTTACTTAGTGACTGCAGACTCAGGAGCTACTGGCTCAGTTTTTTGTTGAATGGCATTTCAGTTGCTGAGTTGCACATTATGGGTGCTGATGAGTTATTTCATAAACGTCAAACAGGTCATGACTGAAACACTTTCTAAAATCATTCTTTAAAGTAGCCTTTAATCAGATGGGCTTTTTCTAGAAGGCAGTAGATATCCTGAATTCCCAATAATTACTACCTATTAAATCCCAACAGTGCACTTCCAGCTGAATTCTGTCAACCACAACATTCATCTGGGAAAGTGCTTCATGTCACTTAATAGGGAGAATATGTCTTCCTGAAAAGTGCAGTTTCTTCAGCCCTCTCTGTAGCTTTGTGCCCTCTGATGCCCAGGTTAAAGTTCAAGATGTATTTTTTCAAGTAGGAAATGAAATTTATCACTTTAGTCTAAATTTCAGAAAATATCCTCCCAAATATTCTATGTTTTTCTGTGTTTATTTCCCCCTCTCCTCCAAATAGCATTTTGTCAATACACAAGGTGTTTGCAACCCTGACTTTCACAATCATTTTAAGATCTCAATATTACAAAATCCTTTATTTTTTTATCATTCCTGCTACATTTTTGTTAACTTGCTATATAAAATTAAAAATATTGTTTAAATAACTGCAGCAGCTAGAGCAGAGCAGTAATTAAGTTTTCTCTCAGGTCAATAAACCTGACCAAAATCCATCTACCAATAAGTATGTGCATGAAGTGTGTTAGGTTTCAGAAGAGCCGAGCCAGTACTGAGGGAGTATTCAGTTTCCTCATGGAAAATACTAGGCGAAGATATGTTTTTATTAAAAGTCTGTGAGGAAGAGCCTGTTTCACTTTCCAGCAGTAGTGTAGACTTCTGAGTGTTTAAATTCTCAGCTGCTGCTGCTGAAAATTCAAGGGAAGATAAACACTGCAGTGGAAAAATCTCCTTCCTAATTGAGGATATTTTGTGGCTTGAAACATCATAATGCTTGGAATGTTTTGCTAAGCTGTCCTTATTTAGCCAGAATCCAACCAAAATGCCAGCTGTGCAAACTTATTAACACATCCTTTAGTTTATGGTGACTCATTACACAGGGGCAACGTATGAACAATTACCCTTGCCATTCTGTTCAGTTTAATTATGTGGGATTTGATGAGACTGGTCGTTGTTGCAAATGGGGACACAGGGACAGCAGGAATCTAAACCAATGAGAGAAATGCATGCATATTCGTATAACTTCTACATATGATTTTGCTGAATGATAAGAATATTTTCATAGTGTTTTGCATATGTATTGCCTACTCTAAGTCACAGTGTAATTTATGCTACCAGACTATGGGAGCCATTGGATTGCAATGTACAGCATGCACCTTTGTGTTAAACTTGTATTAAAAAATATCTTAAATTGTGGATTGTCAAGGTAACCACAAGAGATACAGCCATTTCTTTTCAAGAGATGACTAACAGAGTAGGCAAGCTATGCCTACAGTGTCAGTCAGACTAATTACATGAATTCACTGCAGGGTTTACCATGACAGGGTAGAACAATTAAGTCCCTGATCATGCTTTCAGAAACAGATAATTCAGATAATTCCTGATACTTCAACTGGAAACAAAAATTTCTCTGTTCTACCTGATCAGTTCAGCAGTGATATACAAAGACCCTGTAAATGTAATGTCAGGAGGCCTTAGCCCTTCTTGAAGAAAACTCAGCATGACTGTTTACTTCTGAATCTTTAGCCGGCATTTTCACCCAAGGATACTTGTTGTCCAGGTTACTTTCAACTCCAGGCCAGTTAAATGAGAATTCAATGGGCTCTTCTAATGTCATGTTGCTAAGGGTTAGGAGGAATCAGGCTTCATTCTTTGCTGCCGAGCACTCTTTTAAATAATTTGTATCTGTCTGAAAGCTTTGATGAGAACTCTCCAAGACATCAGTATTTTGTCCTCTATTTTTCATAGTACATTTTTACATGTACTATGCTATATATTGACAGTAGGATGGTGAAGAATGATCCTCTTTGGTTCTAATGTACAGGTAATTTAATGGTAAGGAGTAGGTAATTTTTACTGCCGACCATTTATTTATACATGAGTAAGCATTCAGATGAAATTTCTATCAGCTTGAAATAATAAATTAATAGAAATGGTATTTTATGGTATTTATGGTATTTTTCTGGGCATCAGGAGACTTAAATTTATTGCCTCATTCATCCCAAGAATGAATAAATCCATTTGGGATACCTTTGGGTACTCTATACCTTTTAAACCATTCAAAATTTCTTTTGAATTACTTTGAGGAGTCTCTATTAGCAAGACGCCAGTACATGGATGACTAATCAGAAAATACATCAGAAAGAAGTGATATTCTCAGCATGTCTTCTCCTCCATACCTCAAATTGAGTAGCAAAATGGGGTAAAGATCAAATATAATATTCCAGTAGAAGAGATAAAACAAAAAATCTGAGCAATACTTTGTAATGAAAGTCCTTACATGTGCTTTAGATCACATCATTACTTCTGCTCACTGCATTCCTTTCCCTCTATGTGTCACCCTATTGTTGCACTTTGCAAAAGCTTGTTCTCAATTAGGGTGTACAAGGCTATATAAGTCCTTTACCCATACTAAGTCAGTGCGATCCCTGAATTATATCTGATCCTACATTACTGCAGCTAAAGCAGAACTGTGACATATAGGACAGTTCTAAGTCTTCAAGCCCAAAAAAATCTTTATATTGGATACTATAACTTACTACTATACAAACTTTACACCATACCGGTCGAGTAATCCAATTAAAGCCTTCTGTCTGTCACCTCCTTAAATTCCAGTATAAGCAGAAGTGTGTATCCATTTTAGCTCAAAATTCAAGAAATGGTTGCTGTGAGGCAACACATTTAGTAGGAAGGCTTACATAAATCTGACAGCCTTCTAGGCATTAGGGCTGTCTGTCCTTTCGTTTAGGGTCAACTAAATCCCATTAAATTGCTAATCAGACAGTCTAAGTAGTTGTGATAAAATCCTTGTGCTGATGCAAAGGAAACTACAGTCACAGAGACATTTGAAACAAAGTCAGTGCTAGTTAGTGGGCAAGATGGTTTCCACTGGAATAAAATGAAAAGCTAAAGCATTCCATTAAACATGGCACCATAATGCACAGAGAGAAAAAGAAAATTTCACAGACAGTATAATTTTGCCATCTTCTAACTTCTGTGATTCTGTTAGCAATTAATCTCTAAGCAAATGTTTGTCTGTTTATTCCCTAGACCTGCAAGCACTCGTCTGTTTCCTGTGCAGAGCAAAGAAAATATGCAAGTACTCCTAAAGTATACAAGGACATGCATGACTTATATTAGTATAACACAAGCAAACAAACAAAAATTAACAAACTCAGCAGAAACACTAAGGGATCAATTAATTTTCATTTGCATGGAATTTACTTGCAAAAATAAGTTAGAGTGCCAAGTGCTTACTTGTTGGGCATTTAAGAGATTTGCAGTGGCCGTAAAAACAAATGTGGACCAACCAGTTAGACATGGCAGAATCGTTTCCACAAGATCTGGAAGTGCCAACTACTAACATACTTAATAGTGTATTCATCAGATATGTATGAGTACTTGTGAAAGTTTCTTTCAGTTCAGATACAAATGTGTTGCTACACATTTCTCACATTATTTTTCTTTTTTGTTATTTAAGTTTTCTGCCTTGAATATATAAGAATAAAACCTTGAGTCTTTCTCTGCCCCTACACACGTTTGTTTTTGCATTTGGTTTAGCTCTCTCTCTTACTTATTTTTAAATTTTATTTCTTGCTTCTTATGCAATGTTCAGCTTCTTTGCCACTTGGGTGTCACTTGCTAATGGAGATGGCTGTGGAACTGTGATAATGAGTATGATTATTCTGTGAGTAGTGGAACTCATGAACCCTGGCTTCCTATGGCTGGAATTATTGCTGTTTATGGAGCTGCTAATGCCACATGAAGTTTTCATGCTGCTGGAGTGCTCAAACTAGCTCTCTCTTATATGGCTCTTCAATGTCTACAGTAAAATTCATACCATGCTCTTTTTCGTTTCAGGGCACTAATAGGGTCATTCATCCAGACTATTTTCATGACACTTGTAGGTTATTTATGCCTTTGAAGTCACTGTCCACCTGTCAAATTGGCTGGAATTGTCCAAAATGTGTTAAATGGAAAATGCAGATAGACGGAGAAGTATGTTTGCATAGAAAAACCCATGAAAAGTACTATTTCATGAATGTCATCACTTTTGATAGCTGGAAAAAAAATGCAATCCAAGTTAAGATAGGCAGTACATTTTTCAGAGGTATCAGCTTTAAAGAAACATGGTGAAAAATGAAAATGGGTTGATCAGCTGCCTAAACATAAGAATCAGACACTATTTTAGAAACTCAAGCATATCCTATCCAGCCTCCAGCAGCCTTTACCTAAGTGTCTTATGTAGCATTTGTTTACAACTGCCCTCAGGGCTGTCTTTGATAGCCAGGTCATCTGAAATAAAAATAAATGCCTGTGTTTGGGCAATTGAATCACTCCCTTAGAATTCTGGTTCTTCAAGACAGTGAATATCTTCATAGAGATAACTGTGCCCCTCTAACTGTGACTGTTATGGAAATGACAGTGGTAGTAGTCAACAGAAATAACTTTGTCCCACATCATCCCAACAGTTACATTGCATTTGAGTCTTCTGGAAACAAGGATTTACAGATTTTATAAAGAGGCAGTATAAATAGCTGATTCTGTTAATAGCAATTTTCTGTCCCCTTGTGCAGTTCTTAATTTCTTCCCTTTCCATGAAGGCTTTCCTCCAAAACTTAGAGGACTTTACTACAGGAAAAATTGCAAATCCTATCCCTTAGGCTGAAAGTGGGTGTGGGAAACAGAGGAGTAAAAAAACTCTACAGGCAATAATGGGTTTGCTTTACAGCCCTGGAAGGAGCTTGGGTTGATGTGATGACAAAGATATATAGACCCTAAGCAAGAGAATCACAAACCTATGTTTCTATAGTTATAAGTAAGAATATGTATTGGGTGATATGGTGGAGGGTTTTAAGTATAGTAATGTGATTTTATAGTTTAACTTAAGAATTTAGATGTTATAATAGAAGTATATGGGTGTACGTGACCTAGCAGATAATTGGTTAAAACACAGACGCATTGCAGTAAAAAGTACCAAAAGTGATAGGTTACAAAGTCAAAACAAAGCTTCATGTTAATTGCTTATTGGACCAAAAAGTTATAAATTGCCATGTAACTCTGAAACCCGTGACTATCTTTTGTTATGGCGACTTGTTGCTAAACCTCACGGCCTTTGAGACTGATGCCTTGTTTGTTTTTTTTAAGTAATAAATCATGAATAACCATGATAGTCCCACCTCTTTAATAAGAACTCCGACAGAAGACGACAAGTGGTACCCCGCGCCGGCAGTGGGTAGTGTCATCCATATAGGATATTTCCTTATTTATTATCTCTTCAGGTTTCAAGCAACATGACTGGAGAGAAAGGACATTAATCAAGTTGTCATCCTCCACTTTTCCCTCAGGTTTGTAAATCACACCACCACTGACATAATGAATGTCTTTTTGTAGACTAAGAACTTTCTTAGGAGCTGTCCAAGGACGAGGTGCCTGGAGAGTCTCTTTGCTAACTCTGCCTCTATTTAAATTTCACCTAAAATAAAAAAAAAAAATTGAAAATTGTGGGCGTTCAGATGAAAATGGAGTCATCTTTTTCAGAAACAGAAGAAACCCAAACAAAACAAAGCAGTAAAACAAGCTATCCTTCCTGTTGAAATGGTTCTCATGTGGGGAAGAAGATTTCTGAAGATCACTGAGTAAGAGAAAGGAGCAATAACAAAATGAGTGTGACTTTCCAGGCTAAGAGGGTCATCTCGGTGATCGTTGCCATAGATGTGCTCTGGATAAAATTTGTAATCCATAAAATTTGTCAAAGGCCTGGAACTTAGCACTTCTACTTGCTCTCTCAGCTAAGTGCTTTAGCTTGACACGCTCAGTTCTTGATAGTGTGTCTGTTTTGGAGCCAGCTGACCTTGGCTCCATCGGACATAGGGGAAGCTTCTAGCAGCTTCTCAAAGAAGCCACCTCCAGAGCCCCCCTGCTACAAAACCCTTACCAAGTAAACCAAATACAGCTGTGGAGGGACACAGGCCTGCCCTGAGTCCATCAGTGAAGAGAGAGTTATTGTACAGATTTTACTGAAGCAAACTCAGACTTGACCCTTCCAACTGTTTTTGGCCTTGTTTTTGCATCAGTGATATCTAGTGATGCTTTTCGGTACTCCTGTATCCATTTATATTTGGCTGTCATTGCAGAGCTTTTTTCTTCATGAAAACCACTGCAATTACATATTTGAAAGCTATAATCCTCACAAACCATTTTCTCATATTCAGTTGCTTTCATTCAGTTTTTCAGGTTTGCTGATAAAATCTGTTCTGCTGATATTTGACCATATTACATCATTATTCTTTGCTGATGCCTAAAGAACTTCTTCTATTGCTCAAGATGTGCACTCTCAACCAGTGGGACTTCCAATGTTTTATTGTAACTGAGGCTGAAAGTTCATGAGTCTTTGTTTATCTGTTCTTATGTTTGAAAGATTGTGGTGACCAGGAGAGACACCTGAGGACTGGAAAAAGCAAACATCACTTTTGTCTTCACAAAGGACAAGACAGAGGATCTGGGAAGTTGCAAGGCAGGCAGTTTCACCTTGACTCCAAGGAAGGTTATGAAGCAAATAAGCCTGGAAAACATTTGCAAATACATGAAAGTTAGGAAAGTAAATGGGCATAGTCAGCATAGATTGATGAAGAGGAAAGCAACTTAACCAGCCTGAAAACCTTCTACAATGAGATGACTGTCTTGATGGATGTGAGGAGAGCAGGGCATACTCCTTGTATTGACTTTAGCAAGGCTTTTTGTCTCCCATAACATCCTCAGAGACAAACTAATGAAACATTGACTAAGTGGAGAATGAGGTGGACTAAAAAGTGCAGCTGCACTCAGATGGTTGTGATAAGTGACACAAAGTCCAGCTAGAGACAAGGAGCTACTGGTGGGCTGCAAGGCTTGATTTTGGAACCAGTACTGGTTAGCATCTTTGTTAATGTCCTGGGGAGGGGACAGAGAATATTCACAGCAAATTTGGAAGTGATACAAAATTGGAAGGCTGTAAGTTGGTGTGTTAATTTGACCCATATTAGAGATGCAGTAACAGGCAGTGCATATTTTCTCTGTAGCAAACATGATTATTTGAACATTTCTCGTAATTTCTCAACATTTCTTATATGCATGTAGGCAACAGCCAAAGGAAGAAAAAAATCAATACAAGTTCTAAATCTTTCTTACCATATGGTCACTTAATCAAGTAGTTGAAGAATTTTACTGTTGGTATTGTCATTTTGAGCTCTAGGGCTAACACTGAGGGGCCTTAAGGACAGCATTACATCCCATAATGGCTAGACGTAATTGCTACAGAGGCATTTTGGACTAAATGTCTGGAATGTTTGATTCACAAAGGATATTTTTGTATGTCATTTGCGTGTATCTGACTGCATCAAAAATGGTTCTTAAAACTGGAATGAGCAGGTTGTCTAAGACAATTTTCTCAATGCCTCTTGAAAGTGCTCCTGGGGAGAGAAAAGGGAAATTATATTTCAGAGCCAATCAGAAGTTCAGCAGTAGCTGTACACATGCTGGGCATCAACCCTTTACTCAAATAGTTGCACTTGTACTTTCAATGAATACAGATAAGAAAAATAGAAATACGGCTGTTATGAGAAACTCAGATTTCCATTTGCAGTCTACATAG
This sequence comes from Rhagologus leucostigma, assembly GCA_013397725.1. Classification (NCBI taxonomy): domain Eukaryota; kingdom Metazoa; phylum Chordata; class Aves; order Passeriformes; genus Rhagologus; species Rhagologus leucostigma. Next base: position 512,197 of record VZTD01002352.1, read on the forward strand.
TCCTGCTGTTTTCAAATAGTAATTTTCACTACTTGTTTTGCACAAGGACATATAGGTCTGTTATGATCTCAGTAAAATGTCACTTAAGCTCTATAAAGTGTCCTTCAAAATGCTACATATTAGAGGTAACATTGTAAAGAAAGAATACAGATAATCTTACGTCCCTTTAAATGCTGAGAATCCTTAGCTGTGCAGCTTTGAACAGATCTCTGATGCATGCTCTGTACACACTGTCCAGATCCTACCCATGGGCAGAGTCACCCCCTTTGCTACAGGTATTTCTTGAATGAGAAAAACTGTGTTCATTATTTCTTCTGTCAAACAAAAAGGATGCTTGCATAAATGCTTTGCTGCGCATCTGGATAAAGGCAGGAACAGGAAGGTGTTGCAATTGCTGGTCCCCAGCAGGAGCAGCCTGTGGCAATAAGCCAGGTGATGTGATTCTGCAGCCAAGGGTTTTGTGCAGTCCAGCACAGGCTTGAAGGCCACACTGGATGTGTAGCACAGCACAGCACAGAACTGGGTGTACTCAGATAAACTTTTTTGCTGATCACTAACTCTTCCATGTATGACAGTGTCCCAGTCAGGATCACCAGCGTGATAGCTTTTAAATATTCATAATAATTTATTCAAAAATCATTTAGGAGACTTATTATATTGATTTTACTCAGGCAACGTCTGTTTCATTTTGCTGACTCAGTTTTACTATGTTGTATTGTATGGTGTATAAATTTCCCTGGCAACTCCTTTTTTCTTTAAGAGGATTAGCGAAAGTTTTCTAATAAAACATGTTTATGAACATAGATTTTCATTCAATATTTTAATTGAATTTTAAAAATGTATAATTTTCAAGAGAAATAGATAGAAAAAGTAAAATATAAAATACTCCAAAATGTACTTGATTTCAGTATTAGGTAGACATAACATGGAAAGTTGCACTAATTGCAGACTATCTCAAGCACTTTTATTTTTCAAATTGTGACATTCATTTAATTTTAGCTGTTCTAAAGTAAGATGTTATTTTGGTATTCTAAATGTGCAAAGTCTTATCCTACTATTGAGCAATTATAAAAAAAAGAAAGAAACAAAAATTATTTATAGGAAGAAGAAATCATGCTTTCTGTGAAACATTAAAGATTCTCAGTGATTTTGAAGCCTGACAATGCAGTACTTCTGAGGTAAACTTTCCCAAGTGCTTTGTACTTCCCATATGAAAGATGCATGAAAGAATGAAAAAGCACCCTCAGCTAAGATATATTAGGTTGTCACTACTAATTGCAGTAGACATGTTAGTTCTTTGTTGCACTGAGAAAATCACTCCAGCATAAATTCAGAGGCTTCTAATGGAAATCAGTTCAGGTAACTTCATTTTAGGCTTTTTTGAAGATTTTTCTTAAAAGCTGGAAAGAGTAACAAACAAAGAGATCTAAGCAGGCAATGGAAAGAACCTCAGGAAATTGGTAAAGATAACTTTTGTAAAACATCTCTATTCTAAACACAGGACAAAGCAAGAAAAGCCTCTGCAAAGCCAAGCTAGAGACACCAAAAGTGAGGCAAATGAGAACTTTGATTGTCACGGCTGGACTTTTTTGCCACCATAAGACTATGCTGCAAAACCTGAACTGTGTTTAATGTTGGTTTAAAATAGAGACCTTTCAGAGGCTAGGGTAGAGCCTACGGTTGCTACAGTAATGGAAGGGCTCAAGCTGTGTTAAACAGGGTGAAAGCACAAGATTTTATTTGCTATGAAGGTGATTGCAGAAGTGGTGAAAACAGATAAAAAGTAAAAACTCTAAGGGGTAGAGCTGTTGGTGTGTATTGAGCAGGAAAGGGTACTGGTAGTTTACAAATAAAAGTCACTATGAAGAGTTGAGAGTTTACTTCAGGTAATCTTACAGATTTGTGGAGTACTTGTCAGTTTTGCGACTGCAACTTGCTTCAAAAACATTACTATCTTGTGCAGGAGATAGTGGTGGAAGTATGTGTTTGGCTTAGTCTTTGGCTTTTTCATGTTGCCTGAGACTCATCAAAACAACTGGTTGGTGAAATATACTGAAGGCCCTAATTACACTATTGTGCTTTGGTATATTATTTTCCTGCCTCTCCTGTCCTGATTTTTAAGAGCTGAGAGGTGCTTGACTGTGGAGATGTTGTCTTGACTGCAGTAATTAGTCTGTTTTGCAGCATCCAGACTGCTAGCCCCCAAAGAGGAAATGTATGAGAGTATGCTGGTGACTAAGTTCAATAAAACATCTCACAGTAGATGCCTTAGTTCTGAGAGCTTCACCAGAGGTACCATTTTGCTTCACTGTGCTCATAAACAGACTCCTTGAGCGAATGGCCCTGCCCATCTTTTGACAGTAGCTTTGCTGGCAGGTGGATGGTACTGTATCCCTGGGCCTTCAGACAGCAAAGGAAAGAGCATCAAGGAGTGGTGGAAGAGTTATTCATTTGACTTCAGTTAAGAAAACTGAGTGTCCACTCTCAGTGGGATTGATTATTTGCCATTTTTTTTAATCCAGGGACCAGATCTCCTTCAGAAAGCTGGAGATCATGAAAGAGTATTATTTATATGGCCGTAGTTAAAGATGATGGTTTACAAAATTGTTCAATAAAATCAAAACTTCCACAAGAAGGTGCCTTAAAAAGACACAATCATAACATTGATTTTCCAGGCTTCTGCAGTTGTTATGCTTTAAACAAGCCCTTTCTTGTACGTACAGGAAGCCTGGAGATGTGCAGCACATCAACATTAAAAAAAGCCAACAAAGCTGACTGCTCGTGGAGGTAAAATAAGCCTGGAGTTACAGTATTCTTTGGATCTCCAGTAAGATGAATCATCCATTCTTCACTTTTAAAGATGTACTTCATGGACAACAAAAACCCCCTTGAAACCAATAGTTTTTTCATCTGAAGCATATTTTTTTCATTGAAACAGCACAACAAGAAAAAGTGCCATGGTTAAGACATCACACCTTTGTCTAAGGAAGGATCGAACCATATCTAAGGAAGGATCGAACATAAATTACTGATCCTTTTGTCTTTCTCCCAAGCTAGAAATTTCTATTTTCAGTATAATGTGCAGAAAGCTGATTCTTTCAGCTTACAAAATAGACATCTTTGGTATATGAATCAAATTAAGTAACCACTGGCATCCCAATTTCTCCTAGTAGAGAGTAATGACTGTGAGGAGAAACCTCATTATTAATCACCCAAAAGAGTGTGAAAAAATTACTTTCTGACTGGAGAAACCAAAGAGCAACTTCAGAGATCTGAGCCAACTTCAAGTCCAAGATTTTTTGATCTATAGCTATGTCTGCATTGGCAAGTGCCTTGGCAAGTGTAAGGGAGAGTGTGGAGCAAATAGTTGGTTGTGAGGACTGAGTCAGAACTCTGATTTTATGTTGGATTCTTTCTTTTCTTCTATATTTGGGCTTCCATCTGCTATTTTAATTCTAGTCATATCCCACGGACTAACTGTCTGTTAGAAGTTGGAGAGCATTAGTTGTGCTCTTGGAACAAAGCTTACCATTTAGTCTCACCCAAAAGAAATGCAGTTCATGCACTCCATGGCTCACTTCTTTAAGTGAGTAAAAAATGGTAATGCAAGTGGACCCACTGACTTCTGCAGAGGGGAGTCGCTTCTTTCCCCTCCAGAGAGTAGGTCCTGCACAGATCAACCCTTCCCTCAGCTGCAACAACCACAGTAATTAGCAATGGTGGTAGAAACTGAGTGGGATAGTTTAGTCTAGAAGAGCCAGTGTAATCTCTTCAAGGCTGGTGTGCAGGTTCTTGTTCCCAGCCTGCTGCCTTAGGCAGTTGCCTCCTTACCCTATTTTTCAAGCCAAGGCTGCCCATATAATTTACTTATTTTTATAACTCAGAGTAAATAACTGGCATTCTTAAATCAGTACTGCTGTGGTTGAACGGATAGGAAATGTAATAATCCATATAATTTACAGTATTCTATATCAATTTATGAGAGTTTTCCTATCTTCCCTGGAATTATAAAATCAACAGCCTTGCAGTGATTGTCTTGTAAGGTCCAAAGGGCAAAACCCATCCTTTCATAGATGAGGCAATTCCCTGTTTTATTAGACACTCCAGTCATCATTTTCACCGTCAAACAGCTTCTTATGGTTTAAAATGTTCAAATTTATCAGTATTGATTCCCCAAACTCCAAATTTTCTAAACATCACATATCAAATATTGAGCAACTGGGATTTGTTTAATATTCATTTGAATCAAATCCTTTATCAAAATATTTGGTCAACATTCCAGTTACCTTTTAAGTTTAAATTTCTGTGTACCTCCAAACATTTAAGTTCTCTGTACATGTAAGGTTATCACACTGAAAGCTTGCTGATGTATATATTTTTTTTAGTATGACTGAACTATAAATTAGTTCTTTTAAAAGTGGTGTTGAATTTAGGAACAATGTCTGGTCAACTGCATTTCAGAGGTTTCCATAAATATCCTGTTTAGTAATATAAATAATTTGTTTGGACTTGTGTCTGTATTTTGCAGTAGTAAAGAACAGTGAGGTACATATTGGTTTTTTATGGGGTTCATAACCATTTAATTTCTACAGGAGATCTTAGAAGTTCATCTTATTTGTCAGCTAGAGAATGGAGTCTCTTGAAGGCTCTTACAAGCATCTGTTTTGTGGTTTTATTGAACAAATAATTTTGAGATGTCAGGTCCGAAGAAGCAGTTTGTAAAGGACTGAAAAAGGAATTTTCTTCAGACCTTCTGAAGTAGTCACCACACTATAAAAGAGTCTAATTGTTTCTTTCTCACTGATCTAGGAAACAAAACATAGGAAAAATAGAAAGATGCTGCTCTATGTACTTTTCTATCTGTAGATGGAATTTGAGAATATGGTGTTTTACTATAATTTATTTTGAACCTGCATGAAGTTTCATCTGATACCCCTTGTTCATTGAAAGGTAAAAAATATAGTCAAACCAGTCATTATTTTATGCACCTTTACATATGTGTGTTCACATTTCACAACCTCAGGTAGAATGATGGAGAGCTGAAGGCTGGAAGGAAAAGCTTACTGTCTCTTCACTGACTCACTATTAAAAGGATTTTTCCCCTCAAATATTTATAATTTCGCTGTTTTTTCATTTAGCTTTTTAGGCAAGGATGGCAAAAGGCCAAAAGGGGACTATAATAGCCATAACTGTAAACAGGAGTACAAGCCTTGCCTCTTATTCCACTGTATTGGAATTGGAGCTGCTCAAAAAATTCCAGACTGAAATAGCAAAATTACTATAGCGAATCATTAGCTTTGTTTGTATTTGCCAGGACTATTTTTCATGATTAATCAGCCCAAAACACTTATCAGCTAATTGTTTTAAAATGAGTCACTTCACCATTCTCTTTCCAGATACAGAACTGAAGGAATGATGACGGGTGATGATCAACACTAATACATTTCACAAATGAAATACAGCCTGATAAAATGACTTCTTACGGTCAGCTGGTCTTAGCTTCTGCTGTGTGTGCTACAGTTCATCCCGAACTCATCATAATCTCTTTTTGAGCAGGAACATGCTGGAAGGTAAGCAGACAAATGTAGAAGTATAGAATCTGGATGAAGATTTCCTGTGTCCCAGCAAAAGCTGTGGCTGAGTGAATGATTTCACTGCACTTCATCTTCAGGAGTGAGAGTTTATGGCTCTGGTGTGCAGAAACATCATTTACTTTGCTATGCAAGCAGCCCATTGTTTATATGTGAATGGGAGCTGGGGTTCTGGAAAATGACACAATCTTCTTCAGAGAACAGGATGTCTCCCAGTCTGTCTCTGCAGAAATGCTGGAGCAGATATCTGATCTTTAACTGTATTAAATCTAAACTTCATAAATTCATAAAAGCAGAGTATGAAGCTTCTCAAATCTACTTGTCAGTATGACTCACAACAGTCCAAACATTTTCTTCATTAATGAAATAGTTTGAGTTTTGTGCAGTTAAGCAAAAAAAAGCATGAAGGACTAGAAATAAATAAGAAAGAGAAGAAGAAAGCAGTACTGGAGATGAAACAGAGGTAAGAAATCACAGTACAAAGAAAGAAGGAAAATGATAGAAAGCAAGGAAAAAGACAAAAATAATATAATGAAATAATACCAAAAATGCATCTTCATTAATGTATAAATGATTTTCTATATGCATTTATATATGTAAAAATATTTTTTCTCTTCAAAACAACACACTGAATATTAAGTAAAAGACTGAAGGAAATAAGTTGTAGTGGAAGACCCAATATAAGGAAAATAACTTTGGAAATATTACAAATAAGACAATTTGTAAACAATATTACAAATAAAATATTTTAAAATGTCAAAGTGGATAGTGTAACTAATTAACTAATTAGTGTAACTAATTAAGTGTAATTAAGAAACCTGAACCACAGGTTTTATGCTTCAGTGGCTTTCAGAGATCTCAAAATAATTCTGAATTTTGTGAGACAAGATTTTGGGGATGCTCAGCTGTGTGGAAATAGTGGTAGAATTGGAGAAAGCAAAAAACTCTTGGACATTAAACAGTTCTAAAGGTGTAAATGTTTTCATACTTCAAAAAAAAATCAGTAATTAGTTTCAGTCAAATAAAACTGAAAAGAAGTAAAGGTGGAAAAGGTTAAGTTTTCATTTGTGTTTGTATTTGAGATTATTTGATGGGTAACGTTGAAGGGATCTTTTAAAGAGCCAGGAAGGGCTGCAAATGCTGGGGGCTGCCTAATCCTTGCCAGAGCAGCCTCCCTGCCCTCAGACAGCTTTAGTAAGACAGTATTAGCCCCAGATTCCCAGGAGAGCCTTGCAGGGACCACAACAGCCAGCTGTGAGGCACGGGCTTCATGGACATGTTTTAGTGCAAGTCACAACAGCACCAGAGAGACTAGAAATCCAGGGACTTTCTAATGCAGAGGACAATCATTCAGCCACAGAAGTGAAAACTGCATCCAAAAATTAATACTTTAAAATCAGATCGATACCATGGGCTGAAATTAATCTCTTTTTCAGGTCCTCTGTTAGGTCTTTTCATCAGTGCATTGGCAGGAGTTGTTCAGCAGCACTGCAGTTCCCACCTGGAGCTGCATCGCCAGCCTGGGGAGCTGCTCCTCTTGCACACTGGGCTCTCTCACTGCTGCAGATGCTTTAAAGCCTCATCCTTCCACTGCTGTTTGTTTCCTTCTTCCTCTTTAGTGTTACACCTCACTGTTTTGTCAGTCATCCCCACATCCCCTTGCTTTCATTTATTCAGGATGTTTTGACTTATAGCCAGTGTTTGAGGACTCTGCTTTTAACCCTCCTCGCTTTTGTGCATTTGGTCTTCTGGGAAAATAATGAGAAATAATAATAATTGTACTCATAATAATGAGCACAGTGTGTCCTTCAGAGATCTCCAAATTGACACTTTTCTTTTATTCCTTCGTTTGGTCTTCCTATGTAACTTGAACAGAATGTCTGATCATTTATTTAATTTCTAAGACTGCTAGTATATTTTATAAATCCCACATCATGAGAAGAATACCTTGTACATGGCTCGTATCATTCCACACCTATTGGATCCCTGTTGGATCTTCTGGGATTCATTGTGGGATAGTAAACTATAATAAACTACAGTCTTCCAGTGTAAAGTGCTTTTTCTAAATAATCTCTTTTCTCCTCTTCCCATCTCTGTATTTTCCTTTAGTTTTAGAGCTGAATGTTATAGCAAACAGAAAAAAAGATTTTTTTTTGCCATCTCTAAATCTTACATACAAGCACTGCTTTTTTAAAGTGAGGCATAAGCATCACCTCTAATTGACAAAACAAATGAAAATTCTCAATTAAAATCTTTCCACAGTATTGATTTCCAGAAGCTGGAGAGTACACTTTGTAAAGGGCCATTTGTTGTGTTGAATATTTTCTGTGCATTTCCCAAGAGAACTGACAACCAGCATCTGTTATAGATATGAGGCTCTTAAAGGTAGCTTGAAACTGGTACTTAGCAGTCTTCTCCCACTCCAATAATAATCAATCTTTTTAATGAACTGCCACGTTAATTGGCTGAACTTTCAGCTGGAATAGCATTTGTAAAACATACTGTGGCTTTGCACCAAATGGAAAGTTAGCTTTTTGGCTTATTTATATTTCATCATCAAATTCAAAATTTCCCTAAATCACTGTTTATTTGACTCCACTTGAACCTCATGGTAAAAAGGCCATTTACAGTGGCATTGTCCCACACGGCATCCTTGTCTTTAGAGAGACATGGATTTGAAGAATAGAACTCTTAGTGGATAAGGAACTGACCGGATAGTCACACTCAAGGAGTTGCAGTCAATGGCTTGATATCCAAGTGAAGTCCAGTGGGGAGTGGCATTCCTCGGACCGCCGCTTTTCAACATCTTTATTGGTGACAGGGGCAGCGCACCCTCAGCAAGTTTGCTGACAACACCAAGCTGTGTGGTGCAGTCAATACACACCTTCCAGTACCTAAAGGGTACAAGGAACCCAGAGAGGTACTTTTTACAGAGCATGTAGTAATAGGACAAGGAGTGATGGTTTTAAACTGAAAGAGGGTAGGTTTAGATTAGGTATTAGGAAGAAATTCTTTACTGTGAGGGTGGTAAGTAACAGGTTGTCTGGAGAAGCAGATGCCCCATCCCTTGAAGTGTTCCTGACCAGGCTGGATGGGGCTTTGAGACACCTGGTCTGGGGAAAAGGTGTTCCTGCCCAATGCACTGGGGGTTCAAACTAGATGATCCATAAGGTCCCTTCCACCCCAAACCATTCTATGATTATATGATTTCTGTGAGACGAAAACATGGGAAAACAGACCATAAAAGAGTGGTTCAGTGACTGGAACAGATAACTGAACTAGATTTGAATAGCCCCAGCACTCTATCTTTATAGGGGCCTACAATGTAGACATTGCTATTTTTTACAAGAAGGCAAATGATGCTTGCTAAAATGTTGTTTTCTCTGCTCAGTGAATGCTTGCAGGTCAACATCGTTTGACAGATTTTTCTTCTCACATTGCAATTTTAGTTTCAAAGGAAGACTCAGTTTCTGTGACCAATTTGCATTTCCTCAAGCATCGTGCTACAGAGTAGCCTCTCCTTTTTTTCTTTTCTTTTTTTAAAGCTCTTTTTCTCTCTCTTTCTTTAAAGCAGATTTCTGAGGTGCTCAATTTACCAAGTAAGTGCAGCATACTCAAAAGGAATAGATTTTAAATATTACTTCTCTAACACTAAGTCTGTGACCTGACAATCCGATGCCTCATTTTCCAACTTTCTATGATTGTTTGACTAATGTAGAGGCAAATTTTAAAAATGAAACTTTTAAGCTATGTTGTTCTCTCTAGAGAAATTTAATTTATGAGTTCTTCAGGAGAAATGATGCAAGGGACCCTTGTCAGCAGAAAAATAGTGTTAGGTTATTGTGGAAGAATGAGACATTTGATGCAGCCTGAAAAGAAGTGAGCCACATTTGCCTTCTCATATTCAAAGTATGGAAAAACTATAAGAGAAAAATTCCCTGTTTGAAGTGATGTTCTTCATCTCTTGTAATCAGAACTAAATCAAAAGACCCTCCTGACTTCTAGACCTTCATTAATTGTTGAACTGAATCTGTGAAATCCCTATTCACAAAATTCAGGTTCTCCTCAGCCTAACTCTATTACCTCATCTCATGATATGTCATGGTGTGGTAAAGAACTGACAGGAGGTGAAATAAAAGCAGAGTCCACTAATATTCTTGATGTTCTTCCTAAATAAGGAAAATAATTTGTCAGGCTTCATTTGAGTCTTTGATCTTTCTAGAACAACTGAATGAAGAACAATGGCATCTTGCTGAATTTCAGCTATAAAAGCATTTCCTGAAAAAACTCCACTTCTCGAAGTCTCTAATGGTCCTATGCAAGTTTCTGTTTTGATCTCATCTCTTTATCTAAAAGCTGATGGGAAAAAAACCCAAACAAACAAACCCCACAAACAACCGCACCACCAGCAAAGCCGAATTACCTTCAAACCTCCAGATTCATGCAGACAGATACTTTGTGCTCTAAAAGAATCCAGCCACCATATCTTCTCCCCATAGGAATAGCTCGGTCAACATATTTTGATTGCATCTTTCATTTACAGTTACGTCTTTGTCTCTTCCGTTTCAAAACCTACATATGATTTTCAGATTCTGTTCCTGGTACCCTACTTGTTTGTCAAAAACTCAGAAAAGTCACAAAGTCTTTTTAGACTAAGCTCTAGGGATCAACAGTACACTTTTCAGTTTTCTACCTTGGGCCTGGAAGCAGTCACTCACTTGTACATTCCACTTCAGCAGGAGTTTTTCCTCATTTTAACATGTCTTAATAAGGGACACGTTTCAGCGGCTTCCAAACAATGCAATTTTCATCTGATTAAATGTGTATTTAAGCACAAATTTGCAGCTGTTTCATATGTAATTAAAGTTTCTTCTATTAGATGTTCCAATATTAAGGTTCAGGCCCATTAGCCAAAGTAGTCAAGTGAATTATAATACTTTAAAACAGTAGTGAACACTGAAATCTTATGGCTATCCATACTACCCAAACAAAACAGAGGTCCTTTCGTCCAGACATTCAGATAGCAGATTTACTGAGCAATCAGCCAGGCAATTATCTGTGCTAATTCACGTGAAGCTACATCAAGGTCTGCAGGTCATCATCAACACAAATACTTTAGACTAAAACAAATATTTACAGGCAGTTCCAGGTAGAAGGAGTCTAAAGGCATGAACTAGCAAGACAGGCCATGGAGTGCCTGGAAGCCCATTCATTCATACTGAGCTATAATTTCTGGCCAAATAGAAGCTCCTTAACAAATTGTTATATACCACACCACCAGCAGCTGGTTTACCACCACTAACTTGCTTTACCACCACTAACTCCCAGTTATCTAGTAAGATATGAGGGCTTCTTTCAGAGTGTAATAATAACTTGGGTCTAGATAAGCGAGACCTTCAGCATCTGAATGCAGGGGCAGCAGAGCAAGACCCTTCACAGAGCTTTGTAGTGCTGGTTTTCTGGAGTCACTGACAGTTATCTTTCATTAGTGTGGTGGAATGGCCCCATGACAAGGAGCCAGTGGGTGACTGACAGCTGTCACAGCTTGTGTCCTCTCCCCCATATCTGTGCATAAGCCCCTGCTGTCTCCTTACCCAGACTGTCAGCTGCCTCTTGAGAACATAGCTTCTGCTGCATTTCTTATGTCATTTTCAAATCAGCTATGTTTCATCCACAGCTAAAGGAAGGAGTATGCAGAGAACAAAGCTGATTAGTTTCTGGACTTAATCTACCTCTCTCCAGAGTCGGCACAGACAGTCAAATTTGTATTTATAATACAAATAATATATATGTATTTATAATACAAATAATTCACATACACATCATGTGAGCTGGTTTATCAGATTACATGTTCTTTTATATTTAAATGCCATGAAGACAATACTTATGATCAATCTTTAGTAGTAGGAAGTCCTTCCAGTGAAGCACCTCTGTGTTTAGAGCAGCATACAGTTCAGTTTGAAATAAGACAATATGTCTTAAGCAGCAGAGAAACCTAGAATACACTGGAGAAGGCCTGAAATAATAAATATTACCATTTCCTCAATTTCATGCTCAATAAAGATACGGACCCACAACTCTTATATGAAAAAACCAAAGAAAACGTGAACTGACTATAATGCTGTTGCTATGCATTAATCAAACATGCCCTAAATCGTTGCAATCCCAAAGATGCAGAGAAGGTAGAGGTCCCCTAATGTGTCCTGTTACTCCCTACTTCCACAAGTTTATTAGAGAATTAAAATTGATGCTCCATCATTGTCATATGACTCCTGGGGCTGCAGTCCCCAAAGTAGTGTGGATCTTTTATAAAACTGGGAAAACTGCTGGTATACTGGGGAAAAGAATCAGACTCTGATGTGAAGAAGGTGGGAGTTGTCATGTCTCCCACGGCTGTCTGCTCAAGGAAAAGAGAAGGACATTTTGCTACAATAAAGAAAATCAGAGATTTTTCTTTATAAAACCCCCAATATCTGCCAAAAGAGGCACATGCTAACCCCTCCCAGAACCTCTGTGTGTCACTGAGCACAGTGAACATGCCAGCCTGCCTGAAGACAGCAGTCAGACATGTTTCTCCTTATTTACCTTCTGCATTTTCTTCTTGCAGCCTTTGTCATCCACATGATAATAGTGTAAACCTGCACTGCTCTTGACAGATTTTTTTCCCCTTCTGTTAAATCTGAAATGAAAGTGGGGGTTATATGACCCCAACACAGTTATTAAACCAGGACTAGAGAGAGGAGCAACATCAATCTTCAAAAGAAGTTTTGGGAAGATAGGGAGCGGATGACTGCTGCATAGGAATAATACCTGCTGATAACAGATTTGGGGAGTTTGTACATAGCTGAAAGCTGTTTGTAGCTGCTTTTTAAGCACATCTGGAGCCAATATTTAGCAGGAAGCATACACATGGCAATCATAATAGCCCACATTAAGCCCATCAACCAGCCTGGCTAACACTGGGCATGAGAGGGAGAGATGATTGCTCTTCAGAAGTGCAGGGGTCTATCTTGTGGTAGCTGCTCTGCAGCAAAGCACAGAGAGCAATTGCTGCTTTCATAATGGTAATAAGTTCTTCCCAAAACTTACTATGCCGATAGGCAAGTCCGAATCCAAAAGTACATTTGGGCTGGAACAGAGTACATATGACAAAAATTATAGCTATGTTTCTAACATTCAGTCATGTTTATAATGTTTTAAACATGCCCTGATTATTTGGTATTTGTAAAAAAATGAAATTAAAGTCTTCATTAACCTGTGTTTGCAAGCTTTTGCTTCTTGACTTAAATATAAGCAGTCAATTTGAACATTTCTAACCTCTCATTTTCATGGTGTTATATCCCATGAACGACTTCTATGCTTGGTCACCGACATTTTATCATTTTTATGGTACTTGATTCCATCTTACAACATGGCATTATATCAACTTTCTCTGAAAACTTATAAGGAAACAGATGAAAGTATTTATTTTTATAAATAGAAATATTTTCAATATTTTTATATTTAAATTATATTCTGCATGCATTTTTTATTTTATAGTTCAGAGTAATAATTATTTAACTGGATCTTGGAAAATTTTATAGAGAAATTATTACTATTTTTTAATAAAGATGTTGCAATGTTTGAAACTTGTCTTTACAGAGATGATAATAATACCATCTGTCCTCTGGTTTGTGAGAGACAATAAAAAGATAATTTAATTGAAGTTGGACCACAGATTTATACAGCAGAAGTAATTTCAGAAGAAATTAGACCTAGCAGGATCTTCTTTTCAGGGGAAAACATTAATTTCATCAGAAAATATCACTTTATGAAAACAGTACTTGTAAAGAGAAAAAAACCCTGTGCATACTTTTCACATCAATATTTTGACAGGGCTTCATCTTTCTAACCCATCTGTCTTGTATTTCAACTCAAACTATTTTATTTAAATGTAAACTAATTATGCTTTATTCATATTTAATTGTAGTGGAAATCTTTAAAAGTAAAAATCAAAATAATGGTTTAAAATTGCCTGAAAATTTTTCTTTTGACATAATTTCTCTTTCATTTAATTTGGTTTTGACCTAAAATGATTTTTATTATGAATAGATAAAAGATAAAAGTTGTATCCAATGAATTATCATAAGCATTGGGAGAACACTCTCCAAAGAATAATGAATGTTCTGCTATATTAAAATGGATGATTACATAAGGAATCAGAGTGAAATACTAACTGCTTTCTTCTTTGTTAGTAAAAGCATACCTTTATGTCATTCATTTCTTACTGTCAAATGAAGATGCTTATGTGAAGTATAAAATACCTATGGCTGGTTAAATGTAGTTTCTCTTTGCTGAGAATCCAAGGCAACTGCACATAAAATGATTTACTGGGTCAAGACAAAATTGAAGAAAATCAGGGTAGGCCTTAGATAATTTTTTATAATCTTCAGTAGACATCATAAAGGCAACTCAGTAATCTACTTACTCCTTAGCATCTCTGATTTAATTTCCCTCTGAAGCAAGGTTCTGGGCAGTGAAGACTAAAGTGCAGCTGCATGGTTCTGTGGAACTGAGGATACCTTTCCCAGTAAATCTGCTTAAAACATGAAAAATAAAACAGGCTTCTCTCTAATGTCTTGGGAGGTGAATGTGAAAGGTCTGAATAGGGTATGAGATATTACTGAAATGTATTTCTCAAAGTGCTTACAAAAGGGTTAATATCATGTTAGAGTCTTTCTCATTTTCTGTCAGTGTAAGAGACAGAAGAGAAATATTGGCAGTATTTGCCTTTAGAGAAGGCCTCGTGTAAGTGTCTAGAAGGACAATGTCTTAGAAATCCACTCATCATGATCTTGAACAAAGTCGAATTTTCACCAGCACACTCTTTGACCAACAATACTGTGACTTGATCCTGTTCTTATAGGATCCTGTTCAAAGGAAACCTTGAAGCAAATCCCTTGAGAAGGGTTATGAGAGGAAGCCCTTCAGTTTGCATCTGGGCAAGCAAAACAAGAGATCTTCGATGATACATCAGGTGTGTGTGTTTCCATGTGTGTGTGCAGCCATGTATGTGTACACAGAGAACAGACACCTTTGAAACCTGCTTATATGTTTTTCTCCAACTCAAGGCCATTAGAAAATCATACACCACACAACATTTCTAAGAATAATAATTGTGTACCCCAGCTTTTCAGAAAATGAAGTTTTCTGAACTAGATTGCAGAATCACACTTGGAAACATTCTCCTAATTTCCAACTATATGGTATGTTACTAAAGGAACTATGTTAAAAGCTTACTGGTGTACACACTCCAGTTTGCTTCCAGATAATTGTCCCCTGTTTCTAATCCTCCATTTGTCTCTACAGTATATCCAAAACCTAAATCTCTTCTCATATCTGAATATTCCTTCTGTATTTTGTGAGGAAGTAACTTCCAGCAATGGATTGCATGTTTACTCTCTGGCATAGATATCCATGGGATTGCTATTGAAAAATTCTAAGCTCCTGGTCTTTACCTGCTCTGGACCACATGCAATCTGCTGTTTGTTGTACAGAAGGAAAATGCAAAGCTTTTAGCATCTTAGCTACGTTCTTCAGAAAAAAAGTAGAAAATAATACTATTAGTATAATGCATGCCCTTCCATCTCAACTGACCTCCACTGAATTAAAATTCTTGTTCTGGCTGCTTTTATCCCTGTCATTTCTTTTTTCCCATTTACTGTGTCCTTGAGTTACTTTGCTGTCTATGACATATTGGGCTAAATGAATTGTTCAGTGCAAAAAAAATTAGATTTTCATGC
Source organism: Rhagologus leucostigma (assembly GCA_013397725.1). Lineage (NCBI taxonomy): Eukaryota > Metazoa > Chordata > Aves > Passeriformes > Rhagologus > Rhagologus leucostigma. The sequence continues at coordinate 527,570 of VZTD01002352.1, forward strand.
AGTAAGTGCTGCTGCCACTTACAGTTCATAATAAAAAATAAAGCAGGCAGAAAATTTATATTGAAGAGGAATCTAGTTTTATCACAGTAGATTAATTTTTTGTGTTTCACAGATTATTCAAAAATAAAAGAGATGGAAAAATGTCTGAATTATACAGTGGCACCACTTAAAACTGAAAAAACCCTTCTCTTTTCCATTCATATACAGTAAATGCAAAAAATGAGAGGCTCAACTTTTGTCTGAACTCTTAGAAATATCAGCACATTCATAGGAATTGTTAAATTGAGCTTCATGATCACTTTGGATTCACTCTGGATGTATAAATGACCTGCCTCATAAATATAGAGTAACTCCCATCTTCATCACACGTATCACTTCTCTTAATTCAAAAGCTGTCACTGCACAAGCACTCACTGTGATTTTTGCATTTTACCTGGCTTTCTAATATAGACTGAAAGCCTTTTCTGAAGCAATTTCTAGCTGAATGCTAGATGAGTAATTATTAAACCAAGAATACTGTCAGTATTGATACTGAGCCAAGGGGATCCTCACTTGAAGGAAAACAGCATACAAGAGACTTCACCTTTCTTATAAAGATGTTTCAGCAGATGAATAGTATTTAAAGTTCTAAATATGTTTTTGGCAGCTTCCCTCATCAGAGATTATTGAACAAATCACGATGCTGTAGGAGAACATCATAATTTTTGTAGAGTCAGAATTTATGAAATGATGGGAAGGGACATCAAAAGGTCAAGTTTATCAATAAAAAGATGTTGTTAGAAGAGCTTCAGAGAGATCTGTGCCTTTCAGTGCATATGTAACTGATTAAAAGGATGTAGATAGAGAAAGGACAAAACTTAGTCTTAGTATTTAAGAATATTACAAATAAATCTGTCTTTGAAGGAGAGAAGACCATGCTGAGTAAGCCGACAATAAAATGCTAGAAACCATCAAGTACACCAGAAAATACTGTAAATGAGAAAAATCAGTTCTAACTAGGCATTAAACACTAATAGTACTAAAATAACTGTTCTACCAAGGAAGAACTGGTCAGGACAGATAGTTATGTGACAATGTCAAAAGAACCCTGAGTTAATGCTAAAGAAATCAAATAATATGAATTATTAGAGACTAGCCAAAAAAGTCAAAATATCACTCTGCAATTGTGAGTGTCGATGATTCAAGTGAATATACTTCCTATTCTCTAGCTAAATGAGGCTATGGCAAAGTAGGAGAGGCACAAAGTAGAATAGCAAGAAAATAACTTCTAAACTTCTGAGAAGACTTTTTTTTTTAAGAACTCTTCAAATTGGTAAGAGACCCTACATCTCAAGATAGAAACAACAGGAGTCTTTAAAGCAAGAAGACAACACTGAGGAGGTGATGGGAATGTTTCTGCACTGTTTATCAAAATGCAAAAAGTGAGGGGTACCACAGCAGGTTTACAGGGAATGGCAGCAAATAGTGTTACATATAGCCTACATAGCTCTTGACAAATCTTTTGCTTCAGGATTTTTTGGCAAATCTAAAGAGATCCAAAGAAAACTTGAGGCCATTTCATGGAGCATAATATGTCTGTATTTCAGTGGTCTGGATACAGTTTCCACAGCAGAAAGCTTTGCTTCCTACTGGTCTTCAATCTTGTATTTTCTACAGGCATCGACTTCGCTGTTGAAAATAGTGAGTTACAGCCTATGACTGACTTCTTGTTTGGGGCAGGGATTTTTCTACTCCTGCATGCTATCATCGAAGGCAACAAAAATTCAAATCAGGAAAGTGGCCTAGCAGAAAAGGACCAGGGGGTGCTGGTTGACAGCTAGCTGACCGTGAACCAGCATGTGCCCAGGTGGCCAGGAAGGCTGATGGCATCCTGGCCTGTATCACCAATAGTGTGGCCAGCAGGACCAGGGCAGTGATTGTGCCCCTGTACTCGGCACTGGTAAGGCCACACCTCAAGTGCTGTCCCCAGTCTTGGGGGCAGTCTTGTCACCCTCACTCCAAGAAAGACATTGAGGTGCTGGAGCGAGTCCAGAGAAGGGCAATGGAGATGGCGAAGATTCTAGAGACTAAGTCCTATGGGGAGCAGCCAAGGGAGTTGGAGTTGCTTGGCCTGGAGAACAGGAGGCTCACGGGGGACCTTATCACTCTCTACAACAACCTGAAAGGAGGGTGTAGCCAGGTGGGGGTCAGTCTCTTCTCCCAGGCAACAAGTGACAGGACAAGAGGAAATGGCCTCAAGCTGTGCTAGGGGAGGTTCAGGCTGGACATCAGAAGGAATTTCTTCACTAAAACTGTTTTCAGGCATGGATGCGCAGAAGGGTGGTGAAGTCACCACCCCTGGAGGTGTTAGAAAAAACTGGATGTAGCACTTAGTGCCATGGTCTAGTTGATCATGTCAAAGGTTGGACTCAAAGGAAATCTCAGAAGTCTTTTCCAAACTAAATGATTCTGTGATTCTGTATTATTATAGGATGTATCTTAGCCAGTAAATTTTGCTAGTTAAAAAAGTCTCAGAAATAGAAATGTAAAGGTCACTCTCCATTAATTAGCACATAATCTAACATTTATGAAATTATTTGATATTTAAATTCCGTTATCTGACCTGCACTGTCCTTGTCTTAGCATGACTTGTCTTCAGTGTCATATATTCAGGACAAATTCTTGCAAGAACCACCAGAATATCTACCCAGATAGTCTGTAATACAATAAAAATCTATATTGCAATGTGACTCAAGAGACTTGGGCTCGCTACCTAGGACACTGCTCAGGGCTGGCTGACAAAAACTGAACCTTTTACTGACGTACTGCTTGGTAGACCAAGTATCGTAATAGGCAATGGAACAATCATCTATGGAAGGTATTCAGAAGCCAGGAAAAAATTGTCTTTAGAATATCCTGTGTTGACAGTAGTTCAAAAAATACTGGAATTCCCATAGTACCAGAAATTATTTTGAACCAGTACACTGAAAGTCAGACTGCTCTGCATTTAGGACTCAATCGGTTTGTTAAATCACATTTTAGATACAAGTCTCCGTATGCCAGTCAGTTGTCACTAATAATTTGGCCAGCATGAACCATCTTGATTGTATTGCAGAAGGGAGACTGAAAACTAATTGAAGTGGAAAAAGATATTCCTTTCACTGGGGAAATAAAGATGAAAGGAAATAATAGATTTTGTGATGTCACTCTCTGGGCTTCCAATTTTAATAAAACAGATGGTTTATAAACAATCAAATTTGAAATGTAGCTCAAAGATTAGACTTCAGCCGTCTTCTCAAAAAAACTAAGGTTAACAGCAATGTTAAATTAGCCACACTCTGAAACCTTACCATAAAGCAGAAATATATTATATTATGGAAAAGAGTAAAGTAGAAATAAAATAAATTAGAGAAGTAAGAACTGGTACTTATCATGGAAAAACTATTTTTGAGAAGCAGTTTCTAACATCCTGTGAAACTCACTGTCCATGCCTAATATCAATAAAGATTCAGTTTTATATGTGCACAAGGCATCAGCCTGTAATATTCTGCTTGGTGCCTGGGAGAATGTGTGCCATTCCAGAAGCACACAGGACTTCTGAATTGTCAAGGTTTGAGCTCAGTATGCCTTAAGGTGTGCCATGCTAGCAGGGAAATGACACTGGTTCCCAAAAGACCAGGGACTGGCCTTGGGGGCAGAAGCAACTAAAAGCTGCTACAGAAGTGCTGCCACAAGAAAAAAAAACCTTCCAGGTTTTAGACAACATCGAAAGAAAGTTTGGGCTGACATGCATTGACACATAACTTAATAGGATTTAAAGGTTGAGGTAGAATGAAATTGATCTACTGTGCTAAGTCCTGGACCCCACTGAAATCACTGCCTTTTGTTATTGATGTGAGCATGTATTACGTTCAAAATATTGTTTATGGGCAAAGTAGAAATACACATGTGTATACACAAAGACTACGATTTACTGCTACTATAGTAATGCCTGGGGTGGCCACCTAAAAACAGAGACTAGACAAGAATAAGGCAATAAAGGTAGGTATTTATTTGAAGGGCCTTCAAAGGTACACCCTGGGGAGTTAAAAGGCTGCATCCAAGATGGACCCTGAGTCACGAGTTCTTCACACTTTTATAAGTTTGGTTCATTTGCATATCAGGGTTATTTCTCCAATTATAACCTCAGTTAATGATGTAACTACCTCAAGTTTGTCCTCCTCTTCAGAAGCCTTAGTTTACACATTTTGGGCCTAGGGCAATCTGGGTGTCCTTGGAGAGCAAGCTTGGAGAGGCTTGTTATGTCTAACTAGCAGGAGAGAACAGTAGTTAACAGGCTACAAGAAACTTCAGAGTTACACACTAGGCACTACAGGATTTGAAAAATATAAAAGTTAAAACCTAAGGCATCAATAGTAACACTACTATGGTGGAAATCTTCAGAATCTAGTAAATATTAGTCCAGATTCTGAATAGGAGAAAAAAAGCCAATAGTAATACAGCTAGAATTTTTATACACACTCAAGTTGCCAGCAACTGGAGTAATTTTCTGGGAGGAATGTAATGTGCATCCTGATATTTTCTTTACTTTTCTGACATTTTGCTTCTACTTTTCTTTAATCTTCCTAGATTAATTTTTATGTGTTTACTACCACACTTTCAAGCCTTTTTTCTTTCTTGATTGATCTGCTCTCTATGTTACACCTGAATGGTCTTTATATGATGTATTTTATACATGCTAGATACTATTTCTTTGTTCCCTTTGTGACATTTGAAACTAGTTTTGTACAATTCTACTTTTTTTTTTTTAACAGAGTATCAGTGGTATATTTATAGCTATGGGATTTCCATTACCAAGCACGTCTGCCCATGTCTGTGCCACATCCTGTGGCTTCACTATTCAGTAACCCTGCTGTTGTATCAGGCACGTATTTCTCTACATTACATCATTATGTCAGAGTCATAAATATCTCATTCTGCTTACAAAAATTGCTACTTGCTGCCACCTATGTAAAACAGTGGTTGTGCCATATAAAGATGATAAAAACAAAATAAATTAGACATAAACATCATGTCAATTACAGAATTTATTGTCACAGCTAAAACAAGTATGACAAAGCTGCAACAGGTGAAGAAAAGTTTGAACTGAGCATGGCTCTCAAGCCTCAGTCCTGAGATTTTGGAAATTCCTTAAAAAGCTTGTGGCCTGTTACTGGTAATGGCAATATCCTATTACAGGGCTGCATGGTTGCACAGGGCTGAGATACAACCCACTTCATAGAAATCACAGTCTAAGCAGAGTAAGATTTATTTGTGTGCAACTTTAGTGGGCACTGGCATTTGTTATGGTTTTTATTTCATGGTTTAATTAGCTATAGAAACTATTGCATAGAAAAGAGGTTTTGTATACAAATAAATGTCTCTTTGGGAACTGTAACAGCTCTGCAGGATGCAACAGATAGCAGACTTCATCCAACATTAGTGCAGAGGGAAGAAAGGAATGGAAAGATCTCTTTCAATGCTGTCACTCACAGATGATCAGTGAGAGAGCCTAAACACTGCAGTGGCAAGCCGTGATGATAAAGCATTTCTCCTAAATCTGCAGCACCACAGAGTTAGCACTGGTTATCACTGCATTATCACATCAGGTACAAAAGAAGGAGGAGCCAACTTCAGTCCGAAATCAGCCAAATATATTTACTCTGTCAGTGCTCAGACCATTTCTTGATCAAATCAACAAGAAGACTTTTATTAGCTTCAGGTGAACTGGGACAGTTGCCACACTGACACTTGTAGAGATTTGGCAGCAATATTTACAAATCCATTTTGCACTAGCACAAAGAAAAATTATGAACAGTTATTACTTTTCCACAGTTGTAAATCTAAATCACAGAATAAGTAGATCTTAAAGGATTTCCAGTAGTAAGTGGTGTGTAGAAAAAGCCTGAGAATGTTTTTAAGCCTTGAAAATAAAAATCTGACTGAAAAAAGATTTATAAGGCCACAAGATCCTAAGATACTGCCATAGAATTAGGAAGTATTTTTCTTTTAATAAAAAAAAATATTATGAAGAAATAATAAAGGACCACTCTACCACCTGCTTTGTATCTTTATTGCTCAGTTAATGCTAAGAAAGTAACATGACTCAAGAGATGGTCTAAAAGTTTAAGTCTCAAAGAAACCTTATGTACAAATATTCTATATTATTCCCTGATTCTTTCTATTCCTTTTTAAGAAGTCTGAAAATTCTTTCAAAGTAAATTTTCAAATAAATTTTTTTGATTTCTTACTTTCATCTTGAATAACTACTCTTTTTCCAATAGATCAGAATTCCTATGCAACTGTAAATCATAATTAAAATGTGTTGCAGTAAACAAAATCAGTCCAACTGGGTGTTCCTGTTCTCTTCTAACTCCTTCAGATGTACAGCAAATTCATCTTTGATTCTCTTTCATCACTTCATTGGCATAGAGATGATCATTATTATTTTCTGAGTTGTTTCCTAGTATGTAAGCTCATCCTCACTGGGTGAAAGTTTGGTGAGGTGAGTAGAAATAAAACCTCATTTCTGCTCTCTGGCTAACACTGACATGAATGATGAAAGTAGCTTATGGAATTAATATTGCTGGAATACAAATACACCCAAGCAGAACATCACCTATACACAAGATTGTGCCATCTTTATACTGGTTTCTACCAGAAGAATTATGTGAGTGAAGCACTGGAGTTTAAAACTGCCTGTTGAAGGGGGAGCAGAAAATAATTGGAGTTTCTGATCTGCTAGGTGTCCTGCTTCCAGCCAGGGCAGGGTTAATTTTTGCAGCAGCCAGGAGGATCATGGCTGGGACCCAGAGGTTATTCTCTACCACCTCAGGTCATTGCCAAGGGCAGGGGGAAGAGACTCTCTTCAGGGAGAATGGAATCCTTCCAGCTGAGTAAGCACGGCGAAGTGGTTAGGTAATGTGGGTTCTGAGCAATCACATGTGAAATGTTTTCCTATCTTGTACACTTTAGAACTGATATTGTAGCTGTTACTGTTCATTTTCCTATCTCATTGCTGTTTCCAGAAAATTGTGCTTATCTTAGCCTGTGATCTTTACCATTTGTGCCTCCAATTCTCTTCTCCAGCCAGCTGCAGGGTGAGGAGGAGGAGAGAGCAAGCAAGCAACACATTGTTTCAGTGGGAATATTAAATTGGGAAATACCCATACTAAGCCATGACACTGGGGTATGTGGTTGTAGCAACATCCTAGGCTCCCTGACTGCTGTAGTTCTGTCAGAAAAGTATTTTGAACCTTCCCAAGGAAAGGGTTGAGGTACTTTCAGACAACAACCTGAGTAACTTTTTTTTCCTCTTGAAGCTATCTCCACAGTGACAGATGGGACCAAGTGGCAAGGATGATAGGAATAGGAAGCCCTGGGAGACTGAAGACATAAAAACGCTCAGCACAGTAGACAGTCAGTCTCTGAACTGCAGCACAGTTTGGGTTTAGAGTACACAGGGCCTACTTCTGGCAGAAAAAAAAAATCACATTGGCCAGAAGCAAGATCATTCTTCATTTTGTGGAAGAATGCTGATATTTTTTTAAAGAGACAAAGGAAGCTAGCTGTCCTGTCAGCAGTGGTATGAAACCAAAACTTTGCTAAGATAAGCTTCCTTCTCAGCATTTTTCATGAACTAAGTAAAGCACTGCCTTTCTAGTACTCAAAAACTTAAAGACAGAAAATGTAATTTGATCTTTTTGCTCTTTGTTGCAGGAATTTGACCATTTGCTCTGAGAGCAAAAGGACTGTTGAGATGCCTCTGTATACCAGCCTCCATTGTCTGTTTAGGAAAGATGTGAACCTGAAATGAGATTATGTGGTACACTTTTATTCACATCTCTGAGTTTGACATGACTCTTAAGCTCTGGCCTCTCAAATTTTACTCTGTCTTCAGAAGACATTTCTCGCTCCCAGCCACTTACATTAGGAAAAAGATCTACCTGAAATGCAAAAAAAAAGTGTTTTAGAGCATTTTAAGACTTATTTTCCCGAACATTTCAAATTTCAATAAAACAGCCTAATCAAAGTCTGTCCTGCCAGGAAGAGTAGTCCTATTGATTCATTATGTTTTCCAGCTAGGCTTTAGGACTCAAAAGAGTGATATGCCAAACAATTTTTAAATCATGGGTTTCCCTTTTCAGAGAAGCTTCTCTTTTCACTTGAAGCTGTGGCACACAGCAATTCAAAAGTGCACAGTCCATTATTTTTCAAAAAAAAAAAAAGCTCCAAAGTGCTGTACCTCAAGTGGAAATGATTTGGCCATTTGTAAAGCTCTACTTTTACAGCAAAGAATGGAACATGGGATTGGGATTGCTTCATATGCCACAAACTATCCTGTTTGATGGTAAATCCTCCCTAAATTCCTCCTAATTTTTTTCCAAAAGAGGAAGGCTTTACAAGATAAATCCCAGATTGCCCCCACCAGTGCAAAAATCTTCAATACCATCCTACAGCCCTTTGTTTATAAAAATAAGTTATGTTGCTGGAAAAGAACAGGAAGTTGCATTTTAAGGCAAAAACTTTTAAATCTTACCCTTTGGGATGCAACTAGGTTCTGTCTAGAATATTCTCCTGTATATATGTGGCCCCTGGCACTTCTAGTGACTTTTTCTCCATGTCTTTCTCAGTTGATAGAGATTGTGAGACTAGTTGGCCAGGGCTTTGATGTGAATCTGCCTCTCCTACCATGGTTTCTAGAGAAAGTCTAAAGGCCTTTAACTACAAAAAGCCAAATTCTATTACGTGAGCAACAGAACACTTCTCACATAACAAAAGCTCAAAGTAAGGAGGATAAAATGGAAATTAAAGTTATTAAACTTCATGCCTTGGAAGATCTTTCTAAACATCTTCATCCCAGACCACAGTGCATATCATTGCTTTTAGGGAGTGTCATAGCAGCTCCCACATGGCAGCCAATTACTACCTAGGGAGTTTCTTTCACACTATCACACCTTCCAGTCCCTGAGATTGTGCCTACATAGACACATCAAACAACTCTAGGAAATACTCCTGAACCCCGTGAGTCAGTGTTTTACATAGCCAGACTTTTAGACCAGTCACTCACTGTGCTTGGTGTCAAAAACGGCCATCTCTGAAAAACCCTGGGTGTGTTTCCAGAGCTAGGACAGCTGAAGATCATTCCCCAAAGATGCACTAGACCCAGTCACCACATTTCAGAAGGTCAGAGGGTCTCATAGTGCAGACAGAGGCTGCTCCATGCCAGCTGAATGCAGTGACAGAGAATGGTGTGGCAAACATCGACACAGGCTTAATCTCTGCAGAGACTCTAAAGTCTCCGCAGAGCCTCTAAGCCTTAGCCACCACACAGGTGCTGATGCATCTGCCCATCACACCTTGTGGCTCCTTCCTCTCATGAGCAGCATCCAGGGCAATCTCCAGGCACAGTGTTTCCAGCAAAGTCAGTGTTTTTTTAAATTGACCTCTTAAAGTAGTGGACAAAAATAAGCAATTGCTGGTTTTTTATTTATATATAAAATCAAGGTGAATAATGAGTAATGTGGGTCAATTCTGTAACAGAAAATCTCTGTGATGCATATTTCACGTACCCAGAATAACACTGGGTGTTGATTTTGCATAAATGAGCATTTTCTCTCAGGTTTGGTAGGTGTTTTATGAAGAAGCAGACAAGGAAGAAACATTGCTGTATCAGACATGATTTGCCTGCTGGGACCATCTCACCATAACAATTTTCCAACCATGAAGAAGCCTAAGGCACTCCTTGTGCTTAGGTCTGTTGTTACCTCTATCTACAGAAATTTGCGAACTGAGACATCTGGCTTAAATAAATCTTTAGTTTTTATGAAATATTTGTGTGAATCTTATTGACCTATGGTATATAGAAGGTCAGACTAGATGATATGATGTTCTCATCTGTCTCTTGCTTCAGCAAAGCTAAGAAAAGCTGACATTTCCAATAATGTTTTGTTCAAAGTATGTTAGAAGCACTGATGAAATCCCCTTATGATGTAACTTTTCAAGGAACTCTCCAGGCCAACCCGCAGTTATATCTTATATGATTATCATAAGGCAAGCATCTACTTCCAAAAAATATTCAGTTATGTGAGAACCAAAACCAAAAGAAAACACCAATACACCTCACTTCTCAAATCAACTACCCACTAAGAAAGTAAGACAATTCTTTTTCGGGGCTCTGGAATTCTGAATAAGTAAAAAGAGAGAACAGCCCATAATAAAGAACTCAGTATAGCAGATAGAATCTTAACATGACTTTTGAGCATATGTGTATGTGCTTTATATTAATTTGTTTTTTCCTTCTCCTTTTTTATTGAATCTGCTCTGATGTTCAATGAACATGAACGAATTTACATCAAAAAGGAACATTTAGAAAAATGAAACTTTCTTCTAACAAAAATTTTAAAATGTGAAATTGCGCTGCAACTATAACAGAGCATGGGTATACACTGCTTTTAAAGAAGAGGAATTATGTAGGTATAAGGAGAAAACAAGATGAAATGTTGACAGAACTGACTAGAAAGAAATCTCTTTAAAAGGCAATGCATCCATTCTTCAGGGCAATGGGTATTATCCCTATTTTGAAGTGGTCTTGCTTTTTCTTTTGCTTGTACTCTTGTTTCAGGTTAATGGTTAATGTTTTCCTGCATTTAGTCTAGGTTTCCAACCAAACAATAAAAAAAAAGAGAAGACTTTTCACATCAAGGTGCATAGAATAGGAAAGAATCTTCCTGTAGTAGAATTTAGCCTTAAAAAGGATATAAAACAGAAAGCCAGGGAGAATTGAAAAGAGAAAAAAGAGGGAAGTAAAAAATCAGAAAGAGACCAAAGGAAAGAAAATATAGAAAAAGCATAGGTAGAGAAAATGATTTTTTAACTGTGAGAAATTTATATTTCTGCAAAAGAACTGAAGCAGCTGTAGTAAAGAGAGAGGGAGATAAAAATTTCATTAGTGACATGAAAGAATCGATTTTTCAGGCCTTTGGGATACTGAAACTGCAGAACTTAAAACAATGAATGTATTTTCCTCACCTAGATCAAATCCTGAAACCTTGAAACCAGCTGAAAAACGTATGTAGATGTTTGGACAGGTCTGCCAGTAGTGCCAGAGAAGTCACATGAGTTCAGACTGAGGGACTGGGTTGCATGTGAGGACATGTTTCACCGGAGTTATTTTTTATAACTTTGGGGGAAAAAAGGAATGATTGAGAAAAAAAATTGTAAGCTTTAAAGCCCTTGGTAAAGAGGATCCTGTGTTTTGGAGAGAAGCCAGAACAAAGTTTCAGAAGGGTAAAAATTGGTGAGAGAAATCTCCACACCAAATGCGGGAGCTATACACCAACAGGAGTAGTATCAGTAGCATCCTCCCTGCTGGTTCTGCTTACAACATGTCTGGAGAGGGATTAGCAATAGTGAGGCCGCTGCTAGGAGTGGGACACATGGCTCAGGTGCCCCAAATGCTCATATGTCCTGAGCAACGGCGTTAGGAAAGGAGGAACTGTGACATAAGGAAGGTTTACAGGTCTGCTCTCGGGAGGCTGCAGGCAATTTAGCAGTCAACACTTTTGTATTCCTGCCTGAAAACAGGCCTTGAAGGAGCACTAAGGGGAAAGAAACCTCTTTGAACAGAAACACTGAGCAGTTGGGGAGAATAAAGTAATGAGTGAGATGAAGTCGGCAACAGGAAGAGCAGGCTGAATCATACAGTACTTAAAGACTTATATGCACACAGTTATCCATACACACACTGAGTCTGGCTCGGTAAAACTCCTACAACTCTTGACTACTTTTATAACCACCAGTGATCACATCTTCCCTGACTGAAAGTGTCTTACCTTTATTGAATTCTAGGGGATTTCTTTTGTTATGAATCTCTCACTGGGAACTCTGTGAGGTACTTAATCTTTGATACTTCAGAATGGAGAAAAAAACCCAAGAAAACAACAGGATTTTATTGCAACAGAAGAGAAGACATAACTTCTGTGCCATCCAAATGTAAGGAATAATTTCAGACCCTGTGGAATAAGATGCAGAGAAAAAAAACAAGAAGTAGGAGATAGAATAAAAGTAAAAAGGGAGTGAACCAAATCTAGAATTAATCTAATTTTATACAAGGGGCATCACCATACCAATTACTTTATAAAGCTAGTTATAGATTTATATCTAGTTTATAGATTTTTATCTGTTTAAGTTTAATACCCATAAAATTAGAATACATAACTAGGAACAAAAAGGCCTAAAGGTTAAAGACTTTTCTGGTTGTCTCATGGTTTATAACTGAAACTTGATATCTGAAAACCAGGACTACAGACAATTTGTAAGTTACAGCAGCTACAAGACCTAATCTTAGACCAAGTCTAAGATGAAAGAAATTGACATACTACCTAGTATGATGTGTAAGGTGTCTCTAGACTTAAAATTAGTGAAATTTAGCCTGTCTCACAGAAGAATTGGCACTGTATGTTGTCTCCTGAGGATACTTATCGAATACCAGCACTGCTGCTAAAGCAGAAATTTCTGCCTACTCCTGGTAATACCCTCTAGAGGCAAACAACAGGGACTTAAAGTAACACTGACAAGAAAAGTCAAATAACTTTCTTAAGCTGTGAGTAGCATGCTCAGAAACATTTAACATTTTTTTTTCTTTGCTAGTGGTTTCTTAAAATGTGTATGTCTGCATGTGCATTGTTCCATAATGAGAATTTTTCTGCCTATATTTCCATGCCTACTTAAATTTAACAACATATACTGTCATTCCTCTGAAATTATAAAGATGAACTGATTTTTAGCTCACCACAGAGATTCCTCACAAATGGCTTTCCAGCACTCTGTGCATAAAATGACCCTGATTTTTAACAGCTCAGTGGTGTTATTTGTACTTATTTAAACTGAAATATGCCACTGAATCAGAATATTAGAATAATGTAGAAAGAAAAAAAATGTACAAGGCTGTGGAGGATCAAGCATAATTTCTGATATTTCATTGAGCTTTGTAATCAAGTAATCAAGTAAAAACTGTAATACAGTTTTTATTCCACCGTGTCTATAGAAATATCAGTCAGATTTTTTCCTATAAAGTATTGACTAAAATATACTTACCCAGTGAAACAAAATTTAGCAACTGCATATCATCAGATTGACTTTTACCACTTGAATTCTGATTCTTAAGGCCAAAAGAGTAGACTGGAAAGTAGTGTAAGTAGTGAACAGCTGTATCTTCTGAATCATTCTGATTTACCATGACCAGAACCAGGGACTTTTCCGAAGTTCTTTACATAATTTTACTTTAAATTGCATACACACTTGAAGCAAACAATATGAGGAAATCATATGACTCCTTTGATGTAAAAACTCATTAATCATGTAAAAGAAAAGTGGTTAACTGCATTTTACAACTGGTATTTAAAATACTGAAATGTTGATACAAAATAGTCCTAAAAAGAAAATCCAATTATATGAAACGTTGTTGCTACCATTTTTCTCACATGAATAGATGTGGGAAACATTTACCAAGTCTTGTGAAAAGCAAAAAGGACAACAGTGAAACCATAAGAGCCATTATCCATCTGTGGAATTTTAAAATTTTATTTTGTGGAAAATTTATTTTGAAATTAGTGCTAGTGAAGTTAGTGTTATTCAGTGTCCATTGGTCTGATTTTCTTGTCAACTTTATGATTCGTGAAGTCAATCGGTATTATGTAATTAATTTTGATAACTCAAAGCTGTCAATCAAGACAAAGCAGTGTTACTTTTATTATTGACTTTTTTTCCCTTACTTTATATAGCTCTCTTCCAGTTATGAATGTGTTTGCCTTTCCTGGTAATTTTGCAAGCCAAAATAACCTGCACAAAATCAGTGACTTAGCCAATTATTGAATGTACTGAATTAAAGCCACATTCCAAGGTTGCTACATTCACTGAATGTTGTCATTAAAGGTTCGTACAGCCTTTTAACAGTGCAGTTAATAAGATTCTGTTGAAATTATGGTAATCCAGAATTTTCTGTCTTCAACACAGAAGATAAATGAAGACTCCAGATTTTATTGCCCTTTCATTCTTAAAAAAATAATTTAAATAACCAGCAAGAATATCTGCATTTTACTGAAATCATACCACATCAGTCTAACTCTTTCTCATAGTACACTTCAGTTACACTAATTCAAAATAAAAGGACAGAGACAGTTCTGATGGTTAGGGCAGAATAACAGGATATCCTTTTTCTTGCTTCTCTTTCTGACTCTCTCATCCTCTGATCCTGGTTACATTGCTTAATATTTCTAGTACAGAATCTGAATGTCAGAACTGGAAAGGAGAATTATAAATGCACTCAATTTTCTTTGCTGGAGCTGGAGAGGGAGAAATACAATACATGTTGTCTACATATGACTTTATGGCTGTGAAAATCCGATACAAATATCCCAGTGCCTATCAATGTGCTATTCAGAAAACATATATTAAATGTTTTTAGAGAAGGAAATGGATATGGAACCATGCTGGTTATTGATTTTCTTTCTAATTGCTTACTAGCAAACTCTACAGAATGATTTTTTTTTTCTAATTTAGTCTCTATTGTGATGATTCTAACTGTGTTTACCATTATTGTTGCATTTTAAGATTTGGAATTATCCATTTATAAAAAGAAGAAAAAATAAAAATATAAGCAGAAAGATTATCTTTGGTACAAAGAATTTAGAAGCTAAATAAAAGGGATGAAAAAGGCATATAATGAGTGTTTGGAAATACCAAGAAAATAGTGACTAGTTAACTGTTTAAAGTCTTAGGGTGCTGGTGGGGAGATACGTGATTTATACAACTGGACACTTCTTGCTCAAGTTTCGTAATGGGTGATAGAAGAAAGAATCTATGGATGTCAGTGGTTGTCTCCTGTAAGTTACAGATAAGTATTTCCCTGCTAATACTATCATGAAATTAAGAAACACTTGCTGTCATTGTCCAGGTAAATTTTTTAGTTCACTTTGGACAAAATGTGTAAATATGTGTGTTGGATTATTCATTATGGTGACACATTCCAGGCATTACTCTTCCCACAAGGCAGTCAGCCAATGAGCAATCACTGTGGACTCTGCCACAACGATAATCTCTGCTTTTATTAGTTTAAACAAAATTATTCATTTAATTCTGAGCATACAAATCGGAAATTTGTGGGATTCTAAAGTATACCTTGATCCTAGAATTATTTCCTTAACTCCTTTCCTTTCAAATTTTCCTGCTGTTTCAAATATGGTCTGTGAGGTACGATCAAAAATCCATCAAATGTTATTTTTTAAAGAGAATGGTGTGAGTTAGCTCTTTAGAAAGCAGTGTTTTTTTTGTTTTGCTACTCTTCCCGGTATATAATATTCTTTATCACTTCATAGCATTTTACTAGACTAGGCTTTTGCTCCCATTCTAAGATAGTCCTGGGCTGGAGTGCAAATGGAAAACCCAACGGTGTCTTTGAGTGTTTTCCTAAGACACATATTATGTATTTTCCGAAGATGTAAAGATTTTGGTCATATTCCTATTTTGAGAACAATATTCCAGTCTGATTTTAGGTGCAATGAAGTGTTGCGTTGTGTAGTTTCCTGTGGCATGGCATGCCACAGCCTTCCCAGAGAGCGCTGCGGGGGTCTCTTGGGGAGAGCAGCTATGCCGCATCCCGTAGCCTCTTCCAGGCTCCCCTTGCTTGCTCTGGCTGGCTGTACGCCCGCAACATGGTAATGATAAAGGAGGCGAAAAGGCTCCTGGCATGGGGACTGTAGAGGATCTTTATTCCATGGTGACAGGCTGATCCCCAGAGGCAGAGAGCCAGCACATGGCTGGTGCCCCAAAGACAGAGAGAGACCGGTTGCCCAAGGCAGAAGAGAGAGCGACAGAGCGAGCACATGGCATGGGGCCTGGGGTTTATCTCGGGAAGAAGAGGGTGGAGAGAGCACATGGACAAATGGTCTCAGGGCACAGGGGTGGTACATGGGCGGGGTTGGGGTAACAGAACCAATAGGAGAAACCTGAGGGAGTGGTTAGGGCTAGGGGTGGGGAAGGGAGAGCCATGTGGAAAGGGCAGGCAATTTGGTAAGAAAGGGAATGGGGAAATACACCACCACAATGAAGATTCAAGGTTTTGGTTGCTATTGAAAAGATATACAGTCCAGAACATTTCCTCAGGGGTCTTTCAAGAATTCGGTTCACAAGGAATAATTTATGACTCTGGAGACAGTCTTCTATCAGTCTGCCTGAGCAAGTAAAGGTAAGAAGTTAGCATTATCAAGCATTTGCTTTTCACTTATACTCTCATTTCCACAAAATATAGAATCATAGAATCATTAAGGTTGGAAAAGACCGCTGAGTCCAACCACTGACCCAGCACTGCCAGGTCCACACCTAAACCATGTCTCTAAGTGCCACATCTACATGTTTATTGAACACTTCCAGGAATGGTGATTCCACCATCTCCTGAGCCTGTTCCAATTCTTGACCTCCCTTTCAGGGAAGAAATTTTTCTTAATATCCTATTTAAATCTCCCCTGGCACAACTTGAGGCTGCTGCCTCTTGTCCTATCACTTCTTACTTGGGAGAAGAGGCTGACCCCCACCTGGCTACAGCCACCTTTCAGACAGCTTTAGAGAGTGATAAGTTTCCCTCTGAGCCTCCTTTTCTCCAGACTAAACAACCCCATCTTCCTCAGCTTCTCCACATAAGGCTTGTTCTCCAAAGCCTTCACCAGCTCCATTGTCCTTCTCTGGACATGTTCCAGCACCTCAATGTCCTTCTTGGAGTCAGGGGCCCAAAACTGAGGACAGAGTCAAACGTGCGGCCTCACCAGTGCCAAGCAGAGGAAAATGATCACTGCCCTGGTCCTGCTGGCCACACTATTTCCAGTACAGTCCAGGATGCCATTCACCTTATTGGCCACCTGGGCACACTGCTGGTTCAGTCCAAGATCCTTTTCCACTGAGCAGCTTTCCAGCCATTTTGCTCCAAGCCTGTAGCATTTTACATCTTAAGTTCTTTCAGCCATGTTGTATTATGGCAAAAAAGGATGCTCTTTATGAGTCATTTTAGACGAGTGACCATTGTAATGTCCAAAATGATGGAACCACAGACAGTGCAGAGTGGCTGAAGTGGAAGGGATCCTGGGGATTGCCCAGTCCAAATATGGCACCTACTACAGCTGCCTGCAGCAGGTTGGTCACCGCTGTTGCATTCAATTTGGCTTATGGATCTCTTGAGGAAAACCAGTTCTGCACACATAATCTCAAGCCAAAACTAAAATATTCATGGAGGAATAACTTGGCACTTCGCTCAGTTTCTCATAGCTAGTTTCTTGAACTACCCTCTGATGACAGATTTTGTCTCTTAATTAAAAATTGCTTAAATTAATTAAACAATTAGGTTAAAACAATTTCCTTCTACAAGTCGTCTTTCTCATAGGAAAGTCCATTTTTCCTATGAGAAATGGATGACAGGAAAACCTGCATGTTCTCTACTGAAAAAAGGTGAATCCATACATTTTATTAATTACACTCAGTTATTCTCACTCATATGCAAGTATTAATTTTGTCTGTGCTGAAGATTGCTCTGATTAATGTGAGAATCTGGTCTTTTGGTTCTGGGAATGAATTATTAGTGAAGATAATTGGTTTTTACCCTATGGTTGTTTGACTATGTGAATGGATGGATTGGACTTCAAAGCCAGGTTATATTCCCTGTTCTGCTTGGTATGAATCCAATTTCAGTCAGAAAAGATATGCAAAGAAGTCGTTTGGTGCCTTGTCACTCCCATGTCTGTTGCAGATGCAGTAATAATCTGTTACTTGCTGAGGAAAACATAAGAGCTGTATTCAAGAGAAATGGTCTTTTTGTTTTACAGGTAACTGATACCTGGCAATAAGTGAATGCTTTGAACAACATTCAATTGCCTCATATACAAGAGAAATATTAAAAGAAGAATAAAGTTCAGGAAATATTTGCAGTTCCGAAAATAATGAATATGCAAAGTGTTTAAAAGATCATATTGTTCAGAAACGAGAGAGAGCTCTGTTCTTTCATTATCAGGTTTTTACTCTCTTGACAGCTGCAGGAGTCAAGGCTGACAACACAGGGATGGTGTAGCTATTCAAAATGCATTTTACATCGTCCCACCTGGAGCATCCTCATCTCAGTGGCATCTGCTGCACTCCCAAATGGATCCTCATGTGCAGTGTGTGCATCCACTTAGGAGAGCATGAGGCAGTGGTGACTAGCAGCATTCCTGCAGGCTCAAACACTGAAAATTACTTCACAAGATGGGTATGTGACATTTCTGTGCTTGCTATGTCATGTTTTTAAATACCAAAAAAAAAGGAAAAAAAAGAAAAAAAAAGAAAAAAAAGAAAAAAAAGAAAAAAAGAAAAAAAGAAAACCCAATTAAACAAAAAAACCCCAAGCCCACAAGACCAGAAAGAGACAGAAAATGGGAAAAAGATCTTGTAGAATTTTTTTAAACAAACTCTTACTTAATTTGTATAAAATAGCAGATTACATATCAAAATCTGAAGACCTGGGCTTTGAGAGCGGAAGAGTTTGTAGAAAGATTGATAAGAAAGGTGAATCTGTCTTTTCTCCCTGAGTAGAAGCCTAGAGAAGTAAGAAAAGATGGAGAATTCTACCAGATACTAATTACTACCTCAGGAAAAGAGAGTGAGAACCCTTATCTCCCTGAAGATCCCTGAAGTCCCTCTTTGCTTCCAGAAGAAATGTGTGCCATGCTCAGCTGAGACCTGTCCATTTCTCATCTGTACAAATATTAAGGCAGTAGAAAACAGCAGTTTCTCCTCTTTTAGGGGAGATAGGCGCAGAAAAGCCGTGGTGGAATTAATGTCCCGTAGTTTTAACCAGCTAATGGATATCTAGGCTAAGCTGTTTTTAAAGGCTTTTTTTATTCTCAGTAATGAATAGAGAAGGGGTGCTTTGTCCCAGTACAGAAGTGTTCTTACTCATCGAGAGTAACTACACAATGAATCTGATTTTCAGTGATTTACTATCTTTTTACTTTGATTGTTTTGCTGTCTTTCATGTAGGTTTTTCGAAATTTTTTTGTTGTTATGCATATTCTAAAAGGTACAAATGGTAGGATTAGGAAAAACACATACCAGTTTAAAAAGTCTACTAAACTAAAAAAAAAATTAGTTTAATCAAGCAATCTCAAAGATGTTCATTGTGTAGGACTCTCATTCAAATCAATGAAAATGTATGTTCATAAACCTGGAAAAAAATCTATGATGTCTAATTATAGGCAGCTTAATTGCTTCTAGTAACAGCACTCTGAAAAAAATTTCACAGCTTTTCCTAGGACTGCAGGAATTGATTCAAAAATTTCATTACAATTTGTTAAAACAGAAAGGAAAGCTTTCAATATTTCTTGTGTTAGGAGGCATTTATAATTAGTGGCATGTTACATTTCATGGAAATAAAGTTTTCATAGCACTTTTCAGATATGTTCCTCTCTAAAAATAAAATGTAGCTTTCTCTAAGTGAATTATAACACAAAATATGTTAGCAATGTCTTATTTATCACCACATTTTTATGTACTATGCATTATGTACTATTCACTGTAATGAATTTTTAAAGGTTTGTAGAAACATTCTCATGTGAAGAGTGCATAGTTTTCAAAGCTATATTTTTCAGGACCACATGAAATTCACCTGTTGCTTGTATGGATACAACTATTGATAATAATTTCAATAATAATGACGGTGATGATGATGACAATAATAATAATAATAACCTGTGAGAAGGAATACTGCCTGAAAGCTTGTCAGTTTTAACTAGATAAATGATCCAGCTTAATAAATCATTTTACTTCTGATAGAAACCTTGTTCTTCTTGCATATTGAGGCCATCAAATCACTAGGGTAATACGCAATTTTCTCAAACATTAATTGCTGTAGCTAAAGTGGACACAGAAATTTAAGCATGTAAAGGTTTTCTGTTAGTCAACAAAAGATATTTTATTTTTGAAGTACAGATACAAGATATCTCATGAAAGGTTAATACTGTTTTTTATGGAAAAAACACTGTCATGGATTAATTAAAAGATGAAGCTAATTAAAGGATGAAACCCTCACTCCTCTTTCCCTCTCTGCCGTCTTCCCTATAAAGGAAAAAAATGTGTTTTGTCAGCAAGAAAAAAATAGGCCAAAAGGGAGAGACTAACACAGGAGAAACAAATATTTATGCAGGGTTTTGTTTTCTACATTAATGAAGGGAAGAAGTAATATTTAAGTATGAAAATTTTACTTGATTCCTTTATTCTTTTCAATTTAATTCTATATCCTGTGCTAAATAGAATTTAAAATCTATTTATTTTTAAGAACCAAGACATACCTGTAAGAGTCCTTAATATATGTTTAAACCGTTAGTTAGCTAAATATTTACAGGAAGATCCCTAAGATAATTTTTGACTTTATAAGTGGTTTTGAGTCCACTAATTCTGTTTTAACAGGTTTTGGAAGGTGTCTGTTGTTGTAAATCAAATCAATTTAATCAAAAAGTTATTTTTGTGAGATGCTCTGTAAATAAGGCAGGTGATAGGTGTAATCTGAGTGTGGTTACACTTGTGAGACTCTAGGCAACAACATGAATTGAAGAACTAGTTGGGCAACTCCTCTTTGTAATTAGAGCTGTTGGTAGCATGAATTACAAGCTCAAGATAAATCTAAAAAGGTGTTACTCTTTCACTCCGAGCACAATTCTGTAACAGTTCAACAAAACTCTTGTTTTATTTAGGGAAATAACCTCTTCACTTCGTTGGCATGGGTTTATCTAGGGTAGTGTTCACTCTGGAACAGTTCTGAAGAGCATTTCCAGGAGGGCATAGACTGACTGAAGACAGTTTGGGAGAGATAAAAAGATTGCAATCGAGAAAATATGGTCTGTGAAGGCAGACTGAATGGATTCCATGTTTAGGCACTTATTTATGGAACTTATTTATGGAACTTCATCTATCTCTCTTGAGTTCTTAGGACACCTGCTAAAGGCATAAAGATTGGCTTTGTATGTTCCAGAGACGCTTCTGGTTTTAGTGACAAACTTCTCTCCTATGGAAGTTTCCTACTGAAACAACTTTTACTTGTTCTTCTTCTGCAATTTGCAGATTATTTTTGAGCAATATATCTAGCAAATAACATAAATGGAGGGTCCAGATCTTGACAAATTCCGTGTGATGGATAAACTGTGCTGGTGTTAACGTGCTCTTAGCCATGAAATTTTGAGCTTACTCTTAAACCAAAGAATTTTCGCCAGAGAACATCAATTTCTCTTTAAAAGTGAACAGAATAGTCTCCTTATGGCCACCATGGTTCTGTGATTTGAAGACTGAAAAATAAAAACCAACGTGAAATATAGCTGGAAGTCTTTCAAAATTGATAGAAAAATGATGAGGTGATAAAGCATGTCAGCATGTACCAATATTCACTCCATGGGTCCAGCTACCACCTCTATTTGCTTTTATGATGACAAATATTTCAGTTTGCAGAATATCACATGGTCGTAATCAGATGCCCTAAGTCAGATTCCCTGCGGTTGGTGAACAGCTGGATGCTAACAGAAGCACAGAACGAGCAGTAGCAGTTGTTCCGTTTTTACTCTACCCTATAAAATTGAAGTACTTCAGAGAATTTAGAAACAGAGGTAGTCAAAATTATTCTAATTTTAAAAATGTACCATAGAATAGGGGATACCTTTTGAAAATTATTGTAAAAACACTTTTTTGTTGTTTGTTTGGGGGTTTTACTTGGTTTTGGGTTGGGTTGGGTTTGGTTGGGTTTGGTTTGGTTTGGTTTGGCTGGCTCTAGACTGCAGGGGATAGATAATGCCATGGTTATTCATGTTTAACAAGGACTTTTTTTCCTTAAATGATTTTATTTTTTTGTGAGTTGCAAGATTTTTTTCCTGAGAGTAATTTAAGGAATTTTCAAAAAGCCAAAGGGAATAATTGGATTACATAATTTAAGAAATATTTTATTAGAGATCAGAAGGCAATGTTACATTATGCTGTTATAATTGTATTTACAGCTATTGAAATTATAAAGTGCTTAAAGGAAAAACTATTAAGATAATGGCAATTAGTTTATTCCAAATGGAAGTGAGTATAGGGAATTTTGATTTGTTTGTGCTGGACAGCTTGTCTTCTGATAAATCAAACCATGTGTTTTCCTCCCAGTTCTCCAGGAAGTATGAAGAAGGTAAAGGCCAGTACATTAAAGTTCTCGCCTCTGCAACTTTGGAAATGTAGCCCAATGAAGGTATGGTAAAAGTCTCTTTCTATGTCTGTCTCATTTTGTTGGTTTGTCTTGAATTGCTTTAAAGGCCATTCCTCAGCATGAAAAGTCCTTTCTATCTATTCTCTTGGCTTTATAGTTACTATCTCCCATTCCTATATGACAGGGCTTCAAACAATGCTGCTGTTGCTGGAGCGAATAAGAAATTCTGAGGTCTGGTGGCAGCTTTCATTAAGTTCAGCTGTGTGTCACTGGTGCTGATGTGTGTCTTTTGGCAGTTAATCATTTTGAGTGGAAAAGTTATCATTTCCTCTCTGATAAATAGAGGACATGAAGAAGAAAGCCATAGCATCTTACCATGGGAAGGATTTCTAGACTAGTGGGCACAGCTGCTTCCCCAGAAAATCGCCTTTAGATACCCAGCTGTATCTGGTTGGTGCTAGAAAAGGCATTTCTAGGCACATGGCTTTCTTATGGCCCAATACTTAAACAAACCAGCACAGTGATACAAGTGACCCTTAGGTCAGGAGCAGATCTCTGAAGTTTTTCCTGGTAAGGAATTAAATTAAGTGAGACACTGACAGGACACATCCCTAGACAGCAGGGATGTTTCCTTCACCTATTGCATACTGAATACTATTGCATACTTCACCTATTGCATACTGAATATCTTTTGTCCTTTCACTCCTCTCTCATTCAACAAATGTAGATCCTTGCTCAGTTTTGTATTTCCAAAAAAAAAGATTTCACACCAACAAATTGCTACAATTCTTAAGCAACTTGCTTTCCACAGCATAGCAGTTACTTGGGAAGACAAACGGCATCACTGTGAATGTCCTCCCCTTCTTCCCCCAGCTTTATATGCTGATGCCATATGGTATGGGATATCCCTTTGGTCAGCTGAGGTCAGCTGTCCTGGCTGTGTCCTCTCCCAGCTTCTTGTTTGCTGGTTGGGATGGGGTGAGAAGAAAAATAGGCCTTCACATTGTAAGTGCTGCTCAGAAATAATGAAAATATCCTTGTGTTATCAACAGTGATTTCAGCACAAAAATCCAAAACACAGCCCCATACCAGCTACTATGAAGAAAATTAACTCTATCCTAGCCCAAACCAGCAAAGACAAGTGAAAGAATAATTATATGTTCATCTGCCTTTAGACACATTTAAAAACTTTCTCCTAAAACAAATGACATTGAAACTATTTTATGAAAGTAAAGGAAGCCAAATTAACCTAATCACTAAACATTTCATGCTAGCATTTTCATTAATTTAGGCATGTGATACCTGTTATTTTAAAGTATTTTTATTTTAATGTGGCACATTGCCCTTAGAGTTGACACTCTAGGGAAAAAAAGCTCTAATATTCTAGTCTTAAAAAACCAAGATATTGAATGCTTAATATCCATTGATTTTAAAGCAACCTGCGGGTGTTCAAAATTTCATTGAAAGGGAGTTAGTCACTACAGAATCTGTCTATTACGGAAGCAGCAAAGGAGAAAAGTGGCAGTTAAGGGAGAAGTGGAATGTTCAATTTGAATATTTCATCAAGAAATACATACATAATTGTGCTGCATAAAATTCAGAGTAGATGCAGAATAACACTAATTTTCATGTCAGGTACAACGGAAATCTCAGTGTGATTAATAAAAGAGTTATAGAAAAGGAGAATAAAATTGCTTGGCAGTTTCCTATGTAGGAAAGAGATTATTTTTCATATATTATATTTTTAAAAATCCTAATTTTAAACAACATAAAAAGGAAATGGAGAAAGACTGACAATATAATCAGTTGCCTCAATGAAAATAACATTTTTAAGAAAAAAGGACCAAGTTTGAGCTATCTGAATTCTGAGCCTTTGAAAACTACACTTTGCAGCAATTTTCACACCAGTAATTTTAACAATTAGATATTAGCATTTTGAAAGAATGGAAAATATAAGTGAGACATATGTAATGTGGTGATTGAGATGTGTGAAGGTGAGAAGAAGCAGGGTTCATTCTAGGATTAACCTCAGCAGGCAGTAAACACCAGAAGATCCCTGCTTCATGCTCTGTTTCTGGTGGTTCTTGTACACCAGGTAATATCTGTGTGGTGCCCCTGGACACACTCTGCAGCAAACAGAGCTGAACTCATTCTTCCTCTGAGAGCTTTAGAGGATGAGATATGTCTGCAAGTCCTCTTCAGGCAAGGCATGGCCTTACAGGCCACTCCTCTTCCTATGGATGGCACTGTCTTACCACCTTGTAGATGTTTTTGGGACTATGGACTGGCACACCCACCCAAAGACAGTCCTTCAGTCTCCAACAATATCCTTTTCTGCACTACAATATTTTAGAATATTGTTGTAATATTTCCCCAAGATATAAGGATCACAATTCAGGTTCATTTCTGCTAAATTTGCCAGTCTCACTTCCTTTTTGAGGATCATGATCCTTAGAGAAATCCAGCATTCCTCCCAGGTTGGAGAGCACTTGGAAAGGTCATCCCTTGGATGAGAAGGTAAGTTTTTATACTAACTGTAGTATTTTTTGAGGTTTACCTGATAATAGTGAATAACTGGAAAAAAGAAAAGGCAAAAAAAGTGCAAAAATATTAGGTTCTTTGAAAATGATTATTGGAAAGAATCAGTTCTTTAAAGCAGAAAAATATAATTTGCAAATCAGGGAGTTATGTTTAAAATATGAAGGAGATCAGATGATAACTTTAATGATCCTTTCTGAAAATAACATTTGTGAATGTATTTCTTTTTCCTTGATGACAAAGTACATTGACTGATTTTAAATATTTTTATAGTGTCATTCTTTTGCTGTACCTCTTATGTTACTACACAACTACTTTCTAGATTGTCAGCCTATTTGTGGCATCCTAGACCGTCATGGTCCTTCCTAACATCCATATTAACTTGGTTTTCTGGGGGCTTTGTGTTTTTTCCTTTTGAGGTCAGTGCTTAGAAATGGGATGAGTCAACTATAATATATTTAAACATTGCAAGGGAAATATAAGACTGATATTTTGATATTTTATGAGCCACCCAAGATATGTTTTCAAATAATGTCCCTTTCGTTATACTGTGTGTACCCTTGTGTGTGAATTCTCAGATCTGCAGACTACGCACACATAAATAAGGCATCTTCAAAGATTTCCCTCCCAGGTTTTTTTTTTTCCATTGAATCATTTATTTGTCCCAAATCTTCTATTCTTTAATATTTTCTGCATGAACTCTCTTATGAATAATTATGGTGTTAACCCAAAAAAGAGGTTTGTTTTCTGAACTATTTCAAGCCAGTTTTAGCTTGTTGCTGTCTTCAGCCATTACAGACTGTTCCTTTTAGCTTTCTGTACATTTTTTCCACAGAGTAGTTTACAGCACGTTCCCTCTTCGGTTCCACAGTGGATTACAATAGATTTGGAGCTGCATCCTCCTGGAAAGATTTATTCCAGAAAATAACAGCTATAAATTCCAACTATACATTATCAAGAATTCAAGCAACAAAAGTCAGAGGCAGAATTTCCAGCAGCCTCCTCCAAGAGTCTCAGCCACTGTTACCCTTCAGTCTCATGTTACTGTATCAGTCTTGCTGCCATCAAGATTCTCAGTCCACAGAACAGTCTTTCTGTTTATCCCTGTTGATTTTATAGAACTTTTCAATTCTTCTCTAAAATTCTTATTTAGCCAAGCTGGTAAATAAGAGGTCAAAGAATTATTAAGTCTAGCACATCCTAAATTTTCTTTAGACCTTTTTTTGACCACTATTAGTATATGGGGAAAGATAAGTACATGGCAGCACAAAGGAGCACCTGGCGGCACAGACCCTGGAGGGAGGAGGTGTCACGCGCAGACCCCTGCAGAGAGGCGCCTGCCAGAAGCTGTCAGGCGGGTGAGCAGCGCATGATCACCCCATAGAAGGACATTAAAAAGATGCATTGCTGATGTGGCAACACGGGATTGGTTGTGTAGTGAGAATTGCCATGTAAAGAAATACTGTACCTTAAAGAAGTGCATAAAAGCAGATTGTTCCTTTGAATAAAGGATTCAGATCAGGATTCAGATCGGAGATTTGGGAACCAGAACCAGACTCAGATTCAGTCTGAATTTCAATCGCCGACAATAGTATTAGTACTTCTCAAACTTCTGCCAAACAGACTGGGACATCCCTTGTTGATTGTTCACCTGTTTTCAAGACATCTCAGAGAGAATTGTTTTCTGAAAGACCAAAATGCCAGATTGTGTAATTTTCTCCAAATATCTCAAGATACAAAGGCTTTTGTGTGTCTGACAGAGATCTTCTAGATGTTAATCATCATTCTAATCAGACTGTCCAACACTGTCCAGCCCACAGACAGCTGTGGCAAATGGCACAGCTAGTGCCTAGGCAAATCCCTCCAAACCATTTTAATACAACAGAAGTAATTAACTCTATTAGCATGGCTGGATCTGTCTACACTTACAACTAATCAACCTAATTGTCATGCTAAGAGAATTAAACCCTTTTGATGAAAAATTGCATGTCAGAAACACATGCGGGTTGGTAATTTGGGGAAAAACATAACCTGTTAGGTAAAAAATACATTGGGACAGAGTTGAAATGTGCTTGTTATTATAAACCCCAAAAGAATGTAAAGCTAATAAAAATTTTCTGAGTTGTTTTAAATTGTAAAGAAAATTATCAAAAGATACTAAAATTATCTTACTAATGCCATTTAAATGACAAGAAAATATGTTTATTTAGAATTTATGAGTCCATAGCTCTTCATTTAATACAATTCAGAAAGTGTTCAGTATCAAATAAGCAAAGGTTCAAATTCCATCTAAAGGCAGTTCCCAGTGAATAGCTCCTACATATGAAACAATACCTGAGAGCTCAGGTCTGAGGTATGTAGCATTCCCTCACAGCCATCATTAGGTTTTGGTACAGCCATATGCAGTGATGAAAGCTGAGCAGGCCCAGAAGATGGGAAAGTGGATTTTTAAGTGAAAAACCTCCTCCTGGGCAGTCCAGTAGATCACTAAGACATTTAGCACTGTGTTTTGTGCTATCAGACAGGTCAAACTTTTACTCTAGCACATTCACATTGATCTTGGGAGGAAGTATTTTTAGAATGTCTTACAGTCTACACAACTACTGCTGAATAAAAAGGGATGGACAGCAGACTCAAGCACTGTCTGCTGATTGTTCAAACTCTCTACACCATCTGGGACTACGTCTAACTACCACTGTCTGGCTGCACTGGCCTGAGTCAGAGCAAATATCCTACATAGGTATCCACTACCAAGACATAACCCAAACAGGCTCTTTCCACACTCTTCCAACATTAGAATTTATACCCATTAACACCCAGATTAATCTACGTGCCAAACATCAGTGAAACTCATGCTCCCAGGTTCGTGTTAGAAGCCATGACAAGCTATTTACATTATCTCTGAAACTGAATTGACAAAACTGCCCTAAAAAAACCTGACAGCATATTGGGCCTAGGTGGGTGATATGTAGAACCCATGGGAGGCTCAGTTTTGGTCAGTTTGTGTGCCTTGGCTTCAAGGCAAAAGAGTGATCCCTGGCTCTATTTTATTTAGTAAAATAGATGCAGCCATACTTATTTTGCTTCTTTTTCAAAAGTTTGCACATCTGATACTTTCTTCTGTTCAGAACCACTTTTTAAAACCTCACTTTTTTATTCATCTTGCACAGAAGAGAGAATGTAAGGTAAAGATACACACTTGATAACCTTGCTGCACTAAAGTAAGACATTAAAAATTCTGCTAAAATATTGTACTTGACAGCTTTGTGTTTCCATACTTATTAAACTTTGTATTCAGAATTCCACTATCAGGTTTCTGGCAGTCCTACCCCACCACTTCACCTGCCACACATCATCTGAAAGCTAAGAGACTTTTCAGGAGGATTTCAGGAAAATGGATATCAGGGAGCTAGCAAATTGACAGCCATGGATAAGGACCACTGCACAGTCCACAAATCCAGGCATACAGTGGTCACATAGAAGAATCAAGAGAAAGTATTTTTTGCAATTGAACTCTGAAAGGCATTAAAGATTTTGAAATGTTTTCTTTTTCATTATAAACCACCAGAAAAGCAATTCAAAATATTTTTGATGTAACATTCTTTCCCCCTAAATTTTGTATCATTCTCCTTCATTTGCAAAATCAAAATTGTTGAGAAAGTGAAAGTTAGAGAATTGATAAAGGAGATAAAAGAAGAAAATGAGGAAAATACTCTAAGAATAAAATGTTCAAATTTAAGAATTGCTGCAGAAATTTCATGCTCTTTCAAACCTCACAGTTTAGACATGCCCTTTTACTTCCTTCTTCTGACCAATTCACAGCATCAATTCAGACCACAGGCTGATAAAAAAAGCTGGTGCCCTGATGATTTTTTGCTTTTTTATATACCCATCTTATGTACCATTTCGTATATCCTTTTATAAAGCTTTTATGTATCCTCAGTGCGTTTAGCCCACATACTTGTAATTCTCCAAGTCTGATAACTAGCTTAGACCCAAAGTTCCATTAAGCCAAGAGACTAAACATCTTGGAAACCTTACAGTTGTTTCCAACACAAGCCCCAGACACCAAGGTCCTCTCCAGAACACATTCTGTAAACCAAGACAGGCCCATCCAGGGGGAACATTTCTCAGGACGGGGGCTTCTCTTGAGCCTCTCATTGGGGAATCTTTCATAGATATGCTAATTTGCAAGGTCTATAACTGTATATGTGAATCATCGTGTGTGTGCATTTTCAGTGTGCATTCTGGGGTGCCTTTTCGGTGTGCATTCTACCTGGATGTGGTGCACCTGAGGATCCTTAAATAAATACTGAGGTAAAACCCTTTTTTCCCCTCTAACTGTGTTTGGCTTTTAATTTCAAGCCCAGGGAAAGGCAACAAGCCTACTCGGTAATAGAGCAAAGATTTCAGAAACCCCACCTCTAAGCCCAACTCAAGCACGTATATCAGACAAGAGTAAGAAGAATTTATTTTGTTATCTCCTCAGTAACTAACTGATTATACCACCTTTCATCTTATTGAAAAGTTCTTCATTTCAGAGACACCATCAGTAATACATCAACATATTAAGACTTCACTGACTATGAGGCAAGAAGGTAAAATGAGGCTGCTAGAAAAAACATAAAGCTGAAGGAACAGCTGTGGTATGTGATTAACTCCAGTCTTCATCTTTTCAGGCTACGATATGCTTAATTACCTTGATGTCAGGAAGCACTATTTTTCTCCTTTCCCCTTGCATTTCAAATCTTCTATGTCTGGTACACTTCATTATTTCTTTTAATTACAATTACAGTTTTCAAAAACCTTGTTTGCCTACTTCCTGTTTGCTGGCTTTAATAGTTTGAGATTTTGTAAATTGGAGAGAAAGAGAGAAAACATATAGGTAAAATATATGAATATATATGTCTAATGGAAGAGAAATCATTATGATCACTTAAACAGGGTTTAGTAAGATGTGATTTAGATAGAGCAAATGATATGAGAATGCACTACTACATTCATTTTGAAGTAGCAGTCATCCAAACTCACTATGCCATAATAGGCAAGTCACATAGAATAAATTAACAAACATCAAATACAGCTCTTCTCATATCAAAACCACTGGCTGAATTAACATCAGGCTACTGCAGGAAGGACAAGAATCATCCAGCTGGCTCTTGAATTATACAAAGACACATTATCACCTCATTATGACTGTGAAGTAATAACTGAGTAGAGCTAATTTCGAGTGACAATACATAAATATTCAAATTTCATTTGTATGTCCCTAAAATAGTGATGAGTAAGAAGCAGGAGAGATTGGACTCTTAAAAAAAATATGAAAAAGAAGAAAACTTACATTTACCTCTTTTAATTGTCTTGAAGTACATATCACATGTTCTGTAAAAACTCAAATATTTTAACCTTCATAGAGTAGTGTTTTAGCTAAAATTCTATTAAGAGAGAACAGGGAGAAACTACTCGTGAACATCTGCTCAAGCAAAACAAGCTTTGTTCTAATATTCTTTAGGACTAAATTTATCCACACAATATGAATCATGATTTTTGATCAGGAGACTCTCTCTTGTAAGAGAAAATGTCGGAAATGTTTGTTCAAGCCTCAGTTTGCATTGGTATTTGTGTTTCTAGTCTTAATCTTTTCCAAATGTAATGAAACAGAGAGCAGGAATAACACAACGTAAATTAAGTACCACACAGCATAAATAACGAATTACTATGTACACATTTACAAAGTGATCTGTGTGAGAGGTACTACATGAACGAATGCCAGGCTAAGCTCTACAGGCACAAACCATACCTTGAATCAAGATGGTAAACAAATGTATCATCACAGCTTAATCAGTAATTATTTGTGACTGCAAAACGTGATTTTGTTTGTCAAGCTAACTGCTGTGAGTCATTTGCTTGCTCTGAGTGGAAGATCATGATCAAGACATTGATGCTTAACTTAAGCCAGTATTTTCTGAAGTCAGTGGAATTATGTCACCAAAAGATGTGGGGAGTTGGTCCATGTGAGACTTTCTTCCAATTTTACCATAATTTCTAAATTTGTGTCCTCAATTTGTATAAATTGATTGAATCTTTAGAACTGTGTTGCAGCACAAGGCTATATGTTGTTTTACTCATAGAAATGCAAACTTATCAAGAAAAAAAAACAAATCCATATAAAGGCCATGGATCAAGCTATAACCCAAAATGCAGAAACCTATAAAGTGATCTATGTGCCTGTCCACTTGAAGGCAACAAAAAAACTGGTAGTTCACTCTCCTGGCATTGTCTTGAGTCAGAGATGTACCTGAGCTCTGAATGCTTTGATATTTACCCAGGGCATATCGCAATAGGGTTCATTTCATGGCTGAAGGAAGAGGATAAATCAAGCACAGACAAGGATCACCATTTGTGAGGTCTGTCTGACAAAATCTTCATATCCTCTGTTTGAGCTCTGCAGACCATGGTGGTGTACCAGAACTGGGCTGGTACAAGTGTGTCATGACTTTTTCATACATCAGAGTGTGTAGCACAGGGCAGCAGTGATGCAGCAGTGCCAAGTGTTCATCCCTGGCTTAGGGACACTGCAGAGTGGGGTAAGTGCTGTCACAATTAGCTACACAGCCATCAGAATATGACTTGTTATGTCAGAAGATGTTACCTTCCTACTTCTAATGGCAAAATGCCAAGAGGGCATGACATGGAAAAGTGCATCCCCTTCAGGAACTAGATTCAAAATACACCCCCAATGTCCCAGCATGCGGTGATGTTGGAAGGCAGTGATATTTCCTGTCAGGCCAAAAGTTTTTATATGATTCTGGTTGATGACATAGTGCTTAGACCAATTTCTATGCGAAGCTAAAACATTTTGTTTTGACTTGCTCTCTCTGATGCAGCTTTGGACATGAACTGTGGGTTTAGCACGAATCCTACTTACAGTAAATGATGTAGATCAGAAATAAAGTTACTGCATCTTTCAGTTTCTCTGGTACTCTGGGAACAGCCCAGCCTGTCATTCTCTAATTTATTTTTCAGTCACGTGAGAGAAATAGAGCAGTTTAAGAGCGTGCTGAGATGTTTTTACCCACGCTCCTCAAGGGAGTTGAAGAAGAGAGGCACTGAAACACACACAACAGTCTAGCTCTCATTCTGTTGAAATATTGCAGGCTGTGTAAGTCTGTCTGAAGTGGCATGTCATTCCGCTTGACTCATCAGATGACACTGTCAGTCTTTGGTAGAAACAAAGGGATTTAAAACACAACATGTGTTAAGATCAAACAGGCCAACTTCACAATTAAATGAAGCCTAGTAGAGTCTGTCATTGGTAAAATGCATATATAATGATTAAAAATGGAAAAATGTTGGATTTGAACTTCTGAATTGAAAATTAAAATTGTAGTCAATGTTTCATGTCAAGCTTTTTCCTTCACCAGAGTGCGATAAAAATACCTATTGAAACATACTAACACACAAAAGCTCATCTGTTCATTGATTAGACCTTTCTTATGAAGGGCAGAAAGTCATACTGATTTGTTTTGGGACAGCCACAGACATAAAATATTCTACTGCAAATGATCCTAACATCTGTTTTTATAATTTTTACCCCGCAGATTCAGCAGTCAGCAATGTGTAGAACTGCCTAATGGATATTTTCAGATTAAAGAAAAGTTTTGCATGGAAATGCTTTCTGAGCATGGTTTTTGCATAATGCAAGACTCCTCTTTCACAGAATATGGATACAGGGCCTTTTATTTAATAATAATGCAGAACATGAATGCGCTTCTTAATTAAGTTTATTGTAATGCTATTTTCTTATATAAACCTACATAATTTCAAAATGTGTTAATCCAAGCACTGTTATTACATGTTTATTGACTCACTCTATTTTCATTAATTAACTTGATTGAAAAACCTCTGAGGCATCAAATGGAAGAGACGACAATAAAAAAATTAAAACTGTAGTAATGTATAGCATTGCGTTAAGCTGTTTTATAATGGATAAAAGCACCATAATTTTTCTCATAACAAAAATTAATATTTATTTATGATAAATTTTATGAGAGCAGAACTTTTTTTTCTCTGAAAAGACCTCTTGAAAATTGCACATGCAACTATCAAATTTTTCTTGACTTTTTGCCTTTTCCTGCTACATTATGTCTTCCTGACCTTATCAATTCTGTCTGCTATTTGTAACTTCAAACTTTCAATTTACAAAAATGTATCATAACTATATAAAAATAATGGAAGTATTTTCTAGGAAATACTTGCATGTTTCTCAAGATAATTAAAAGTCTATTTATGAATTGGAACAACTTCATATTTTGGAGCTGATCTCTATACTTATAAAGGCACTTGCATTCATTCAAAATACTATGAGTGTATGTGAGTCCCAGTATGTAAAACTGTCCAACTGAACAAAAGCAATTCTGAAAGACAATTGGAAATTCTCATTGGTTATTCTAAGACTTGTATCTACCTGCACATATAATATATTTATATACAATGCATTCCCTTTTAAAATAAGAGGCTCTTCTTTATTTCAGATCTCATTTTTATTTCATATCAAATATAAGTATTGATGGGTTTAATGATGTTTGGATATGACACGCATCAACAACTCACAGACCAGAAGGCGAAATGTGCCTTGGGCTGCACCCAAAGCAGTGTGGCCAGCAGGCTGAGGGAGGTGATTCTCCCCCTTTGCTCTCATGAGACCTCATTCAGAGTGCTGCATCTAACACTGGGGTCTCCAGCATAAGAAAGATGTGGACCTGTTAGAATGAGTCCAGAGGAGGATCACTAAGTTAATTACAGGGCTGGGGCACCTCTCCTATGAAGACAGGCTGAGGCAGTTGAGGTTGTTCAGCCTAGAAAAGAGAAAGTTCTGGGCAGACCTTACAGCAGTCTTCCCATACCAGAAAAGAGCCAACAAGAAAGCTGGAGAGTGACTTTTTACAAGAGCATGTACAGGACAAGGGGGAATGGTTTCAAACGGAAGCAGAGCAGGTTTAGATTAGATATTAGGAAGATATTCTTTACGGTGAGGGTGGTGAGGCACTGGAACAGGTTGTTCAGAGACACAGGAGATGCCCCATCCCTAGAGGTGTTCAAGATTGGATGGANCAGGAGATGCCCCATCCCTAGAAGTGTTCAAGATTGGATGGACTCTGAGAAACCTGGTCTAGTGGAAGGTGTTCCTGTACATTTCAACAGGGATGGAACTAGATGATGTTTAATGTCCCAAACCTTAAGCCTGAACCATTCTATGATTCTATGATTCTATGTAAATATTATGGTCACCTCCCAAAGAAATACACAAGGCAACTGCTCCCTTCCACTGCCTGTGATGTCTGCTCTTCAGTCTGTGTTGCTTGGCTTTGACTAAGAAAGGTTTTGCTAGCAGGAAAGAGGCACAAGTGCCCAGTGCAATTTAAACATCACTTTGGGTATATCTAACCTCCATTTCATAATCTGAAATACAGAGGTAACAGTTTCTACCAAGTTTTGTATGTAATGCATGCTTCATTAATGTTTTAAAGTTACTTTGAGTTCCACATCCAGTAAATGATAAAATGAAAGTAAGTATAAATTTGTGACTAATTTTTGGAATAATAGTCCCTCAAATCCCATGAAAGTTCTCAACTGATGTTTTAAATCAAAAAGAAATGCATAGGTAGATGTATTTTCCTCAGTTTGAATTTCCTCCCACATGTTCTTTCCTTTTAAAAGCACACTAGTTTGTTTTTTTTAACTGTATTGTGTGGAAGACATGGGATGTGCTGCTTCTATCTATAGCAGTGCTAAATTTTTTGAGGGCAATTGTATTATAGTGCAGTTCTTTTACACGTACTTCATGGCTCATGTTTGTAGAAAGAGGTAATATAAATCAAAATAATCTTTGAAATAGTCACCTATAGTTTTAGCCAATTAGGTTTTTTCTTTCTCATGCTTACATTTAAGGACAAGACGCACATTTGAGAGACAGTATTTTTTGGCTAAACTAATTCTCTTTCTTTGCAAAGCTTGTCTTGGAATTATCAACGAACTTCTAATGAATTAAAAAATTGCCTTATTATTCAGAATACAAGTAGCAGTGGAAATTAATATACAATGAGTTTCAATCACTGCATGTCCATAAACGACTTTTAAATTCTTCAGGAAATTTTCCTGACGTATGCCAACGTCAAGTAAACCAGCAGAGAAAAAGAGCAACAGAACAGGTAGTGCAGATAAATTTCCACAGCTGGCAGCAGATGGATACCTAAGCTTTGCTACATGATCTGAGAAATAAGCACCTGGAGGAGTGAGGTTATTTTTATAAAATCAAAACAAAACAAGACAAAACAAAACAAAACAAAAAAGCAAACAAACACAAAGCCAGTAATGAAAGGAATAAAAAACCCCAACACAACCCAAAACTCAACCAAAATAGAAAAAACCTACAGCATAACTGCTAAATGTCACTACAAAACAAAGAAAGTTAAAGTCAAGCATGGCAAACAGATAGCCATTCCTCCCCCAGGGCACACCACGAGAGCACTGATCCCATAAGCATTTTTTCTTGTCTGACAAATGTGTGGCTCTGTTTCCAAAGGGTATTTATGTGACTTTGATGGCTGTTCGTGAGGACACCAATGCTGGTTTTTTGCACTACGCACTGGGAAGAGGTGCTTGGTGTACTGGTGTGAGCAGAGTTCTTGTCGTGGAGTCACAGTGCATGTATCCAGTGCCACAAGCACTCCCACATTCCTGAGTTCTCCATTTATACAAACCCCCCCCCCCAAAAAAAGTCCTAATTGGAAATGCTTTTGCTTTTTCATGCATAATTGCAACACAAAAAGTTCACAGCTACTAATCAAAACTGCAGCTTGTTAGGGGGTTAGGTTTGGCCAAATGCAGACAAATTTCCATTAAGTCTGCACAAGCCATATAATTCTAGAGGTTTTTCTGCCTAATTTCAATTCCTGCTCCAAAGAGTGGTCTTTTCAACTAGACCAAAGAAAAAAATCAGCAGAAGTTTTAAAATGGAGATACACTTTTTCCATCTTCCTTCTGATGAATATTGGTTGAAATTACTGTCATCAGCACTACTTTACGATAATTACCAATTCATGATGAGACAGTCTTCTGGCATAGAATATTTCAGTACAAATGGTTCAATTTTAGAAAAGACCTATGCCATTGAAAACAGGATCCTTCTCAAGTAATGAGTGAGAAATGAGACTAGGCAGTGCTAGCAGCTCTGCCAATAATATGATCAAGAGTATTATGACTAAAAGTAGTCTAGAAAAGCAGATTCGCTTTACTGAGGTGAATTACATAAACTCACAATTCTGTTGCTCTATTGCAATGGTGGGTTGTAAAGTTTCTCAGAACTTGTTGTAGTGGCTTCCTCCGGCAAAAAGGGTTTAAGAAAGAATTTGGGTTGAAATAGCTTTAAAATACTTTTTGGAGGAAGATGTTAGAACCAGAAAGAACAGATCAACAAATTAGTCCACTGCTTTAATTTGAAGTAATTCTATGTCTGTTTGGGTTTACTGCCTGCTATTGGACATTTGACAGACAACTTGAGACCATGTACTCCTTCTTTGTAGGAGCAGTTCTAATAATACCATGATATTTATAAAGAAATATATGATTTGTTATTTTCACTATAAAAAGTAAGATTTTAAATGTAGATATCAAGAATATAAGACAAAAACTTACTTCCAAAACATGAACACTTTGACAGAATTTCTTTTACTATTTTAGCACACTTCCACATATTGAAGTGCTATCAGAATGCTAATGGCATGAGGGATGAAGATGGACACTTGATTTCCCTGGTCTACTTTGCTACCAGGCCTCTTGTGCCAACTCTGAACCCATTCTAGAGCATGGAAAAATAATTTTAAAAATTAAGAAAACAGTCTTTTGTCACAGTAGTGAAGTAGTAGTAAAGAATGTAAAGAACTTAAGAGACATAACCCTGGGATTTAATAAAAGACTCTTTTGCACTCTTCAGTGTACTATAGTGGAATGTGGCCAGTCTTTCACCAACTCATGACCAGAGAAGTGGAGGTTATTTGCTAATTTGAATTATTCAGTGTGTCACAGGGAAATGCAATTATTAACTTCCCTTATCTCTCCCTGTGGCATACTCATATCAGTCTCTTTGCCTCTGTCATTTTATAGAACAATGTCCCAGTGGTGCTTGTCTTGGCTTTTATGTAGAGCAGCAGCTGACTGAGAGTCCAAGACTCCTCATGTGTTTTTTCCTTCAGTGGCAGCCCTACATAATTTTGGCTCAAATCGGTGGAAAAACTCTCACTTACTTCAACAGGATCAAGATTCATCCTGGTTGAAACATCAAAACTTATTTCAAAGCACAAAGGAGCTGAAGAGCTAGTGGCAGATGGTGGGAATGAGCCTGCCTAATCCCAGTTAGGTGCATTTATCAGGAATATTGCATAATGTAAGGGTTTCAGCATAATTTAAAGCAGAATTCCTATGAAATACATTCAGGAAGCTTGCTGTTGCTGTTATTTTTCATGCTAGTGGACATCTTGCTATCTATGAAACATCTGTGCATGATTTTTGCCCCAAAATGTTAACTTATTTATGAGGAAGAACATTTCATAAAACTTCTCAGTAGTGAATGAAAAATTAGGGCTGGGATGCTTTTTCTGTACAGCAAATTTCTTGAGTGCCTGTAGTTATTTAGGTATAAAAATGATACAGGTATAAATCTAACAGGCTGAGGTCAGGCAGGACTTCTTACATGCTTGTGAGCTATGAAGAAGGGTCATCTTTCAGGATGTGTTGTCCCATTTCTCTCTTCTATGCTATTTTAGTAGCTGTCCTTCTTCTGGGCAATAAAAAAAAAAAAAATCAATGAAGCTATGGCAGCTCAATGGATAAGAGGGAAATGGTTCAGCAGACTGTAAAAGGTTCTTCCCTTTTTGGCTACGAAGAGTCCTTCCTTCCTGAGTCTGGCTGGGGAAGTCTCCTGCAGCACAAGTCTCCAGCATGGTGAGTACTGTACGCTTTAGAGATGTCCAAAGGAGCTTCCCACAAAAAGGGGATTGTCTAAAGAACTCAGATGAGAGCAAGGTGTCTTCTGGAGCTCCCTCTGAGCCGGCTAAGTGAGTGAGGAGATCCCACTGATGCAGGACACATGGTTTGCAACTGGCCAAGCCAGCACAGGCAGTTTCTGAGGCTGCTTACTGCTGGAGATGGGCATGCAAGAAAGAGCAGGGGAGTGAGCCTGGGGGCTCTCACAGCTCCTGAGACATTTTTGAGGTTTGGGTTCAAGTCATTCCAAGCTAGTACAGTGTCGTGGCATCTATGCTGCTTTCAAGAACAGAGTTTGAATCTGATACAGGCCACGCCCCGTGTTTAAGTGTCCTTGGTGGCCAAGGCCACTGGGGCATTTCAGGAAAGCCAAGATGAGAACAGCATGTCAGAAGTACGGGATCCTCAAATTGGTTACGTGCTCTTTCCTCAGGTAATACAGTGTCTCAGGCACTCCTTGGGAGACCACTGCAGCTAGACTCATACAGATAAGCTTACACCCATTTTAATATGGATATTAAAATGGATATTTTTGCAGAATCCATGTGATCATCAAAACAGTATTTAAAACTAATAGCTCCTAGGCTCTATCTCAAGTATTGAGCATACAGTTAGCATAACCAGGCATCTGGCCAATATGAAAATATATGAAAATTTCCATCGTGCCAATTTCCAGATGAAGATTAGCAAGATTAGTAGTGAAATTTGCACTTCTCACTGTTGTTTACTGATGCCTGTGACTGCTTGGCAATGCAGTAACACATCTGCTGAAGAAATGGAAACATTCAAGTGCTATCAACTTTGTGAGCAATGCCATATGGGTTATATTTACTCAACTGGCTTATACTTATCATTACTGTTAAGCATTTTACACAGAACATGATAAAAAGGTCACTCAGACTAGCTGGATTTTAAAGGTAATAAGGAAAACAACCTTGTATTAATAAATCATAATAACTCTGTGTGTGCAATCAGATACCTTTTTACCTAGTTACCAATAACAGTGTTTTGTAAGCGCCAATAAAGACACTGATACCACTCACTTCATGCAGAGGAAATGTAGAGATTTCCAGCACCATAATGCTCCTGAGTGCATTATGAGATTGCGACTATTTGTGCCTGCAATTGGTTACTCACGCATTAGCCCAAAGGAAGTGACATTTCACTGATCTGCATGCTAAACACAACAGCCATTATTCACACTTTTTCAAAGAAATAAACATAAAACTGACTTCTGGAAAAAATTTCTTTGAGATGGCTTGTGAATTCTGTTAGTAGCTTGTGGTATAGACACTGCTCATTATTCTGATAATCGGTTTTGACAGGACTTTCTGAAATAGGAAAAGGAGATAAACATGGAATTTAGTGAATTGTGGGAATTTAGTTAATAAACTTGGAAAAAAACCTGACTACTTGACTAGTTCATTTAAGATGCGCAGTGTCAGGATAAAAGCTCACAGGGAGGCTGTGAAACATTATGTTTAAAAGACAGAAATAAATCACTTAAATGTATGTCACATTGCAGCAGAATGCATAACCAAAATAATGCATTATTTAGTGATTTTTAAGACTACATTTCTAAAAGAATAAATACAAGGAATATTTTGGGGGGCTTTTTTTTAGGGTTTTTTGGGTTGGAAGGTCTTGCAATTAGTACATGCAAACGTGTTTTGTAACAACATGCAGAAAAAAAAAAACAGGTAAAATGAATTTCAGACAGCAGCCTGGGTTGCAAAAGAGCTGTAGAAAGGTAAGAGCTGTAACGAGGATAGAACAATATGGGAGTATTCATAGCTCAAGCAGACAGATGCACTCACCCACTGAGCACTGATAGGAAGTAAACAAGGTGAGAAATTGAAAGCCCAAAATTCTGTTTATTTACCTGAATATAGTCTTGGGAAAATTAATATGAGAAACCATAAGAAAAGTCATCTCAGTCTATAAACTGTAATGGATTCTCTGATGGCAAGAACCAAATCTGCTGTTTTAAGATAAAAACATGATCTTAGAAAATGCAGCAGGGGAAGAGAGTTTGCAGTGCTCTGGAGTGTAGACATAAAGGTCTGGTTCATAACTCAAAAGCCATGCACATTCTTCACAGCAGCTCATTTATTCATGAAAATAATGCACAATGCAATGAATCCAAACAGGCTTTCCTAAATATCACTTTTCACAGACTTTACTTGGGTAAAGCGAGTGCCAAACACAGAATATTTAGTTCATTCAACCTTTACAGCAGAAAATTTTAAGGCATTGTCCCTGATTTACATGTAATAGCAGAAACAGTCAGAATTTGACAGGAATTTCTAAAACCAACTGTAACATGTAGCCCACATAGAGAACTAACAGGACAAGTTTACAAAACTTTGGAATCCTTCTGAAATCTTATTAAATTAATACAATTGGGACGTATGCAGCATAGTCATCCTGTGTCTTGAGATCTCACCTGATGGGTGTAGACCCTGCAGAGTGTTCAGTGGACAGTGGAGAGAATTGCCTTCCATGCGTGTGAGCAATAACTTGAAGTTTTGAGACTTGGGGTTCACCTAAACTGAAATTTTAGAAGACAGATATTAAAGGTAAGAAAGAAAAATGGAAAATTATTAATATAGCAGCTTTTAGATAGCTAAACAGATGCAATAATTTCTATAAAGGAACAAAACTACAGATTAGAAGACATACTGTAAGACATATAATTATCATTCAGAATAGAACAGCTATTTTAAAATTAGGCATTTTACGTCAGATATAGTTGTTAGTGTTTCTAGCACAATAAAACTGCTTTGAGAACTGTATGCATCAGTAAAAAAATCACACAGAAAGAAAGCCCACATAAATAGGTTAAGAGCCCTAATAAGCCCATATTTGTTAGAAACCACGCTACATTTTATTTATCCTATTTAAAATTCCAAGTGCTTTTGTATTCCATTAACAGCCAACATTATTAAAAATTTGCCTGAATACTCTAGTCAGTGGACAAATTTTCTTAAGGTGGAAAAGACATATTTAGTTTGTTTTCGACCAATATTCTCATAAATTGACAATAATGGTCTTTCAACCTAATTATTTGAAGTAATTTTCTATGTTTCTATGTTTTCTCATCTGGGAAGTCCTTTACGTAGTTGCCCTCCATGGATTCCACTAGAGTTTTTTATTTGGTGTGTAATAGGTTGA
Organism: Rhagologus leucostigma; assembly: GCA_013397725.1. Lineage (NCBI taxonomy): Eukaryota > Metazoa > Chordata > Aves > Passeriformes > Rhagologus > Rhagologus leucostigma. The sequence continues at coordinate 568,587 of VZTD01002352.1, forward strand.
ACCTGAGTTGACTGACAAGTTCCCGAGCCAATTACGCTTTTCCAATTTTGCATATTTAAAGCCCGTGCAAGTGCAGGACATTCCTTTTTTTCTTTGTCCCGACTTCCCACAGAGGGTTGGTGGGGCTGGGCTCTCTTCCCCGGCAAGGGCAAAAAGCTGCCGGAAAAAGCTGTCCTGGCTCCAGAGGGCATCTGGGATCAGCCTTAAACTACAGGCAGCTGGGACCACACGGCGCGGCTTCTGGAGACCGGCAGGCTTCCTTTCCCCCCCCACCCCTCAGGCAGCCTCACGCAGATTCGGTGGGAGCTGATGGAGTCTTCTGCAACCAACGCAGCTTGAGTCGAGCTGAGGAGCCAGCGGCATAAAGGGAAAGAGGCTTTTTCTCCAGTGTAAAGCCTGAAGAAAATCATGGCGGCTTCAAGGTCAGGGAGAAAGAGAAAGTGAGTCATGTGGGACGGAGCTGAAGATGGCGGCAGAAAAAAGAGGGTGGAGCGCACCCAGTGCAAAGCTTAAAAATGCTTTCTCCAGGCCGTGGTAAAAACTGTAAAATCACAAACTGTTCTTCACTCTTCAATCCATTTAAACATGGGGGGACGAGAATTCTGTGTGCAGCCTGAGGAAAAAGAAAAGTGGCCACGCCAGGTCACCTAAGAGCTGTAAGAGACTTTTAGAGATTTTGTGAAGAAGAGAGCCGTTGCTTTTCAGGCTGAAATTTGCTTATCCTTAAAAAAGAAATACCCCATGCATGGCCCATGATTGGCAGTGTGGGAAGACTGCAAGATTCATGGGAGAGATGTTTTTTCACGGCAGCAAATTTCTGGGCAGGACTGTTGCTAGTGGCAGTTTGGAAACCACGTTTAAAGGAGAGGAAAAACCTCTTTTTCCCTAAATATTGGAGAGATTTTTTAAGAATTGTAAAACTGACCAAATCCATGTTTTGTTATACTTTGTGAGAGCTGGATAAAGGGAGGGGGTGCTGGAAGAGAGGGGAGTTTAGCTTTAATTTTTCTTTATTATTTCTTTTTGCCTTTAATTCTGTTAGTAATAAAACTTTCATTATACTGTAATTACTCAAGCATGTGCCTTTTTTGCCTCGCAAATTTCCGGTTTTCCTCAATATAATCCTATTTTCCCTTATAAAAATAACAAATATTGTGGGAACCTGGCACTTAGCCAGTTCAAACCGCGACATGGTGATAAGAAAAGCATGCTTGCCAAATGTTGTATTTGCTGTAGATGTCACCATTTCTGTTGCTGAAGGATTTTTATTTTGTTGTACTCTAACTTAGCTGAGAATCCCCTCTGCCTTTGCACATCATCCATAAGATAAGTAAGGCTGACAGACAACCAGGTCTTCAAAGAGATCTAGATACCTTACTGAGATTAAAATATACAGGATCATCCTGGACAGAATAGCACTTCATTGACCAGTCCTATCTCCATTTCTACTGTATTCAGCTATTTTTGGATCTCCATAGTACCTCTTCATGCGCTCTGTCTCTGGGCATTTCAATAGAACTTGTCCTTTCCTGTGTCCTGGCTTCATTTTAGCTTCAAGTGCTGCTCCAGTTTCAGCATCCATTTATGAGTTTGTAATTACCAACAGGATCCAAACCCCTCACTGCCCTTTCTACAAGCTCTCATTTTGCCTTTAGCAAGCCCAGAAGCTTCTTTCTTGTTCAAACCCAATTTCTTCATGAAGGATAAATGCCTTCTCTTCCTCTTAATTTTCAGTTTCATAAATAAATTTTGGACTAGTAATCTAAGTAAATAAACGGGCAAAAATTCACAACAAAAGTCTGGGATTTTGGTATCTTTTTAGCATTTCTTTTTTAAGTATCTACAGTTGTGGAAACCCAACAATTCATATCCTCGCCCCCTTTCCTCCTTTTTTTTTCTCCCTCTACTGAAAGAAGGCAATCAGTTCTATAGGTTTTCTGGTGCACTTTGGTAGAGTGCTAGTGGAAGCAAATAGGGAGGAATGATGTTTAGAGCTTTCAGAGCAGGAACACCTCTTTGGAAGTTCTAACTGGACATAGGGATGAAAAAGATTTCCTCACCAAAGATAATAGTGTAGAAATAGAGCAGTTAAGGTGGGGGAGATGTTCTCACCAGCTTCATTGTCAGAAAACTTGGAAGAGCTGCTGCATAATTGTTTCTGAGATCACAACATTGAAAACATGTGACAAACCATGTTAAATACCCATTACTGCTCACTTAGCATCGTATATCAGAGTAGTAAAAAATACTTCATTTATGTGATCATTATGTCCCTCATTCAGAAATTTATCTGTATCTACTGTTAAAAAGAGAGACCTTAACACCAGCCCCAGAATAGTTTCTGCATTTCAGAGCACCAGCAGAGAACCACAGCTGAGTACCTCATCAAGATAAGTATGAGCATATTTCTTGAAGCACAGTGCAATGGGTAGCCTGGTCACACAGTGTTCAGGAAACTTGAGCACAAAGTAAATAATAAAAAAGTTCAGATTCTGTCTATTTCAATGTTACTTATGAAAATAAACAGAACATTTCATGAAAAGAGCAAAGCTAAACCAGAAAACTCCTAATCAATTTCTTCCATAAATGCTGTGGCTTCGTATCAATTATATAAATGTTCATCTAGTGAAATTTTAATCTACCAAAATAAATCTATTTGCTCAACCTTGAATAAATAACCCCATGGAGGTTTTGTGTTGGTTTGGCTTTTGTTTTTTAATAGTTCCTTCCTGATCCTAAACTGTGTTATCAAAATGACTTTGAGTACCTAATCAGACACATCAGTCAAGTGCCTTCAAGCACTGTGCCACCCCAAGTATGGATACCCCTCACTCAACAGCCAGCTGCAGTCAATTGCAAGTCCTTCAAAAGATGCATGTGTAGAGGAAGAGGAGAATTTACAAGTCAAATTATGGCCCTGACTCTTACAGCTGATCAGCTGAAGCCCTGAAGAATGAGATCTGATTATAATCACAGTGCTAATGTAAAGCTGAAGTATTATAAGGGCATGCTGAGGGCAATGAAATCTATCCTGCTCTATTTGGACTTAACAGATGAAAAAAGAAGCAGGATGACTCAGTCCCCATGTGTTTTTGGATTCAGGCAGAAGAATGCCTCCCCAAAGTGAGGTTAAAGAATAACTGAACAAAATGTGGGCTTACTTTATTTAAAGTACTGGTTTTAAAATACACATCTTTTTGGATATGGAAAAAGAGATAGGGATTTACTGTTAATTACATGAACACTTCTTTTGCTTTTTACCCTGTCTTTTAACTAGGAATGGGGACAGAGTGACTGAGAGAGTGAAAAAAGAGGTATATTCAGAAAATTAGCTATGTACCTGAGTTTGAAATACTTGATATTTAAAAATAGGCTTGTCCATTCAATTCTGGCTTTTATTGTTTCATTAACACTGCATATTTGAGTTACTACTTCTCTGTGACTCTGCTCCTGACTTATTCTGTTTTTTACTTTTATTGAGATACATCTCTCCCACTGGCACAGGAAAAAGGAAGATTTTCTTCAAGGTAATTATTAATTAGGCAATTATTATTTATGTTAGTCCAGCAAACTAGAGACATTAGGTCTAGACCAGCACTAGAAATTGTTAGCATTAAATTGAGGCACAACACATAAATTAGCCATGCTCCAGAAAGTTTGCAGTCCAGTCACAAGACAAGAAACAGGCAGATGAATAACTGAGGTGGTTATTGCTCATGCAGCTCAGTGTGCAGAGAGCACTGCTTATCTGTTGTCAACAGTTTTCTAGGTATCCTGGCAGAAGGCATTTTTCACGTGTTTCAAGGCTATTTGCCATTGGAACTAATGAGTGTTCAGAAGAACCTAACAGAGGGCAGACATAAACAGAACGCAGTGTTTTCCCTTTTTTTTCTTAAATGTATTTTTTATAAATTGGTGTTCTTTTTTTACCACTCTCCTTTGAACAATATTTGTGCCGGCATTTATAATAATTGAAGATTATGTAATTTTTGAAAAACCCAACCAGAGATATATATGTTCTTCCTACTATTCATCTCACCAATGGCGTACATTCTTTTTGTCAGCATTTTGCCAGTCTGTTGTTCAGAATGTGCCAGGTGGGTTTTAATGCCAGCTGAAAGTCATCTTTTGAAATTATTTATCCAGGAAAACGCACTGTTAAACACAATGAGACATAACAGCAGTCAATCAGCCACCTACAGTGCTAAGTTTATATCAAAACTATTAGGAACTGAGAGGAACCATTAGGAACCTAATAGCCTTTGCACTCTGCTATGTGTCTTCAGGTGAGGATAACTGAGGATAGTCACAAATTTGTAAAAGTAAAAGTCATATTAGGCCAGAAGTTGTGTCTGAATGGCATTGTCTTCCTTCAAGAAATGTCTTAATGCAGCCCGGATACCCCAGCGTGTTGTTGAAAGAGTGATCAGTTCCTGTGAGCTGTCTGAATCCTTCAGCATTCATGACTTGTTTGTTTATGCTTTAAAAACACACCTCAGGGGAAACTCTCTCAAAAGGAGGGTTAAAAACATGAAATGAAGGCATAGGATTTGCTGCTAATCTTTCAGTAGCTTAGTTTAAAAAGTTTTCCTATTACTTGTAACTTCTTGGAGATAGTAAAATAATTCTACTGTGAAGCCCAGGTAGAGTCTGTCTATACAACTGAAATCATGACACCCATTTTAAAACAAGTGTTCTGAGGAAAAGCAATGTGTTTATTTGATCATTTGGGTTCTATCAAACCATCCAGAGCAGTCCTATTTCCTATATTTGTTTTTGAAATCAAATTGAAGCGAAAGATCCATATAGGTTTGCTACATAAATTACTAGCAGGTATTAACAGTTAGTCTGACTTTTCCTTCAGGTAACGAGGCCAATGATTTGAAGTTAGAAAGATACTTATGCGGAAGTTCTAAATGTCCTATAGCAAAGCTCAACCTGCAGAAAGCTGTCATTTGGGTAGGAGCAGTCAATAACTCACTTTGGATAAAGAATCCTATTCACAAAGCATCTTTTCACTGCTGTGCTCAGGGACATCAGGCAATATATCTGTGGTCTTCTACAAAAGCCCTAGAAAATGCCGATAATGGACTTGTCGCAAGAACTGGTGAATCACTGATGGAGAGAAGTTTCTCATCTGTTTTCCCACTCCCAGTGCCAAGGAAACCTAATAGAGAAGTGCATGCAAAAAGTTTTTCGTTCATTTTCACTAAACAACTGGATTTTTATTGAAACTTGTTTTCGAAAGTTTCACCCTGATGTTGCAGATGTGATCTGACTGTAGCTTTGGACTGTCTATGCTGCTGTAGGGAAGGTGCAGAGTGGATTCTGCTGCCTTATTTATCTGCGTCTGCTCCTCAGACTGAAGGTTTTTGTAAGTAATTTGTCATTCCCGTTACTGTCAGAAGAGAGGAGGTTTGCTATCTCAAGCTTTTAAAACGTTTATGCATAATGTCATGGTCTTTGCCTATTTTTGGTGGGCTGCTTGAGGAAGTGCAGTTGGTCTGGTACATTAATTTTTATAAATATTTATTTAAGAAACAGGACCATGACGGTTAGTAGAGACTGCTGTGTGCTCATGATGCTTCAGTCAAGAAATCCTTTTTAACAGATGCCTCAGAGATAAGCTTTCAAATATGCTAGGTCACATTTGTACTACCAAATAAGATTCTTAACTGGGAAAAACTTGAGAAATTCCTTTTCCTTTGTATTGTGTTTTTAAAACTGAAAGTTGTCTGGAGCATAAAAAGATTCTTAATCCAAATAATGTATCAAGTATAGAACCACTATCAGTGCAGCACACTTGTTGAGACAGGTTTCCTTTCAGAACTGTGAAGTACAAGGAATATGAGTTCTTCTTCCCTGATTTAGTTTCAAATTTTCAAATGCAGAGATTTTCTGCGTTGTTTATTTAATAGAGCTTGTTTCTACTTGGGGGAAGTAAGACCAAAGTACATCCAGTAATAAAATAGATTCAGGCAATTTCACCAGCACCTGTCAAATTTGAGCATAAATTATATATGGGGACTCAATAAAAAGAAAGGTGCTTTGGTCCACTGACTTTGCAGAAAGTATAATGTCATTAAGCTGACTTTTTCACTGAATAACTGAGTTTTGTATCCGATATGTCGTATCACACTAAAATATTACACTAAATTTCAAACAAATAGCGGTTTGAAAAAGAACTAAAATTGCGAAATGTAAGATGTCAAATGACAAACAACGTCTGTAGAAGGTTTAGTTTAAGCCTTTGTGCACATCTCAGATAAGCAGTTCGGTATCAACAGGTTGATAAGCTGACTTCCCACAGGCATGTGGCCGAGCACACCTGCAGATGAGCTGCCTTATCTGTAGAGAAGCTGCTGCTTGTGACATCCTCACCTACAGTGCTACTGATAGCAAAGAATTATTTAGAAAATGAAACAATTTTTTTAGGAAGATGAAGTTTGATCTCAGGATGAAATACTTCAATTCTACCCTAGGCTGTATAGCTCATATAGCTCTACAGCTATTGCACATTTGCAGATTTTAGGACCAGAATAGGTTTTAGCGATGCTTCATAAATCCATGTCAGTCATCCTCTAAGAATTTGCTATTTGATACTTAGATGTTTACAGTGGAATGGTTTTATATTTTGAAAAATATAGATGGAGAGAAAAAGACAATAAGAACAAGAGAAGAGTTGAATTGCTGCAGTAAATAAGGCACAAGAACACAAGCTGATGACAGGATAAAGCAGAACAGTGAAAGGCCATTTAGTCACTCACAGCCTGAAGTCCTGAATATGCAAACTTGAGCAAAGTGAAGCCTAATTTATAATTCTGATAATTAATTTTATTAAATATGGCTATTTCAGGTGTTGCTGCTTCAGAGTCAATATTATGAGAAACTGAAAAGTGTCAGTTTTCTAAGTTATAATCAACTAAGTTTAAAAAAGGCAAGGAACCATTTCATACTTGCCTCCTAATATCTTTGAAGTCACAGAAATGCACTATTCTTCCAGCTAATTTTTAAACCAAGAAGGAAAAAAAAAAAAAAAAAAAAACCCCAAAAAATTATTCATTTAAATATTGATTTCCTATTACTTTTTGGGTTTTTTCATGTGTCAGAGCACATTCAACCCATCAATGAAGTCTTTCAGTGTGGGACAAAACAGTTCTTGGATTCTTAATCTGAGAGAACGATGAGGAAAATACTTTTTTTTTTTAAAAAATCCTTTTAAAGGAAAGAGCTAGAACAGGAGATAATCCTTCTTCCATTGAATATGTTTCTATATTTCCAGATAAGCCAGCTGGCAATCATGAGGGTTCAAAATTTGTCTGAACATTTCCCTCCAAGTGTGACTGTCCTGTTAGTCACATTACGAAATGTGACAATTACAAAAATTGTATTACAAAATCACAAAATTACGAAAACTTTGTCTTCAATTCAGATCTCAAATACAGAATTAAATTTAATCTAACCACACAATCACAGTTCCTTTTTAGTTGTCAGCACTAAGTTGCTGCCAGTAAAATATTAGTCATCAGCATCATCTCATGAAGACTTCAGAGGTGACCTCCTAGCAAATATTTTTCCTCTTAGAAAGTATAGCCTTACGTATTAGACACTCAAAGTTATAATAGCAGTTACTATTGTTATTCAAATTATGAAATTAATGTACCAGAGGCATACTATCTATTTTTCAGAGATGGTAATATTTTTCCATGGTGCTTAGAAACTAATGCAGTTACTTCTCTTTGTAGTACTGTAGGTTTTACATGTTGGTGCATGTGTACATCTCACTGCCCATTAAATTTCTTATGCATCAGTCTTGAATGTGAAATGCACAGATCTGGCTTTCTTGGAATATGAAGAGCCCTGTAAAGTCCTGTGATTTTTGTGGGTTTCCTTTTTTTGCTGTCGGTTGTCTGGGGTTTTGGTTTTTTGGGTTTTTGTTTTGTTTTGCTTTGTTTGTTTGGTGATTTTTTTTTAATGTTAATATAGACATCAGATGTTCTCCTGTGACAAATAATTGATGTGTAAGTGATAACAGAGTTCCTGAGAGTAGGAAAAAAATCATTTAGCAAAACGTACCTGTGGCAGCAACCAGCATACCATTTATCGCCATCTCATCAAATGAGGCATTTAATTCTGAGCAACTTCAACAGTATAATATGTCAAGACACTGGTGAGGCAAAACTATATTCTTCTATGATTTTCCTACTACCATTCAGGTGACTCCAGTTATAAACTCCACACAAATTCTGCTTTAGAGCAATTCCACATTAAACTGTAGCCCCTAATCCTTAAACAAGAGAGACACCTTAAATACCCTAAATGCTGCTGTACTTCCTTGAAAAACTATTGTACTTTCTGACCAATGTGTTGAGATTGTCATTGAAATATCTTTTTCACTTCAGAATAACCTCTACATCCAGTAAAATAACGTGGTTTTAGTTTCTTCTAGCCAAGTTGTACTCAAATATCAAATGCATAGACAAGCAATTAATCATACCTTCTGTTATTATATACACATGTATACAAAAACAATTTAAAAATTACATTCAGTCCTTCATACTCTATCTTTACATGTGTCTCTTGTAACTTCAAAACAAAACAGAAAGGCAGCCATTAGAAATGTAAATTCTTAATCTACAAGATACTCAAAAGCACGTATATCTGCCACCCATCCAAGCAAACATGTATGGATGAACTCTCCAACTTGAAATTAGCTCATCTGAGCCAGATAAGTGGATGCACTGTCATTATTAGAGTAGGTATCATCATATGCTGTTTACCACTAACAAAAGATTCTTGTAAATAAATCACTATTAGATAAAACAGAATACAAATGCAAGACAGAAGAGTTTATAATAAAGTAAAGCCAAAGATGAATTTTGGCATCTGTATGAGAGGAGAAAAGGGAAGGCAGTGGGACACTATGCAGATGCACAACAGTACACAGATTCTAAAACAAGTATACAGCTTTGGTGTCAGATCTGGTCCCAGGTTCTTTAATATAGAAATTCAAGTCTTCAATTATTCTGCTCAACAGCACAGCACAGTCAGTAGAGGTTAATACATGTAATTTTTCCAGATATATAAGCTGAGTTAAACCCTACTAAAATGTTGAAGATTCAGTACAGCAATTTGTCTCTCTGTGTTTTCCTTTTGATTTATGTTTACCTAATTTATCCTCAACTAGTGAAATATATGAAGGGTTTGACTATTAAACAAAAAGAACCTCTAGTGGCTTGAAAACTTTTAGCTTGTGGTTTTTTTTTCTTTTTTTTTTCAGTTTTGTAATCTGACAGCTAAGCCTGTGCACCACTTTAGTCAATTTAAGAAAGCAATAAGACAAGAAGAAAAATAAATATATGTATACACTGAGAAAATGTACTGCATCTTATTAAAAAACCAAAAGAATTAATCAGTGGGTAGTTCATGTTAATCTTATATTTTTATTAAATGATTAGATTTAGATGATTAAATCATTTTCTCAAATAGAATAATTCAAATAAATTAGATTGTGAAACCTAAATGTGAATTATTTTCTGTTTATTTTTAATTTAAAAAAAGGAATGGAGGAAGAGTGAATTTTCTTTCCAACTAATAAATCCATTAGAATTCCTTTCAGCAGATTTTATGAAATTACTTTTGAAAAATCTTGTAAACACAGGCAAATGCAAAACTAATTAGTTTGATGTGTGGTGCAGTGGTCCTGCACACAAGAGGAAGTACAAAACATCTGGAATTAAAAGGATTAGATCACATGAGTAACTCTGGCCAGTTCAATTTCCATCATAAAGAAATACTTAGTATTGTTGTATGGAAATGAAAATAGCAAGTTGAAGCAGTGTAAAAATCCCATTATGACAGATTAAGAAAGGGTAATCAGGCTAGCTAAAAGAAAGTCTTCAAATTTTAAAGTAAAAACAAAGTAACTGATTAAAGAAAGCTATTTCTTTTCACAGATGCAAAAGGAGATTTTGTCAGTATATTTAGCTGAGCTTTTGGGAAGTCTATTGTTGATGGAAAACATTGGTAATTTCACTCCTATAAAACAAAGGTATACTTACTGGAAAGTTGATCAGCTAAGTACATGGTACCTAAATTGCAAACATTCAGACCTATGTGAGCTGCCAAGACTTCAGTGCAAGGAGTCATTTTGTTCATTAGCCCCAAAGCTGAAATGGCAGCACACAATTTCATTTTAAAAGAGATTTTATCTGATGATGAGAAAAAGCTCTGGTATGGAAAGAAACCACTTTGTGCAGTTGTTGAAATGAAGATTAAACAGTCCACACACGAGTAGCTTACAAAATCCTTGCTACTGAGAAAGGGGATTTTCATGTTCAGTTTTAGTATCAAATTAATTTCACTTTCATAAAGCATATAAAAAGTTTTCCAGCCACAGCTGGCACGTCTACTGAAAGTGACGTGTGCCGCAAGCAATTAATGTTGCAATCTACATTTGAAAAGGGGCCTTGACAAACAAATTACTCTTTAAAACTTTTAATTGGTTTTTAGTATTTTAGTAACAAGCGGAGTGCAAATCACTGAAAGAATATTTTCCAAGTCAAGTAAATAGCTGTGTGATTCATTCTGCAAATAAAACAGTGGTAAACGGGAAAGACTAACTTTCATTATTTTCTATTCAAGTAATTAAGCAATTCTATACAGTTAAATATGACAAACACTTGGAAAAATTTTTATAGACAGTCAAAACGAGCATAAAATAATTTCTAGAAATCTATAACTTTGTAATTCCCTTAAACCTCTAAAGATAACATAGCTATAAATAATGAAAAAACAGAGTTCTTATAATATTCAATATAAAAAAAATACAGAAAAAACATAGTAACAGTTCAAAGCCTTTTTGATGACCACTAAATTCAACAGAAATATTCCATGTGATTTGAAGAAGTTTGGATCAATCAATGACTTTGTTTTCTCTTTCCTTTTATCTATGTTTGCTATGTCATAACTCAACTGGAACTTTATCTACATCTTACTATTTGTCCCAATGTGGTACAATAAGCCTGCAGTGCAGATAGACTCTGTTCCATCCGTTTTCGGGCTGTAATGTCAAACCATGGACCTGATTTTAGAGATGTCCACGTGCTTGTGTAACTTTATGAGTAAAGCTTTCTTCCCAAGCGATATGGTTGCTTAGGAAAATTTCTCTGCACAGTGAAGAAATCATGAGAGAACTGGATAAGCAATGTTCAGTTTAAAAAACCATCATCATCTCTGCCTGTCATCTGCTTTAAACCTCTTCTGTAGGAATGTCAAGAACAGTAGTGTATAGTATATTAAGATGATAGGCGTGTTAGCCAATCCTAATTTAAATTCTTCATCAAAATTAACTTTTTTTTCTATTGAGAGCATGAAGGAAATTGTTAGATTTACCAATTCAGAACAAGAAAATTATTTTTAAATTACGCAGTAAAGTTAAGGTGTTCTCTAAGAGAAAAACAACAAAATCTCACAAAACTAATTCTGTCATTAATAGACAGGTTAATGAATAAATGCTAAAAGCAAATGCAACATTTTAACATGATAAAAATGTAGATAATGTCTTCCAAAGGAGATACATAGGAAAAAAATCCCAGATGTTACATGTGAGACATTAATCTACAATTCATCAAAAGAAATTTGATTATATATTAATGCTCAAAATTTTTTTATTATCTAAATGTATTTTGATTGTTTGCATCCAGATATCTTGTCAAGTGCCATAGCTTGATGACTTTAATGGTAATTTTTGGTTGTTTCCTTTTGCTCCCACCGTTCAGATCTACACGTCTGGATCTCACACTCCACACTGGATCTAACAGCATTTCAACTTCCTGGATATATTTCATATACATAGAATTTACACTCTTTCCTGTTACAATTTCTTTTTCTTTCATGTCTAGATTGTCTATATAGCCCTTAATTTTAGCACATTCCAAACCAGGACAACCTTGCACAGGTATTTCAGAACAGACATCTCAGTCACTTTTATGTCTCACTGGCATAAGCACACTCATCCTCTTCCTACTCACCTTCAGGTTAGTGCCAAGCACAGAGACTGGTGAGTCAATGAGTTGTGGTCATATGGTTCATTAGAAACTTTATTCATATTTGTTCATCATCTCCTTTTCAAAGTAGAAAACCTGTGTGCACTTACTCCTCATTCCTCCTCTCCTAGCCTGTTTGCACCCATCAGCAAAGCATTTCAGTGCCTGCCAGAGTTGATGTTCCTTTAAGCGAAAGTATAGAGGCAAACAATCTAGGACTGAAGAAGCTCCCCTTTCTTGAACACTTCTCTCACTGTGGAATCTTTGGGATTTTTTTTCCTGTCAGGAAGACCCTCTCATTGAATCATGAGGTTCAGAAAGGGACTCCACTGTATTCCAAACTCCCTTTTGAGGCGAGTTTTGGTGCAGCTGGATCCAGACTTAGTCACAGACTTGATCAACAGTTTATATCTAAACAATTGTGTTTATTATGCACAGTCAATCCTTTATATCACTTGGCTAAGATTTGAAAATTTCATCATGCTTATTTCCAATTCACTTACTGGGTATCTGAAGCAATAAGGATTTTCTCAGCCTTGAGAGTAACCCTGAGAGGCATCCCTAATGGAGGAGAGATCCTGGAATGCAGCGTGCTGGTGTGAAGGATAGCTCAGCGGGCCCTAGGCTGTCCATGATTTATGGGCTAATAGGATTTACTGGCAGTCATATTTGCATACCAGCCATATTTTGGTTGACACTTGCACAACTAGACCTCAGCTGTTGAACAAGATTTATGGGTCTTTGCTATTGTGTGTTGTCTGTCTTCCCAGAGATCAGGTGAAGTCAGATACAACCATCGTGACCATCATGACACATCTACTGCTTAAGCAGAAAAGGGGCAGGGAAGGGGGACGCACCACCACAGAAGGAGTGAAAACTGCCGTCCTCAATGCATTTCTCTGCTAGGCTCAAATACTTTGTGTATGTATGTACTACTATATGAGCATTGTCAAACTGGTGCTAAAATTCTGACAATACCCAAGGTAACCTTATATTTTGATAGCTTGCCTGCACTTCAAAATTTTATTCCTCTTGATAGATCAATACTGGTTTCAGCTGCTGTGCTTTTAATGTAAAGCATTTGAATTCTTTAAAATGCCTTTTGTCTATGAAAATATCAAGACATTCAAAGCAAGCTGTCTTGCCTGGTGATAAATCACATTATATTACACATTTACGGATATAATTTTATGTTTCAAAAAAATGTGATTTAGAGGCAGAATTTTAACATATATATAATCTTATTTGTTGTATTAGAATTTACTCTAGTATTCAAAAATATTCAGTCTTCGGACACTGAACTTTTGTTTTGTAGTGGATTTTATATTTTTTTTCCCATTTTGCAGAGTAGAAATTCAACATTTCTCATAATAAACACTGCTGGACATTTTATTTCTTCTATTTTTTACATATGTTAACCTTGTAATGTACCAGAGATAATTGACCTATATATATGAATATTTCCTGGTAAATGCTAGAACAGAATTTTGTCTTTTGCTAAGTAAGAAAGATATATGACAATGTTTGCTGTTTGAATGGAATCATACAAAAAGTGCGAGGAGTAGTTTATATACTAGATGATGGTGCAACCATTGAGAGGGACCTTGAAAAGATGGAGAAATGGACCAACAGAAACCTCATGAATTTCATCAAGTAGAAATGCTGAACCCCAGACCTAGGGACAAATAGCCTCAGGCTGGGTGCTGAATGGTTGTAGAGAAGTTTGGCAGAGAAGTTTCTGGTGATGCTGGAGGACACCAAGCAGAACCAAAGCCAGGAATATGTCCTCATGGGTAAGAATGACCAGAACCTACTGGGCTGCAATAGGAGGAGTGCTGACCACAGGTCAAGGGAAGTAATCTTTCCTTCTACCCAGCTCTGCTGACACACGTCCAGAGTGCTGAGCTCACAGCTGAGATCCTCAGTTCAAGGCAGCAGTAGGAGTATTGGAGTGAGTCCAGTGAAAGTCTGAGAAGATGAATAAGAAACTGGAAAATATGCCTTAAGAGTGAGAGAGCTGGGACTGTTCAGCCTGGAGAAAAGTGATCCTATCAATGTGTATAAATAACTGATCAGAGAGGAGTAAAGAGGAGAGAATACAGAATCACTGAATATCTCAAGTTGGCAGGGACCAATAAGGATGATCGAGTCCAACTCCCTGCTCCTTGCAAGGGCTACTTAAAATTAAACCATATGACTATCATCCAGATGCTCCTTGAACTATGACAGGCTTGGTCCTATGACCATAATGCCTCTCTACCCTCAAAGCAGCCCACAGTTCCTCCAAATTTAGTATTGTTGGAAAACTTAATGTACATTTGATTAAATGTACGTGATTCAGAGACTCAGTGGAGCCAGTGACAGGACAAGAGGAAATGGGCACAAACTGAAACACAGAAAAAAATCCATTTAAAATTAAGAAAGTATTTTTTACTGTGAGGGTGATCAAACACTAGCAAAAGTTACCCAGAGATTCTGTTGAGACTCCGTAACTGGTTATATTCAAAATCCAATGGGACACACTGTGAGCAACCTGCTGTAGGTGATGACCTTGGTTTTTGCAGGAGGTTAGATTAGATGACCTTCAGATGTCTCTTCTCCCTACAGTCATTTTGCAATTCCAAGTTTATCACCAGAGGTTTCTAAGTGTGTTATGATTAGTAACCAAAAAAGTACAGTAAAGGTTAAAGAAAGCTTCTCTTGGACATTAAGGAGAGTCTTTTGCCCTTATGCAGTAAGGACCCTTATTGCAAAGACATTTCAGGGCTTGCAGTTAAAGTGATGAATGGACTTAATCAGTTTAAGATGTAAGTTTCTTTAGTTGGACCATTCAAAGTTTTAAAAATTTTTAGAGATCATGATAATTTTTGAATAGACTTCTGAATAGCATATAGTTCAGCATCCCAGAGTCTGTCAGCTTTGCCTTGATTTAAGGATTATGTATGTAAAAAATACTTCTTTATGCAATAAGGGTTCTCTTAGCAACCAAAATTACAGTCACCATTAGTCATCAAGCTCTGCATCAGGTACTAAATAAACAATAAAAAGATCCAGACGAAAAATTGCAACAAAATACATTTGGTGTGCAAATGGTCTCTATGATCTGTCGTGAGTTCTGGGAACCAGCAAGTGAATCCATACCTTGTCAGGTGTGGAAAGCTAGGTTCATTAAAAAAAAAAAAATTAGAGGATAGAGAGGGAGAATAGGCAAGACAGATTTAGAATTATAGGGTAGAAAGTGGAGAAGAAAACAGAGAGCTGAAGATGCACAGGAAATGAACTGTGTTTAGATAGAGATAGAGAAGGATCAATATTTCCAGTGTAGTGCTGAAAGAAAGCTGAAAAAAGTCTGTCAGTAAGCACATGATGAAGTATTTTTCTGACAAGGTATTCTCCTGTCAGTATAATAAAAATGCAGAATATCTCAGTTGTGAGAAGGTCACTTTGATATTCATCATAGCACAAGAAAATCTGTGCATGGCAAAATGCACTGTGATTAGCAATGCTTTTTCTAAAGGCGTCTGGAGACAGACAGTTATGTATCTTCACAACTCTTAGCTGTAATAAGGGAGTAGCTGTATTCAAAGAACACAGCTTGACATTTATCTTGTCTGAAAAATAAAAAGATTGAAAGCAAATGTGGTTTTTGTTTGTTTTTTTTTCCTTTTGACAACAATGAAACTCCTTCGTGATTAGTTAGAGAAAGAAATTAAATATCATTAAAAGATCGTAAGAACTTACATGGTCTGAAAACTGGGGGAGCAGAAATTGATGAAGAGCCTTGGAGAAAAATATTTTACAATTAATGTACTAACAAATGACATTCTACTTGGATCAAAGGCACTGATATAGATGAGGAAGCATAAATTACATTTCATTTTATTATGAAAGAAATCTGTGTATAGAAAAGAAAAAAAATCTGTCATGAATCCTCAAGTAATTTTACAGTAATGTAAATAAGTGGTATGAATAGAATCTCAGCCTTCATTTTGTTACAAAAAGTGACATTTCTCAAATAATAAATCAACACATCATAAAACCTCCATCCCCTTTAGTCACTCACAAATTACAGAATATAAATAAATATTTTAAACTGTCTAATGATAATTTCATAGGTTTTGCACTGCATAAACCTTCTTTGTATAAATATAAGCTCAACAGCTTCATATTTTGATAGCAGATACAAAGATGTTTTGGCATTTTATTCTCTACAATTTACTTCAGGTTCATCTAATAAAAAAGGGGAATTTTTATGTTTTTTAGAGATTCACAATCCTTTCTGCTTTATTGAAACATTCTTCTTTCAGAGTCAAGGGAAATATATTTCTAATTTTGAACTTAGGACACAGAAGTTTTAACTCTAAGCACTAGGAGTTGCTGAAGGTTTAAAATCCTTGAAATTAAATATTGTTAACACAGAGAATAAGTTAAAACTAACTTGATTCAGGTTGGTAGATCTATTTTACTGAAATAAATATGTATTAAGTCAGAATTTATAAAAATGTTAGATCAAGAATGTATCAAAAGCCTACAATATGACTTTTTAAACACTTTTTCCAATGGATTTCCCAGAAAGTGTGAGGCATGAGGAAACTTATTCTAAGTCTGTAATGAGTTAGAAAGCAGCAAGGGTTTTTCAACTTTGAACTCAAGACCTTCTCAAACATTTTCCTTTCATTTTTCTTTAAAAAAAATCTCAACAGTTCTCCATAAGTATCAGCTCATGTCTTCATAAAAACAAAAACCAAAGAAGATCAGAATAGCAAACAATTGAATTACTAGATTCTTTGCTGTCCATAAATGTCTAGCTCCTTTTTGAACCTGAAAATACTTCCTCTTTCCACGAACTCCTGCGGCAGCACACTTCACATGTTCATGATCTGCTCTGTAAAATCACATTTTTGTTTCAGAATGACTACCTAACAGTTTTACCAATTGTCCCCAAGTTCCAGAACTGAAAGAAATGATAACAGTTCCACTGTCATCTTATACAGTACCTTCATGGGTCTGTAAATCTCTTATCATACATCTCTTCAGGGCTTTCCTCTGTAAACTAAAAAACCTCAGGGTCTCTCCTCATAAAGTACATTCTCACGTTCTATCCCCTTCATCAACCTAATTGTGCTTCCCTGCAGCATCTCTTAACTCTTAAATATGTTTCCTGAAATGCATAGACTAGAACTGAATATGACACCAAGGTGTTGATGCATGAAAATTTTATGTAGCAGGAAAAATGAATTCTCCATCTGGTTTGCAGTACTCTATGTGATGATGGCCAGCATTGTCACTGGCTTTTTTAGATTCTGCATGTTGACTTGTCGATTTCTGAAAACTGTTGACAGCTTGAAGACCTGAGCTGTAATTATTAGCTCCAAGTTAGATATTACAGGATGTTTTGTATTATTTTTTCTTAGATATATTGATTTTATTTATCTATACTGAAACTGTTGTTTCACCTTTTGCCCACTCAGCTTTCTGAAGTTCTTCTGAATTTCTTCTACAACAGTGAAGCAATGAGCTACCAAATATATTTTAGCATAATCTGAGGGAAATGGATGTCTAATAGAGCTTTCACTCTTCCAGGTAATTGTGGAAGATTAACAAGCCAACTCCTTGTGAACATGCAGCTCTAGTTGATTCTTAGTGGACAAGAGACCTTTATAGACAGGCTAATAATGAGTAAGGAAGGAAAAATAAAGAATAGGCTAAAACAGGACCTTAGAGAATTGGTAAAAGAACTTTGTCAGAATATGTTCAATACAGTAGTTTAGTGCTGTGAAAAGTCATAAAATATAGACATAAAGTGAAGACAAAAAACAGCTAATGAGGACCTCAACAGCTAATCAATACAAATTGATTTTATCATTCACTTATTCATGAAAAGAAGAGAAAAGAAGAGAAGAAATAAAGAGAGAAGAAATGAAGGGAAGGGAAGGGAAG